>OW818033.2:85541294-86141294 GCA_942486065.2 Calliphora vomitoria
GTACTAATTTTTTTTGTCATATTTCTTGTTGATCATGATTTTATTTTGTGTAAGCTGCCGACAGCGAAATGAACAAAGAGCAGATATGATTATGCGTAGAATACATGACCTTAATCCATGGAGTCGATGTGAATAGTATATTATGGAAGGATAACAAATGTGTCCGTCCTTCATCGACATACATACATATGTAGGTATTGAACGTTTCAGAAGAACCAATCCTGGTGAACAACAACCAAAGGTTCCTCGATATGATAGAAAGCTGAAGAAATTAATCGAAATCAACTGCCCTCAAATTATTCAAGAATACAATGATCGCATGAGTGGAGTAGATCTCATGGATTGTCTCCAGGGTCGATACCATATTTGAGCTAAGACACTCAATATTATAATTAGGTTGTTTGGGTGGAGAGAAAAACAAAAAAAGGTGCACAAATTTCAAGAAATGCGACACCCAAGTCGACCTGGCTTTATGTGGTCAATTCGATCAAAATTGTTTTTGAAACTACCACCATCAAAAATAATGTGGATTTTAACTTGTTCATTTTCGCCTGAAAACAAAAACTTACGGTTCTATTGACTAAGGAGTGAGATCGAAAAATTCTGAACATACATATCTATATATATAACAAGTAAAAAAGTATGGTCGGTCAAGCCCGACCTTATAATACCCCACACTAAGTAAATTAACAAAATCATTACTCTTTCAAAATTTCAATAATTTATATTCGTGAGCGATTTTCGGAAGTGGGCCTTATATGGGAGCTATGACAAATTATGGACCGATCACCATGAAATTTAGTCATGTAATTAATGTCTATATAAAAGTTGTTTATGTTGCATTTTATGTGTATACGAACATTTTTAGGAGATTTATGCTCGTTAAAGTCATTATCGGATGCAGGCTTTATATGGGAGGTATGACTAATTATGGACCGATCATAATAAAATTTGGTGACATGAGTTTCGTATATATAAAATTTATTTGGAGAAAAACTTGTATAGATACCTATATAAATTAAACATTTATGACCGATAAAGTCCAATTTCGGGAGGACATTTGTATGGGGGCTAGGTGAAATAATGGACCGATTTCAGCCAATTTCAATAGGCTTGGTCCTTGGGCAGAAAAAATTATATATACTTTAAAATTGCGACCTGTACTCTGCGCACAAGGTTAACATGGACAACCAGCCAGCCAGCCAGCCAGCCAGCCAGCCAGACGGACGGACATCGTGAAAGTGATTCTGAGTCGATCGGTATACTTTAAGCTGGGTGTTAGACTAATATTTTTGGGCGTTACAAAGATCTACACAAATCCATTATACCCACCCCACTATAGTGGTATAGGGTATAAAAATTAAATGGTCCATGTATGTAATGTCAACACGTGAGAACGGCTGGAGCGATTTGGATTATTTTTTTTTTTATTTGATTTGAAATGTTCAGGAGATGGTTTGTAACGGAAAAAAATTCAAATTTATTGCCTCCTTTTTCACTTCTCATTTTTCATAATAAAATAAATTTTTGGAGAAACTTGAAGAACTAACATTAGTAAATAGATAACGGGCGAAGCCGGTGCGGTCAGCTAGTATGTGATGAAATTTTGAACTTTTTTCGGAAACCTTTCCATTAACGTTTTTATAGTGCTTTCTGTCACTTTGCTCGAACAGGTAGTCCATCTGCGCTTAAAATCTACCACACTTTTGGACACCTTTTTTGTGCTCTGCAATTTTCTTTTAACAAGAGCCCAATATCTCTCCACTGGCCTTAGCTGCGGGCAGTTTGGAGGATTTGCCTCTCTTGGTGCAAATACCACATTATTGTTCTTGTACCACTCAAGACCTTGCTAACCATAGTGGTAGGATGCCAAATTAGGCCATACGTTTCGTCATCCATTATGCAGCAAGAATATTTTTTTATAAAACTTGACTTCAATTTTCGTGCTCTATTTTTGGCATCTACATTTTTAGCAGCGTTCCTGTCAGGAACTTTTTGAGCCTTGTATGTTTTTGAACCTGCATTAGCTTTAACTTTTCGTACCAAATAGTCCGAGCACTGAGCCAAGCGGGATGTGTTTTCCTACCGGATGTGTTGGGAGCTCTTTTGAAAATGTTTTCTATTTATTAACTTCAGAAACATCATGCGGACCATTCCTTCTACCTGAACTAGGGTTTCTATCAACGGACAAGTTCTCCCGGTACTGTTTAATAACACTGGAGACAGCTTGACGGCAGACCTTTGAATGCTTGGACAACTTTTTGTAGGAACATGTTGGGTTTGTTGAATATATTTTATAATTTTAGTACGGACTTTTTTTTGGTCACTCATTTTAATCAGATTAATATATTTTACAAGGATAACTTGATCAGACAAAAATAAAAAATCAAATAATACTTGGGTTAAATGTTTTAATGAAAAACGTGTGTTAAGAATTTTACGATCTCACTCCTTACATCTGCTTGAAAAAAATTATTGGCTTCAAGAGCTTGCCAAACATTGGAAGCTACTCAAGTACCAACTTTAAAACATTTGCTAGCGGCAGGATTTGTACTTTGCCCTAAAACTCAAAATTTCAAATAAATTTTTGAACTTCTAAACGCCACTAGCTTTTGTTCAAAATTTCAGTATTTGGATTCTAGATTATGGAGAACAACTTAAGATTTTGGGAGTAACCCAATTGAACATGAAATTGCAATTAAAGGGACACCATCATGTACATAAATAACTAGTTATGTATCTAGTCAAGTAATAAGGTAACTGACTGATAGTTAGATAGCTGACTCTATATAACCGGTATGTGAATTCTCAACCATTTTGAATCAACTATTAGTATTGTTACGTTTTTACCTTTTAAAAATGGTAGTTTATTTCCTTTAAATAATTTGGATTCTTTTAATTGCAAGAAAAAGTGATCAGAAGTTTAATAATTGTAACAACTTTTTATTAATTTAAAATAACACAACAATTTAAATAGTCACTCTCTTTTAATACAAACATTTTAAAAAGATTCTTTAAAATTTAAAAGAGTACATTGGTCATAACTACTCACATAGCTAATTCTGTAACCATTGGTAACCTTTAATGGTAAGTAAACTCTGTTTGGGTTAGTCCTCCAGAACAGCTGGGATATTCTTTCAATTAAACATTTATTTTCCACTTATTGAAAGTGAAATCCTAATCCTTAAATAATGACTACTTGAATCTCCTTTAATACTAATTAATATGTCAATCACACGAATGCAACACTTTATGCTTAGTAGATGTTTTACTTAGTTGACCTTAAATTTGTGGAATTATTTTTTCAAGTCCTGGCTTTATAAGTATAAACACAATCTAAACAATTGTAAATACAGGGATTTAAAAAGAACATTTTTATAAATCACAAAAAGTAAAAAAAAAAAAACAGAAATATATAAATCTAAAGAAAAACTAAATTTCGTTATGAAACATCTGTCACTACAGATTATATTTTTAACACGATGCACGTGTTGTTGGAATATGAAAAGAATGTAAAAATGTATTGCAAACGATTTCGTTTAAAAAATAAAAGTTTATAACAAAAAAAAAAAAAAAAATTAACTTCGAGTTGGGTTTCTCACAAATGAAATATAAAAAAAAGGAAGCAAAAAAGGTAAAAATCATAAAAGGTTGTTTAAGGGAAATTATACCATTTTAACATCGATCAAAAATTATTTAACAAAAAGTCAATCTCCTAACAAGAAAGAAATGACCATGTATACAAACAAATACAGCTCACAGCTTGTCATGTTCCTTAAAGTTCCCTTTATTGTTTAACATTAAGATTCTGTTGAGGCCAACAAATAAAATATTAAATGAAATGGTTGCTTGTAATACTTTACCTTTTTCAATTTGTTATACCCTTCATCACGAGTTTTACGGGTATAATTAGTTTAGCATTCCATTTGTAATTTGTAATTTACACATATTCTGGATCCTGGAATATATGTAGGGTGTGATGAAGCTTTCAGAGGCTGGTTTGATTAAAAAAAAAAATAAAATAATTAACCACATAGCTTTCTTGTGTCTTCTAGATACGACTGGTGCTATGTTTCGAACGACTGAAGCTATTGCTCTTAATTTAGAGCTCTGACTGACTAGACACAATTCGACGAGATGAATTCTTCAGCTTCGGTAAACTAGTGTTAGCTACTAATGAATACAACCCGGCTCTCGGTCCACCAATGACTAGTTATTGAAGAAAATAACAATAGCTGATATTCGATAATATAAATTGTTCTGTTCTCATGCCCGTAATTTCAACAAATAGATAACTGCGGGTATTAGTCTGCCTTTACACAGGGCAAGCTTTCTTGCCCCAAATCTGAGTTTATAGGAGGGAGAGGCAAGAAGAAAGAAAAGGGGTACACACTTGCTTGTACAGGCAAGTATCTTTAATTCTCTTTTGTTTTTTAATTTTCACTATGGCGTGTATTAGGTTTAGACATACCAAATTGAACACAGACGAGCAAGTTTAAAAGAGAATTGAAGAGACTTGCTTCAGGTAAACTTGCTGTCTGTAAAAGCAGCCTAAGAACCTATTAGATATCTTTCACCTTCGTGAGAAGGGTAATATAAGTTTGTCATTCCGTTTGTAATTTTCACAATATAATTTTCCGACCCTATAAAGTATATATATTCTGCATCCTTATAGATAGCGGAGTCGATTTAGCCATGTCAGTCTGTCTGTCTGTTGAAATCAATTTTCTGAAGATCCCAGTTATCTTCGGGATCCAAATCTTCAATAATTCTATCAGACATGCTTTCGAGAAATTTCCTATTTAAAATTAGCCAAATCTGTCCATAAATAGCGGATATATGAGCAAAAATCCGAGACAACCTCTATTTTTGGCCCATTTTTGATCTATATATCGATTACTGAGTCATAAATATAGACAATATGGATATCTAATGATAGATATTTCAAAGTGCATTGCAACAATGTATATAAGGCTATTGTAAATTGGATCTACAGTGGGTCAAAATCGGGAAAAATATTTTTTAACCCGAATTTTTTTTACAAGAAACATTTTTTTGTCATAAATTTAAAAAAAAAAAAAATTTAAATTAAAAATAACAAATTTTTTAAAAATTGGAAAAAATTTTTAAAAATTAAAAAAAAAAATTTTTAATTTTATTTTAAAGTATAATTTGGTGAAGTATTTATAAGATTTGGCACAGCCGAATATAGCTCTCTTACTTGTTTAATACTAATTTTTTTCACAGAAAGAAGAATCTAGTGAAAGAAGAATAGTGAATCTTACTAATACTACCAATCCAAAAAGTATTGTCTAACAATGAAGTTTATTCTGATGGTGTTATGGAAAACTTAAAAAGATGACAAGCTTGATGAGTTAATAGACAAATACTCAGATCTCAAAGATGAGCGAAAGGTATTTTTGGTACAGCAAACTAAATTCTACAGGGATAAAAATGAAAGAAAATAGAAGAGCAGGAATTAAAACTCATGTTACTTGAAAAAAGTTAAATGCATTTTTTGTACAATATTATTATATTTTGCTTGTTTAACAATAATAATAAAAACTCCACATTTTTGGTACACATTTGTATACTCTTCACCGTGGTAATTAGAATGAGAGCAATATTATAATATCAAAAGTCGGAGGTAGTGTGACATGTGAGATACACTATACAATATTTAATGTGGTTTTCAGACGTTGGAGGGCAAATTGTTATAAAGTTTATTGTAACTCTGTGTAGATTAGAAGATGTTTAATCATATCGATTGCGAATGACTTATTAAATTTATATCAGTTAGTATAGGGTTTTCTAACAAGATGTGTTCTCTTGAATCACCCGGTATTTCGGTAGTTGTCACTTTTGAATCTTTTATTCTTTCACATTTGGCAAGTAGAAACTACGCCATTACTAAAAATGGAACAATACACGCTTCAACAACGCATTGAAATTATTAAAATTCTCTACAAAAATTGTGAAAATCTTGCAGTCACAGTTCGCAAACCTAAAGCATTTTTGCGTCGTCGTGAAGCACCTTGTCGGACCGCAATACAGACAAGGGGACAATTTAGTGATGTGGAGAATAAAACTCGTGCAAGTCGCTCAAGAAAAACTGAGAGTATTGCTGCTGTAGCCCAAAGTGTTGAAGAACACCCAGGTTTGTCCATTCCTCGTCGTTCTTTGGAATTGGGCATTCCACAAACGTCATTACACCGTATTTTGCATGATATTGATCTCGACAACGTTTACTTTCAACAAAACGGCGCTACGTGTTACACAAGCAACGAAACCATTGCTCTTTTACGGGAAAAGTTTCCGGACCGTGTTATCTCTCGAACAGGTGATCACAATTGGTCACCGAGATCTTGTGACTTAACACGTTGTGACTTCTTTCTTTGGGGCCACGTGAAAAATAAGGTCTACGCCAATATTGATTCAAGACCTTAAAGATAGAATTCGTGGCTGTCGAGGACATAGGGCAGCTATCTCATTTTTCTTAAATACCAAAATAACACATCTTGTTGGAAAACCCTTTACAAAATGTTGGGAGAATCATTCCCTAATTACCGAAATGTAAAATAATACATTTTTAGATTTCAAAGAGTGCCTGGTGGTATATTGTGACACTAGGTATAAAAGTTGAGTGTTGAAAATTTGAGCCAAATCGGACAACGATTTCGGGACGCGCATCGAGGTCAAAGGTCAGATATATGCCAAATTTTACTGTTTATATGAAATAAATTTGTAAAACTGCTTAACTTTCTGCATTATGTTGCAAAAATATGTAGATTTATTTATATTAATGAAAACTACAGTAAAAAAATTTTTTGAGATTAAACCTATATCTTCTTTGGGTCAAATTGACCCACAAACTGTATTATCGCTAAAATTTAAATTTTTTCAGTTTTTATAAAAATTTTGCTACTAAATAATTATTTTTGCTATCGAGTGCAAAAGAATCAAAATGTGTACGTAATTGTCGTTCTAATGAGATATAAAAGTCAAAAATTGGTTAAATAATGTTAAAGTTATTAAAAATTCCCCAGACCATTAACGTGTCTCAGGCCACTTGAACAAGAAATGTAGGAACAAAATTAACATATTGTAAGAAATATTAAAATAAAAGATAATTTTTACTTAAAATATATCCCTTTTTATATTCGAATGTGTTTTTGTCTCTATAGAATACCGTTAACCTATTCGCAGGGATGACCAAACAAAAAAAATTTTTTAACGGCATTTTCGAATCTCCATTTTAAAATTTTAAAAAATTTTGTTAAAAAAATTTCAGAATTTTTTGATCATCACATTGGGATTTATTAAGATCATAATAGAGAATAAAAATATGAAAAAATTATGTCAATACCTCTAGCAGTTTTTCCGTACCTACGATTTAAATTTGTGATTTTCGGGAAAAAATATTTTTTTGGCCATATTTTGGCGAATGAGAGCAATTTCCTTACTGTTACGAATTTTAAGTAAAACCTATACAGAATCTTATAACTCAGATAATTTTAGATATTCTGTGAAAGTATTACTAAAATTGGAAAACGTTAACCCTTAAATGGTGAAGGTCTAAAATAAAATTTTTCAATATTTGGAATTTCTAATGTAAAGATTCTGAAATGTTATATATTTTTGGGCCGGTTTAATGAAACTTGAGAAAAATATAACACAAAGCCTTAAGTATACATAACAGTGCAAAAATGGAAATTAACCCTTAATAGAACATGGGGTCCAAATGACCCTCTACTTTTTAAATCACGGAAACCACAGTCAGTTGAGAGTCATTTTGACCCCAAGTGCTTTTAAGGGTTAATTTCCATTTTTGCACTGTTATTGTATATTTTAGATCTTAAGATATATTTTTCGCAAGTTTCATTAAAATTGGTCCAAAAATTTATAATATTTCGCTATCTTTCATTTAGAAATTTCAAATATTGCAAAATTTTATTTTAGACCTTCACCATTTATGGGTTAAAGTTGTCCACTTTAAGTAAAACATTCCGAGTATATTTATAATGATCTGAGTTACAAGATTATGATATTACCGATATTACAGTACACCCGGCACCCTTCAAAAATCGAACACAAATTTGTTTCCATACAACTGATTGTCACTCTAATATACATACGTTAATAAACCTTTATTTTACAAATACCCAAAATAATTTCTAAGTGTATTTCTTGTAGTGTTTGTTTGATTGTAGTTTAATTCATAGTTCCGAGACATTTTGATTATACTTAATTCATAAGCAGTTTGTTGTTGAACAGTTTCAAAAGGTGACATGGAAACACCTTTTAGCCGATAAAAAATGTTGTTCGTAGTACAAAATACATATAAATTACATATGTGTGGAAAACCACACAAGAGGGTAATCAACGTTCATTGCCATGTAATGAGCTAAAATGCTGAATTCTGACACTTCATCACGTATACAATAAATAGCATTTGGTAGCTAGTATTTACCACACATTACTTTAATATCACTAAAACTATTCACCAATAATGACTTAAAAGAAGCTGTTATAAGTAAAATGTGCTCATGATAATGATTACAAAGTAAGCAGTTATATAACAGACTACTACTACTTCTAAGTAATGCAGACGGTATGTAGTAGTCTTTAAGACGTAAGCTATTTAGTAATTGCAGCGTACACACAAATTCGGTCAGTATCACATTACTAAATTAATTCGCACATTTTCTCTCTGTACATTTACAAGGGTATTTTTATTAGAAAAGCTGCACTGTAACTGAAAATATTTAATTTTTCTTCAACTTATAGAGTTCCAAAGCCCAGGTGTAAAATATACACATTGTAAATAAAGTATGTTTTGTACATTTTTTTTTGCTCTCAAAAATACACATCCAACAACATTATAGGCCCTGTTTATGTTGAAAAGAGAAAAGCAGTAAGAAAAAAATTAAATCTTCGTATTTTTGGGATTTTATTTTAATACATTTCCAAAAATACAGAAATTGTTTGATTATGTATAGATGTTTTTTTTTTTTTTTATTATTAGGGCGAAACGTGAACTAATGCCAACAAAATAACTTTATAATACTTTAAATATATTTAATATTAGGTTGCGCCTTAATACACACATACTGCCCTTCTACACATGTAATCATATAAATATTTTATAAATATTCCATTTAATAGTGTTGAGATTTTATTTGTTCGTTTTTGTTTAGTGATTGGCATCCGAGTAACAAGGGATGTTATTTCATCCGTTTTTATTTTTTCTTTACTTCTTCTCCATTCACTTTAGTCATCAATAAATAACATGAAATTGAATTAAATTTAAAAGAAATTTTATTAATACATTGTATATAACTACAGTTTTTAAATAGATTTGAATGTAAAATGATAACATCTATTTAAACACTAAAAAGTTTTATATTTTTAGCCTGATCTTATATCCAATCGTATTTCAATTCAAATGCGTCCTTAGCTCTTGAATATATAGAAGGATTTCAGCAAAAGTAAAAACAATTTTACTGATACTTCTTTGTTTGAGTGGTTGGTGGTGGTGTGGTGGTAGTGTTTTGCAATTTGAATGTGTTCAAATAACAATTCGGTATTGTGGCATGATATATCTCAGTTACAGTTTTATTTGTGCACACAAAAATCACACAATAAGTCACATTTTGTATTTTTTTTTTTTTTAAATGAAAATTCTCTATAAAAAAATTTTCAATGCACGCAGTTTTTATGAAACGTGGGAAGTTTTGGAATTAGTTTAGTGAACAAAACATGATATTTTTATACCCTTCACCTATTATACCCTTGCGCTGATACGAGTTTTTGTAAATATGTCTCTGTGGGTGTTTCCATTTCTTATGTATCATGGAGTTCACGTCATGGTTCTATGAATTTTGGATTGCGCCCTCTGTATGATCTATATTGGTATTGCTTGATGTTCCCCATAATTAGATTCCGAATGCCCAAATTGGTATTAAGACTGTCTTATACAGGATGACTTTGCAGTTAAGGCTTAATTTCGATTGATGGTGGATTAGCCAGTGGAAATTAGAAGCTTTTAATTCCATATGGAGCCGCTTGGCTTCTATGTGCTAACGCCAAGTAAGGCGTCTGTATAAATGAATACCAAGGTATGTAACGTGATCAGACTGTGGGATGTTTACACTGTTTAGTGTCACTGGTGGACAACTTCCTCTCCTAACCCTTTGAGGACCATAGGCAAGTATCCCCGGGGATTTTTAGATTATATATTGGCCTAGGTAATAGATGGAGTAAGTCTAATTTATAGAAGACGATTTGGACAACAATAACGTAGTTGAGTGCAAGTACCTATCTGTTCCCACTTGTTTTCAACGAGGCTCCGAATTTGGTCAAACTGAGCGTTAATTACGTTTTGAATTCAGCCTTTATCTATCAGAAAATAATATGGAGAAGTTTGCGTAAACTCCAATCTGTCTTCGGCTAGTCAAATTATGTTTGGCAATTATTTTTGCCTATAGGTTGAAACGTAAGTTTTTATAAATTCCAAATGTTTTGATATTTTGAGTTACATATGTCTTAGAGCTATGATAGTGGAGCAGTCCAATCTATATGCTTTGTAAAAAGGGCGTATTTTCACTCTTACCGTGTAGTAGTTTAAGGATTATATGGGTATTATCATTCGAATGAACTTAGTGAAGCTCCCATCAACACGTCAGTATTACAACAACAAACTCAGATCGCAGGTGTCATGCCATGGCTCAAATATGAAGAAATAACAGCAAATCTTCACTTTTGCGACAACAATAAGGCAGATGTTAGTGAACGTGGTTATAAAATCCGGTCAATTTTAGGTCACATTAACAAGTCTATGCCAGACGCATATACATATTAAAAAAAGCTGTCAATCAATGAATATAAGGTAAAGTTTAAAGGACACAATGCCATGAAACAATACATGAAGGACAAACTTATTTCATGGGGATTCAAAGTTTGGTGCTTATTTGAGTCAGAAACTGGGTACTTGTATAACATTGACATTTACACCGGAAAAACCCATTCGTTGAACACGGTCTTGGTGAGGCTGTTGTCTTGCAGTTATGTGAGCCTCTGGCAAAAAAAGGGGTTGAAGAAGCCTGAAATTAATGCATATTCTACAGGAAAATGACATAATGGCATGTGGAATTATCCGATAGAAAGCACATGTCAAAGAATTTTCCGGCGGATAAAGAAAAGAGGGGACATCAGTTACTTCATGTCGACAGCATTTCCGTAGTAAAAAGGATAGACAGCACTATTCAAGGTCATGCGACATCAAGCTGCTAAAATATATATTGATTGCCCCTAATTATACAACACTATAACAAAGGAATGGGTGGAGTAGATCTAATGGATAAGAAAAAGTGTATTATGAGTACGATAGCAGAAGTAAATGGCGTTTTTATTTACGTCTGTTCTTCGACCTTTTCGAGTTATGTGTTCATAATAGCAACATAATATATAAAAAACAAGTAAGAAAGTATGGTCGGTCAAGCCCGACCATATAATACCCTACACTAAATAAATAAGAAAAAACATTTTTCTTTCAAAATTTCAATAATTTATATTCGTGAGCGATTTCGGAAGTGAGCCTTATATGGGAGCTATGACCAATTATGGACCGATCACCATGAAATTAGGTGGTGTGATTAATGTCTACGTGAAAATTATTTATGTTGCATTTTATGTGTATACCAACATTCTTAGGAGATTTATGTTCGCTAAAGTGATTATCGGAACCAGGCCTTACATGGGAGCTATGACTAATTATAGACCGATCATAATAAAATTTTGTGACATATATATATAACTTATTTGGAAAAAAATTTGTATAGACATATATATAAATTAAACATTTGTGCAGAAAATATGATAAGTACCAAATTTTATCGAAATATCTTCAAGATTGCGACCTGTACTCTGCGCATAAGGTTTACATGGACAACCAGCCAGCCAGACGGACGGACGGACGGACATGGTTTAATCGACTCAGAAAGTGATTCTAAGTCGATCGGTATACTTTAAGGTGGGTGTTAGACTAATATTTTTGGGCGTTACAAACATCTGCACAAATCCATTATACCCTCCCCAATATGGTGGTGTAGGGTATAAAAACTCATATTGCCAACTGTTCCTCTGTCAACGTGTCCTCTATCGATTTTCGGGCAGCTTTAGCCAAAGAATTAATAAGTAGCTTCAATTCAAGGAAGCGTGCCATTTTCGAGGTAACCAAATTTGGAACTCGTTTTATAAGCAATCCCAAATCTCTCCATAAAATGAAGAAGCGTGAAGGTTGGAAACATTGTTCTAATTGTACTTCCAATAATAAGTATAGTCGCATAAATGTTTTTTGCGTTCAATGCAATGTGTTTCTTTGCTTCACTTCGTCCTGTGATTGCTTTGGAACGTATAATGAACAACACTAATAATACGTCTTCACACGTCTCCACATACCTAAGATAATTATCTTGGTTTCTAGATGCTACATTAAGGTCCACATGGGAACTAAGAATTGCAGTATGATCTGCAAATGTGGAAATGGTTAATTCTTCGGACTTGGTCAAATCAGAGGTGTATACCAGCATTGATCGCATAGTTGCTTGTCACATAAGCACCGCATTTTATCCTAAGCAAGCGATCCGATAGGTAAGACTCTAGTATTTTGTGAAGGCATTAGGCATTTAATCTTATGTATTAGACCTTTATGCCAAATCTTACCGAACAGTACTTTTTCAGTTGAAAGATTTTCGTATCTCTCCAGTTAGGCGGTTCCGAGTTGCTCACGGTATCCAATTGATGGTCTGTGATAATATTCTGACTATTTAAGAATGTTAAAAGTTTCCCTTTTATTATTTTCTCAAATAGTTTAGAATAACAAGGCAATAAGCTAATCGGTCTGTAGGATGATGCCAATGTCAAATCCTTTCCTGGCTTGGGTATCATTATAATTTGGGAGATTTTCCAATCGTTCGGAAAAGCTCCTAGAGATAAGATCGCATTGAATAAAACTGTAAGCACAATAATTGTCACATCTGGTAGGTTTCCTATCATGAAGCTATAATTAAATCATAACCTGTAGAGTTTTTCAGTTTAAGATTGTCTTTTATGATTTTCTGAACATCTTTTTTACTAATATTGATTAGTTCAGCTTAGCAGCAGGAGATCTGTTGTGCTGCCGATCTCTTCTACGTCTCCTGTTTTCAAAGAGGAGTCTATTAATTTCTGCAATAGAAATATACATTTTGGGTTTAGGAGGAATTTGGCACTTAGAGTGATCTAAGGCCGAAAAGATTTGAGACTTGAAGTCTCTGATGCAATTGTCGATATCTTCCTCACACTGTATGTTATATTCAGTGTGCATATGGCTGATAGTTAACATTGGGGACACTAGGTTGTTTATTATCAGTCATTAAAATACTAGAATATGAGACGGTTGCAGACTGAACTAAAACCTCTTTATATCCTTCTTATTGCCTCTTAACCACTGTTTTCTATCTCTTAATCTTTTGAACAATGCTTTGTAAACTGGGTATCCAGGATTTACTAATGAGACCTTTCTTTATATTATCACATTCACATAAAGTGCAATAGTTCTTCCTGTGTCCAAATTCCTGACAATTTCCGCATTGTACAGGATTATTGCGTTTAATAGGTTCCTCAACTATCACCCTGCGATTCAACAAATACCAGATCAATACAATTTGATAAAAATAATATATTTATGTCCTTAAGCTTCATCAAACCATGATAACCAAAATTTTAAATACAATTTTCATGAAATTTGTCGTATAAAGTTATCCACCATCAATATGTGGATATTATTGATTACCGTCCCTCTCCATAAAAACATTATCAAGCTCTTTGAAGATACTTCATTTCTAGAAAATAAAGTGTAATGTCGGTTTTTCGATCGAAAAAATGCGAATATTAAACATTTTGCAATTTTAAGCATTTTCTGACTATAACCGTTTAAAATAGAGTTATCTATCTGGTTATTAGTTTAATTAATTGACAGACTGCTCACTTAAAAATCTGTAATAGCATATATCACATGCATACATACTCATTAAAACACGAGTACATGTTTGTTGAAATATTGATGCAATTTTTTTGGTGGCAATTCAATACAATTACTACCCTGCCAACAATTTATATCGAACAAGTCTCCCAAACGTATCATCTTGAAGTTGCAACTCATCGTATATAAAGTCGCTTTCTTATACGTTGCACGCATATGTGATACTATTTCGATTCATCTTAGTGTCACATTATTATATATAGGAAGCATCGCTTTGGTGTCTTAGAAGTGTCTATACTTATTTACATTAAATATAAATAAAAATACTTAATAATTAAACTGAATGTCACTTTAATTAAAAAAATGAATACATACAAAATTATATAAAATACTAGCTGAACCCGGTCCGCGTTGCTGGCCCTTAGAAAACATCTGTTTTATATTGCATCTCGATCTCGATTTTAATATACAGTGTCGGACAAACCTAAAGCACGGACACCCCTGATCTGAGTTCATACCCGAAACACTTAATATCTGTAGCCAGATGATGACGGATGGGGTGGTCATATGACAAAAATGTAGCAGATATCAATAAGTACAGAGCCATCTATGCCTTTAAAAAAATAGAATCGAATGTATCGAATTCATCTTCAGGCCAGGGGATGGATGTACAATATTTCTTGTTTTTTTATTTGGAGTAAAAATATATAGATTATTTAGTGTGCAAACTCGGGTGCAAGCCACATACAATGGACCGTGTGGAAAACATGCAATTTTTAAATGTAAGCCAGCAATAGTCAACGATTATCATTGTGCTTTGTTAATGGTTAAGACAAGACGAAAAGAGAACTGCAGCCGCTTGAATTTATATGGTAAGTCGTTGGAAATCATCGTTATGCGAGGAATCAGAACGTCTTCACCTATGAATCTGTCACCGATGATTGTTGCCTCAATTCAATTCGGTGAACATGTTTTGATGATTAATCTTTTTCCGTTGCATAATTTTGGCGCGTTTAAAGAAGCATTATCGGTGACCTAACCGTCAATGTCGATACATTTGGCGGCATTCCGGTTGGTTCCAATGAATTACAAAAATTTAGAAGGATAATGACGGCTTGTTTTTTGTTCCGCCGCCGCATCGCTGGGTAGAGCCCAACCGAAATTCCAAATCGGTCTGAATTTGACCGATGGCATGGATTATGATGACTTAAGAAAAACCCACAATAAAAAATCTAATGGGGTGACATCGCATGATCACGCTGGTCACTTCACGTCACCTCCATGAGAGATGATGATGCGCTCAAATAGCTCCTGTTGAAACCACATGTTGTTGGTTTCCATATCATCTAATTCAGGTCAATATAAGTTGGTAGTCGTCGACCTATAACAATTGCTATTGACGGCAATCCCCTGGCCAACGTCGTTCTTAAAGAATTATGGGCCGATGACGCCAGCCCAAAATACTCACCAAACAGTGAATTTTTCCGAATGCATTGGACGCTCTTGGATCTCATGTGGATTGGCAGCGTCCCAAATTCAACAATTTTGTTGGTTGACGTACCAATTCTTCCAGAAATGGGACCCATTGTAAAATGGGAGAAACTTGCGAAACGTTGCCCGAACAGAACAACTTTTTTGATTAAATAATTATATCATTTGGACGTATTGTTGAACGATGTAACCATCTGTGGTGATTTGGCAAAATAAACTGAATAAACGACAGTCAATTCCACATATTTTATTTTAACAATATGGCTGCTATCAACTGTCACCGTTCAGAAGTCCCTATTGGAGGACCTATTATATGGTATGGTTTTGATGTCATTCCTCTCCGCCAACAAACTGAAGATACGAAATCTGACTTTACAGTTTCACCCGCTAGGCTATTCTGAAGATTTCCTGAAAATTTAATCAAAAGCGGTTCAGCCGTTTTAGATTTCATATGGAATATACATACACACATTCATTTTTACTTTAAAAAAAAAAAAAAAAAATAAGAAATTATAGTCGGTCAAATTTTAGCTATGACTAATTGTTTATATGTTTATATGAAAGTTATTTCTGTTGAATTTTATGTGTATATCATTTTTATGAGATTTATGCTCATTAAATAAAAATTCACAAATTATTGCATTAATTCTATACGTTTGTAAAAATAATTTTTTTTACTAGCACTCATAAAAATGGAACATTTCAATTATAAATATAATTTAAATTTAACACTATTTAATTAATAAAACTCTCTAAATTTTATTGGGCTCAACAAACACATTGTATATGTAAGACAACCAATCACTTTAAAATTTATAAATTTACTGAGAATTCTCATGTTCTTCTACTTTCTTTTAAAATGTAAACTGTCTAGCAAATACCAGTTTCAGTGTTAACAAGTCGATACTAATGTAATTTGTTGTTGTAACATTTTTTTCGTATACTGAATAACATTTATGCGATACAAAGTAGACACATTTTAGTATACATAACGCAAATATAACTTCCAATTGCTGGCGGAGTGTACTTTGCAAGTCATAGGAATGGTGTTTGGGTGTGGGAGTCTATTGGTATCGTTTGCAGAAAAACAAAGCTCTTGCTAAAAAAACAACAAATGTACATTACAACAATTATGTATGCACATTAGACCCGCCTACAAAACGGCTGAAAAATTTGAGGTAAATAACTAGAACATGTGCTGGAAATATATTGAAAGTTGTGATCATAGAGAAATATACATAGAGCGAAAGATGAGAAAAATATCAATGGAAAAAATTACTCTCCTTTCACACATACGAGTGATATATTAACAATTCTCATGAATCAGGTTTTTAACAACAGACTTAGGTTTTTGGCTCTCAGTTACCTATCTAGTTGTTATCTACGTTAACTTCGAAACAAAAAGTACTAATTTACGTATATTTTATCCGAATTTCTGTGTACAAAAACACAACTTTTGCAAAACAGTTGGTTACCCACTGTTTGCATTGAAATGAAGATATGAAGTGAACAATTTATAAATACTCAGTTTTGTTTGATATTCATGTTTTACACCTGGTTTAAAAAAAATAATTTTTGTGTAGAAGATGAAATCTATTTTAAATGGTAAAAACATTTAAGGGTCCTCATGTAAACGCTTTAATACCTCGCAAACTGTGCATTTTTACACTGATTTGACTGTTTAAAATTTCACAAAATTTAAAATGTTGGGTTCATGAAACACGTCGAGCAAATTTACACAAATGGGAAACTTATGTGGGTTTTGTTTTACCCCTACTTATGTAGTGCTTTCTGTTGGAACTAGGAAAATAGGTTATGGGAGGGAGGATAGAGGGAGTAGTGTTTGTGGACTTCACAAAGCAGGAAGTTTATTCCACATACGAACAGTACGGCTAAATAACGAATTTTTCCTGTAATGCATAGCGCAAGGGCTCCACCACGAATGGAGGAGCCCTTGCCGAAGACCGTGAATTGCGCCAATGTTGTATCGATAGAAGAGAGAAACACAACCCACATTGCGACGATGTTCCTGTGAGTCAATGGAGCTGGATACTCTACTAGCACCGATAAGCACCTTCGGCCTACCTGTACGCGGTTGAGTAACTCTAAAATAGACTTCGAAACACCGGCCCATACATGAGAGTTTTATTCCATTTTCTGTCGGATATAAGTGGTGTAAATAGTAAGGAGTGAAGTATTTCCTACACCGTTTTAGAAAACCAAGGCACTTGAATGCTTCCCTCAACACTTGAGAAATGTGTTTTGTTCATCAGGCATCGCACTGAATACTCATGCCTAGAACATCAAGAACTTCTGATTCTTTAATATTTACACCACCCATAAAAACTGATGAAGCAACATGATCTGTTGTGCGTTTGTGTGTTAACATACAACATTGAGTCTTATGTGCATTAAAGTCGTCTCTGTTCGCACAACACCATTCAGAGATTGTCACAAGGTCCCGATTAAGGAAATCATTCATATTTTTCCCCAAAACTCCAACAGGCCCGGTCTATAAATGCATGAATATGAATGGCAAATGTTGCTGTAATCTGCAAAAGAATGGATAGGTTGGTCGTTCAGAAAGATAAGAAATAGAATAGGAGAAAGAACGGCATTAATCTTGAACTCGTTTGATGAGATCCTATCTACAGCAACTCGTATAGTGCGATCTCTAAGAAAGCTCGATATAAATCGAGAGAAGTTATTACCGAGACCAAAAGCAATAAGTTTTGATAGAAGCGCACCATGCCACACCCTATCAAACTCTAAATATTTCACAAGATGTTAGTTAACCATACTCTCTATAACTTTGAAAAGTGCAGAATTGTTATTGGGAGATAATTTTCAGGGTTATTAGCCTTTCACTTTTTAGGAATTGGCTTACATTAGCAACCTTCGAACATACTGGAAATTTTGCAGAACGGTATAAAGTGCTGAAAAGTTTAGCTAATGGATGAGCTAGCGCCGAAGAACACTGCTTTAAGACCAGTACTGGTAACGGTCGGGCCCAGGAGACTTATTTACGTTGAGGTCCGATACAATTTTTTTAGCAACCTTCCAACATACAGCAAATTTCCCGGCGCGGTATAAAGTGCTGAAAAGTTTAGCTTGTGGACGAGAAAGCGTCGAAGAATACTGCTTCAAGTTCTGGTGTATCATCAGGCCCAGAAGAATTTTTTAGTTTGAGATTCGTTAGAATGATTGGTCAGTGAATGATTGGTCATTCCTTAAAAGAGCAGGAATTGAGGAACTAGCTTTATCCTTTATTCTTTTAGCGAATAAGTAAATGCTTTTACTGCCACGGGGAGCAGTAAGAACTTTTGGTCATGTAGATATTTTTTACGCCTCAAAACTTTGGCGCATGAAAATCTCGACCTTTTGGGCAGCGAATCTGTTTCAGCATTTTTGGTATTACGCCAGATTCTGAATGCTTCCTCTCTGGATCTGATTGCTAGTTTACACTTCTGATTAAACCAAGTTTTATCCATAGTTTTAATGGACCTTTTTTTATTTGGAATGAAGGTTTTCATCCCCATCATAATTATATTTTCTACCATTTTTGTCATGGCCTTCTATAGATGTATGACTTGGATGGTGAAGTTAATTTTCTGACATAAATGAAGCCTTTACCCTTTCCTTGAATTATTTTCTGAAAACTTGAAATTGGCTGTTTAAAATTTCACAAAACGTCGCGCAAATTGGCACAAATGGGAAACATATGATGTTTTCTTTTCTGATATAAATGATGCCTTTATTCTGCCTTTATCATTCTTTGTATTGTTTTCTGAAAAAAAATTAGTTTGGTGTTCTTTTCAAATAATGTTGCCTTAAAACCCCGAAAATATGCTACATGTTTTACTTTCGATTTTATCAAAGTGTTAGAAAGGTTTTTCTTGTTATTGTTTTTGAAGTTCGTTTGTGTTATTGAAATAGGTTTGGTATTTTTTTATTAAAAGTGAATTCAGAAGCTACACAAAGGAAAATTGTATAAATGGTAATGGTTTTTATTCTATTGTCCTTATTATTTATGCAGAAGCATTTTTAAGGAATCAAAAAAAAGTTCTACTACAAAATAAGATCCATTGAAACCAAATCTAATTTTTAAGGTCAGGTCTAGTGTACATTCAGCGAACCTTCAAATGTGTAAAACATTTTGTTATTTGTATGAAAAAATATGACTGGACAAGTGAATGAACAGAACTCATGTTTCATGTGAATGTATGGGCGTTCGTTGATATATTAAGGAGATAACTATCAAACAAAATTTTTTTTTTGTAAATATCGAAAGAATCCTTTTAGTAGTGAACAAATTTGTAAAAAGTTTCCACATAAAGACTTGGTTTTATTGTATTGTAATCAGCTCGTTATTCAAAGCATTTCATATATTTCTACCACATGATAACAGCGTACTAAAAAGTATAATAATCTAGTTGTAATTCACTGTAAGTTTGGATAAAATTTCGTTTTAAAATAAATTTACAAAATAAATTTAATTTTTAACAGCTTATAATCCTATAGCGTAAGTCAGAAAAACGTTATAAAATAACCCAAATGATAGTTTTCATAATTTTAGTTTCAGTTATACCCCTAATGTGAACCTACATATATAAATGTATGATGAATGTGTGTATGAGAAATTAAACGAAATAAACTTGTTTTTAAAATGAAAATAAAAACAATAATCAAGCATACTGTGGATTTTTCGTTCATTTACGTGAATTTGCCAAAGGTCACGCATTTCATTTAAAAAGTACTTTATGGCAATAGGAAACCGGATACGTCTCAACTTGTTATAAATGCCTGCTAAGGCTTTCTCTCTCTCTCTATTCCCCTTCCCATCTTCTCAGACCAATTGAAATTGTTCATATTATTAAACAATAACATGTACAGGATAAGTAAGTGTTAAACATATAGTTGATAAAGCCGAGCGTTTATGCAATCACATGGTCAAAGCTGTATACTAGGGAGGCTCTTATATGGGACTGTCTCGAATTTCTCCCAAGGTCAAAATATTTTCTATGTCCTTTAAGAACCAAGTACAGAAAATTTTGGCAAAATCATATAAAGTACATTCTTAATATATGAAGTTTCGAGTTTTGCCCAGATCTGATTAAAGTAGAAAAGTACTGGTAAAAAAACTTTTATTATGAAACATATGTTCAATTCAAAGTATTGGCCATTGTTAGCTATAACCTATTCCCATCCTTCTGACAACATATGGCTTCCGCGCCAAAAGAACTGCTCATCTTTTGAGACCAAGAACTAATCAAGCCAATATCGGATACTCTGTTCCAAAGTGAAGCATATCCCAGAGAGAGCATTCTGCTTCGATCGAAAGAAATAGAAGTCAAACTGTGAAAGCTCTGAACAATAGAGCAGGTCAGGAATCCATGCAGTTGTCTTTATTTTTAGAATATTAAATTGCTTGCCCAGAAACCAAATTGATGCACTGGGATAACATTCGGGTTATTTAGGTATTTTACATTGCAATATTTTCTCTAATAACTTTGCAGCAGGTCTGTATGAAGATGGCATCGTTAAATTTTAAGCCTTGCTTCGGTATTACTATAATATGTGAAATTTTCAACTTTTTTGGAAAAACTCTTAGCCTTATGGTCGCAGTAAACCATAAAGATAGCAGGATTATAGCTATATTCGGTAGATTTTTAATCATGAATAGGGTAATTTCGTCGTAACCCGGACTTCTTTTCGTATTTATGACTTTATGAACGTCCTCGGAACTAACTCTAATTTCATCGTTCGTTTTCTCATAAACGAGAGGATTTTTCAGTACAAATTTAATGTTGGTGGATACTCAGGTGTTCGGCAAAAATTAATGCTTTATCTTTGGCAGCTCTGGCCCAATTACCATCAGTCATTCTCAATGGAGTTTTCCTTCCACCGGTGGTTTAACGATTCGAGTTGCCTTCCAAAGTGAATAGTTCGAGTGTTTTGTAGGGTATTCAATTAATCGGCTTTCTGGTTTAATCGGTTAATCGAGCAAATAATTAATCGGGGTTTAGATTTAATCGGTTAATAATCGGTTAATTTTAAGTTATTCGATTAACCGAATAATTTATATTTTAATTTAAATTGAAAATAAAACCACGAATTTTGAACAAAACATAAAAAACAAACAAAACATAACAATTCAACCAAAAAATGAATAATAGCAAAAAAATATGGTATTCAGATCCTTTTTACACATGTGAGTTTTTTAGGATTTTGAGATCTTAAAAAAAAACAAGTAAGAGAGCTATATTCGGCTGAGCCGAATCTTATATACCCTTCACCAAATTATACTTTAAAATAAAATTTAATAAATTCTAATTTTTAAAAAAAAAAATTTTTCGAAATTTTTTTTAAAAGTTTTTTCCAATTTTTTTTAATTTAAAAATTTATTTTTTTTAATTTATTAGTGAAAAAAGAGTTTTTTGTGAAAAAAATTCGGGTTAAAAAATATTTTTCCCGATTGGACCCATTGTAGGTCCAACTGAATATAACCTTATATACATCGTACACTTTGTATGTGTATGTGTTATTCATATTGTAGTCACCAAAAGTCAATAAAGGTTAACCTAGTGTTTTAAAGAATTCTTCCAACATTTCTTTTGTTTTTTAGACAAAAGAAATGGATTGTGGTAGGTGACGTATATGGTAGTATATTAGAAGTGGTCTATATTGTAGTTTCATGGAGTGAAACTTTCGGGATTCAATGGGATTCATTACAATTCCTATTTTATGTATTAACTAGCTTGACCCGGTGCGCTTCGCTACCCCTGTCGTAGTCTATGTTGGAAATTTCAATAAAATCGTGTCGGCCGTTTAGTATTTATTGTTTAGGAACTAAAGGTACCAATTTTACCGGGTTTCCCCCTGTTTACCCCTTTCTGGTCCTAGTATTGAAAAAAGTTATAGCCTATTGACGCTTCCAAGTAAGGATCTATCTACATTCCAAATTTCAATAAAATCGATTCAGCCGTTTAGGCGTGATGCTCAAACAAACAAAAAAATAAACAAACAAACTTACAAAGACATTTATATATTTATATAGATTTTATTTGTTGTTATTGTTATATATAGAGGCCCATGTATTTGATGATATCATTCTCAAAAATAATTTTAGTGAGAATCAGTGCCGAGAAATAAAAAAGAAACTGAGAAGCTTTATAAGTAGATTGGTAGAAAAGTGGAAGAACTCCAATAAAGATTGGTTGGACAGTGAAATTTTATTGTTTGAGCAACCAACAACAAGTCATAATGCTGGATGACCTACAAAAGAGTTCGTAAAATGCTCCGCTAAAACCCAAATAAACAAAGTTTCACAACTTGTGAATGAAATCCCTTGAGAGGAGCTTGTAGTGGCCACGCGCGTTAGTTTACACAAAGCGGGGAAAAGAAGTGCATCTGAAGTGGTATCAATGGTACATTCTGACAAAGAAGTTGCAGTTAAGAAAACTATTGCTTCAGAGGTTTGTAAACCTATTGCATATACCCCCGATGAAGGCTTGGGTCTATACGTGGACGGCGGCTTCTCAAAACATTCCTACAAACTTATGCAAACTGGTTATTACCAGAATGATATGGCCCCGACTGGATCGTGGACGAACAACATATATTCTTGGCTTAACTCGCTCACAATTGAGCGGTATGGTGGCGGTCATTACAGGTCACTGCACTTTTGGCAATCACGCGAGGAGACTTGGCTTGCCCTATAACGACTTCTGTAGAAGTTGTCAAAACGAGGAGGAAGATGAGACAATTTTTCATCTTCTCTGTCACCATACTTTAGGAGTGTTTTGTGAATATAAATGAAGATCCAATTAAAGCTATGTATAAATAGGGATGTGATGGCAGTAGTGGACATTCCACTTATCGGCAATGATTTTCTGACGCTGAATCGCTTCGAATAGATGAAAACATATTTGCTGTGTGCATTATGCCATTGCAAATAAAAATGGGGTATGTTATTCTTTGGGAGAATTCACGACCTTCTTCAACACGGTTTTGTAGACCAATTAAATTGATTTTCGAAAAAGAAACTTCTGAATTAGTTAGTAGGGAAGTTGAAGTTAAAGCCCACACAATTTGAGATTTTTCAAATATATCACCAATTTTACATGACCATGATAGATGGAAAAGTGTTTAGTGTTATAGCAGAATCCATGTCGCAAAAATGTGGTATTTGCGGAGCCACACCTACAATGATGAACGACTTAAATGCTGTTAAAAATCGATCATGTAATACAAATATGTTTGAATATGACTTGTCAACACTCCATGCGTGGATAAGATGGTTTGAATGCATTCTACACATTGCTTACCGATTGCCTATAAAAAACTAAACTAGACATACAAGAAAAATTTAGAAAAATAATGTCTTTATTAGTTGATATTCCTAAACCTGGGTCAGGAAATACTAATAACGGTAACACTGCAAGATGGTTTTTTCAAGAGCCAAATTTAGCTGCTATTTTGACTGGAGTCAATGTAGAATTAATAAGCAGATTTAGTGTAATTTTACGAACTATGTCATGTGAGTATAAAGTTAATACACATGCATCTTAAATATATTGTATGCAAACAGCAGAAATATATGTTGCGCTATATCCATGGTTTCATATGCCGTATTCCGTGCACAAAATTTTAATCCACGATGCCGATATTATAAACCACGTATCTCTACCAATAGGGATGATGTCTGAAGAAGCACAGGAATCGAGAAATAAGGATCTAAGGAATTTTAGAGAACAACATACACGAAAAAATTCAAGAAAAAACACAATGGAAGATTTGATGCATTCACTTCTCTTCTCTTCTAATTCTCTTATTTCCTCGATCTCTAAACGCCCTTCTTTATATTCCCGAAACCAAATAATAGTAGATAATGACGTCCAAAACTTACTTTTAGAACAAAATATACTAGAAGACGCTGTTTGTTCTTATAATTCTGATTCTGATTAGAAACATGGATTTTTGCCTTAAAACTATGTATCAATTGTGCAAATTTTGTTTATCTTAATTATTAAAATAAAATGTGTTTTAAATTTACTTTATACTTTTTTCAAGTGAAACAAAAATAAATAATAATGTTTCAACGCTGTTTTAAATTAAATGACGCCAGAATGCGTATTTCGACGAGGAAAAACTTCCCAACCACTTCATCCTTAATACATTTTAACAGGTATCGCAAAACGTGGCTAAACCTTGTCATGATGGAATATTACGAGTTAATGTCTGGCCGCATATTCTGGTCGCTTTTCGACCAATGTTCGCTTCAAACAAATCACTTGTGTTCGCTACAGATTCCCTGTGTATGATCTGGTAAGATTTTAGCATCTCATAATAGATAGGACCCTTTTGCTCCCACTAAATACAGAGAATTACTTTATGCCCATGGATATTTGGCATTGGTGTCGCTTCGCCTTTTTGGCCGAACTCCACATACAATCTCTTATGCTTCGGGTTGTCGTAATGGATCCATTTTTCATCGTAACCTAGCCTTTACACATGCAAGTAACAGTTCGAAAAACACGACACGTTGATACTTTTTCACTAACACAATCACACATGCGTGTGTAAATTTACACATGCATGAATGATTGTGTTAGTGCAAAAGTATGAATGTGTTGAGTTTTTTGGAACTGTTACTTGCATGTGTAAACGCCAGGTAAGGAATGATTCGGTGCAAAAATAATTTTCTTTTATAGCGTTCAAGCATCATTTCGTACATGAAAAATCGTATTTCAAAGTGTCTCTGCTTCAATTCGTTTCCAATTTCTCTGCTTTTAGATGAATCCTACTGCTCGCAAACATTTTTAAATTGCTGCGTGAGTAACTCCCAATAAAAGCTCTGCTTTAGTTTGATAACAATCTTCATGGAGTAATGCCTCCAATTCATCTATTTGTATTCGGTGTCAAAATCACCATTTCTGAACCGCACAAATCATCTCTTGTTGAATCCAGCGCTTTGTTGGCACAAAATTCGACATTTTCGGAGCAAAAAAAAATTTTGTTTACACTATAATGTTTTTAAATAAGTGAAAATAAATGACATATAAGTCAAAATGACATTTATGTTATTAAAAACAAAAACCGCGTTCAAAAGGCATCTATTATAAATTCCGCATTTTTAAGTCATACACCCAACATAGCACCAATATGGGGCTATTTAAAAAAAGTTGGTATCTTTATAAGATTCAACACAAATAAGTTTCATGTAGATATACATGATTGGTCATTGCACCCATGAAACCTCACTTCCGAAAATCACTTTAACGAGAATAATTCTCACAAAAATTTTGGAATCTAAATAAAATTTCACAAAAATTAGTTTCATATGGAAAGAAATCTCGAGAACTTAGTGTCATGGCGACAGGTCTATTATTGGTTATTGCCTCCATATAAGACCCACTGGCTAAAATTACTTATGAGAAAAATGTTTTGAAATTTAAAAGCAGTAGTTTCTTACTGGTTTTCTTTTTGGATTTGGTCTGGACGAAATATCGAGGAAAAGGAAGTAACGTTGGAATGTGTATCGAACCGTCTTATAATGGAGAAAAGAAGTCATCTAGAAGGCTTTTCAAAGAAGGCAGGCTAGAATATGAATTGGATCTAAATTAGTACCAAGAAACCCACGTTCATATAAAGAACATTTAAAATAGAGAAAAGAGGCCTTCTACATGGCTTTCCATCTAGGGCACGATATAATACTAAATGGTTCTAAAAGGGGTTGAAATTTGAACCCCTGTATATTTCAAACTAACTGATTCTGTTATTACTTTTACATATTAATATTATGTACTGCACTGTACAAAATAATAAGCGTGTGTCTTGCAAAAATAGTGAAATTAATACCAATAAAAGTTGTGTTTTATTATTTTTGTGTGACATTTCCGTTTCTGTTAGTGTTGCATGAGATGTTATTTTTCCAGTCATGTTTGTGTATAAAGGGAAAATGAGCTGTTATAACAAATAATGTTTTTAAGTTTTATTTTCCAATTTAGATGCACGAAATGTGAGTAGTGTTTCATTAAGTTTTATTTTTTTTGTTTCCCTTTTTTTCTGCAAACTTGTAATATTGTATATCTAACCATTTTGGTGATGTTGACTTTTAGTTTTGTTTATTTTTCATTACATACATTTTTTATTGTTTAACAAACTGTTGCAATAAAATTTTGTTGAATTACTTTTTTGTTTTTAGTTGCTGTTTTACTTGTTATTTCTGTTGTAAAACTCACTGGAAAAAGGACGTGATGCATTTGAAACGTGACATTTTATTGTGTGTTCATGTTGTTTTTTTTTTTTTTTTAGTGGACGGGCTTAAAGATTTGTATTTGTTTTGGTTTTTAAAATGTATTTCGCTATAATAAACAAAATGTTTAATTATGATATACAGAGTGCATCGTGTGTGTGGAATTTAAAGTTTAAAAAAAGCCGTGAATTAACTTAAATGAAACGTGATTTTTGGTCATAAATTTAAAAAATTAAATTATCATCTCTAAAAATAATATAGAGTTAAAATAAAAAGAAAGAAAAAAAAAAAAAAAACTGTAACTTTAAGTGCATAACAAAAGCATTCAAAATATTGAATTTTGTGCCAACAAAGCGTCATATGCGGGAAGTTTTGCTTTATTTCTTTAATTTGAAAAACAGTGTCGCTGAAGGACACTGATTGCTCATCAAAGCTTATGGTGAATGTGTTCCATTGTTTTTTGAACGTGCGAGAGATGCTTTGTTCGTTTCGGTTTTTTGGAGGAGATTTGGAGGCATTACTCCATGAAGGTTGCTGTCAAACTCAATAAGAGCTAGCAAAAACATAGGGAGCTACTCCATCAGCAATATAAAAATGTTTGCTACCAGCAGGATTTACTCAAAAGCAGGGAAATTAGGTACACCCAAAAAAAAAACTTTGGAATCAGCCGGGAAATAACTAATCTGTTAATTGAATATTGTTTACTCAATTCATGTGATAAGCCCTGCTTCCAGTCTTCAATAACTTTAATTTTAAATTCACTGGAGTACCTGTTCCTTGCCATTCATTGTTTTTTCACAATAAACTGTATAGAACTGAAATTATACAGGCTACGCCTTCCTTTATTTTTATCTTCTGGAATTTTTAAATGCATCCGTTGTGATTCCCGTTAACTGACATTGCAAATATGCAGTAGCATAGTCAAATTTTTAAACATCTTATAAAGGGGGTGCTTTTGTTTTGTCCGTCGCGTTTTGTATTTTTGTAGGTTTTATCATTTTAAATTAGTTGTTCATAAAATTATCCTTTCCAAAATGAACACAATATGAACATTAGCAATATAAATTAATAAAATATATACAAAATATATACCAAAAAAACCTTTTTTATCCAAAAAATTATGATATGAAAAAATCCATTAAGGGGGTGCTTTAGTTATGGCCAATACTGTACTTATTATACTTTGTGACCATTTCAGTCACGTTTATATTTTTAGCAGACCCTGATTGGTAATTCATTCCTAAAAATGCTTTCATTCCAATGAGTTCAATAGTAAAAGATCTTCCGTGCTGCTCCACGTACCTTACACACTCTGGTATTACCACTTATTAGCATATCCAGCTTGGTAACATCCAAAAAAATCACCATTGGGGTCAACATATCGAATTCATATGCACTTTCGTGGAATAATTGGAAATGTCTTTTCAACTGCATCCAATCACTGGCACAACTGACACAATATCACGTCGAGTTGATATGGGTCCTAGGACATGAGGGCATCCGGGGAAACCAATTATCCGACGAATGCACAACGAACGGGTCGTCCCTAGACGCATCTCTTGCGGATAGGGATAGGGATGCCGAGCGCTCTCTCTGGGATACGCTTAACTTTGGAACAGAGTATTGTCTTGATTCGTTCTGGGCCTAAGTTCTTTTGGCTCGGAATTCATATGTTGCCAGAAAGATGGAAAAAGGTCATAGCTAACAATGGTCAATACTTTGAGTAAATTTATATTGGGCAAATGTTTCAAAATAAAAGCAAAAAAATTGAAAAAATTCCACATAGTAAAGTCATACACCCAAAATAATTAACTTACATTTTTTGAGTATAAGGGTTTGTCTTTAACCTACACATAGAAAACAGATTCGTAGTAGCACCCAAATTTGTTGCCAATCGAATGACTCTACCTTGGTGACCGAATTTTACACATGTGGCTACAAAATCTTAGAAGGGGTAACAAAATTTTATTAGCTTCAACCGAAATTCCTCCTTAATAACTGATTTTCTGTTGTTAGAACCGAAAAAATCTATGTGGGCAATCGAATTATATAATTGGCAACAAATTCAGTTGCCGCTACGTATCTGTTTTCTTTGTGGGTGTATATATGTATAAATTTGTTTGAAAAATTTAAGCATTTAAACAATTTCAATACAATTATAACATTTTCATGTATAAAATATTTGGCTTGCATTTTTATTTATAAGTATGTACATATATATTAAAGCTTATCATGCTGTCAATGTATAACATTCGATTTAAGGCTGGATGGAATTAAATTTGTTTTCAATTTTAATTCAAAGAAATGTATTTATTTTTGAACAAATGTTATTTTCAGGAAAATCAGACACATATGTTATTTTCCGGTATCTGCTTAAACATTTGTTCTACTTTTTGTGTTATTGGCATCACTTCACAATTAAAATTCATTTTATTTAACAACGGTTTCAATATTATTTTATCCTGAATCTATTAATCTTCCTCTAGAGTGGTTGGTGTTTCTTAAATCAATTCAATGAGTTAAACATAAAAGAAATACAAAAACAAATCAATCTCATAAAACTGAAGAAAATTAAAACAGAAAACTTACACAACTAATGTTGCCATTGAAATTGGAAAACAATTTTGAATTTATATCCCTTTCAACACATGTTACCCGGTTAAATATTAAGGAAAATTCATATAAAATCATTTAGAAATTAAACAAAAAGCAGTGACGAAATGTTAACACCCTTCAAGATTTTAATTTAACTTCTTAACGTACTGTATGTCTTCATTCGCATTAATATCAGCCAACTTAGGCAAAAAGAACTCTGTTATATTGAAGCGATATTGGGAACCAGTATTAAGTAGTCACTGCTGGACAAATCTCATTTTTGAAGAAATATGTGCCAGTGATCCCTCTAGGCTGAAATCCCCTGAAAACAGTGATAGGTTGTTAATTCATTTATTTTTCAACAATAACAGCTAGTCTTATCGAATACCAAATGCGAAAATTTTGACCATTAACAAGCCATCACGGTGAAAATGAGCTTCAGCACATAGGATGAGTAAATAAACTTAAACATTTTTTAATTTTTTCTGCTATCGAACATATCGAAACACTCTGAAGCCATTTTTACTATCAAATACATATTTCATAATACCATGACACATTCCACACTTAGTTCCTATGATAAAAGAACAAACTGGGTTGAAAATGGAAAGAATCGGTTCATGATTCCTTACCGGAAAATGTTTCTATGGTACATACAATAGTAGTATCTATACAAAATTCAGCGCAAATAAGTTTAATGTAAAATGAAATCTCGAAAAGATATTTTGTTTAGATCGGTCTATATTTCCCAATAGCCACCATAAGAAGTCCACTTCCTGAAATCCCTTAAAATCCTCATACATAGACAAGGTGGCGCAAAAGTAAACTTCCAATGTTTTTTGGCTGTAATTAAAAAAAAATAAAAAATTAAAAACTTTGATTCTTCTTGTGGATTATTTTTATTTGGTATTTTAATTTTTTTTTGCATCAAGTCGAGAATATGATGTCATGTAAATGGCCTCCGCCAGAGTTGATTGTCATTTGAGCACTTTTTATGGCATTTTCCATCACTTTGGCCAAAACTTCCGGCGATAGTTCCTTACATTCTTGACTGATATTGTCTTTAAGAGCTGCAAGAGTCCGAGGCTTGTTGACATAAAAACGCGACTTCAAAAAGCACCACAAAAAGAAGTCTGGAGCGGTCAAATCAGGCGATCTTGCTGGCCAGTGCAAATCGCCAAAACGGGAGATTAGGCGCCCGGGAAATGCATCCTTCCGCATATCGGCTGTGGCACGTGCAGTGTGCGCCGTTGCACCGTCCTGTTGGAACCACATGTTTTCCAATCCCAATTCATCAAGTTGCGGCAAAAAGAACTCGTTGATCATTGCTCTGTAGCGCTCACCATTCACAGTAACCGTTTTGCCCGCGACGTCTTCGAAGAAAAAAGGTCCGATGACTCCTCCAGCGAAAACAGCACACCATACAGTGACTTTGAGCGGGTGTAATGGCTCTTCGTGGAATACACGCGAATTTTCAGTACCCCAGAAGCGTAAATATTGCTTATTTACGTACCCGCTAAGACGGAAATGAGCCTCATCAGTCATGATTATTTTTGGTGAAAAATCATCTTCCTCTTGGTGGTGATTAAAGACGGCTTGAGCGTATGTTAGACGCTATTGGCGGTCAGCAGCTAACAGCTGATGCACCGTCTGGACTTTGTACGGAAACATCTTCAAATCTTGTACCAAAATTCGCTGTAAATACCGTCGACTGAGACCCATTTGCGTGGCACGTCGTCTGGTCGATGTCGACGGCGTTTCCATGACATCCTCGGCTACAGCAGCAATATTCTCTGCAGAACGGCTACTCCGGGCTCTGCCACGCCTGGCAGCATCTCGTGTTGTGCCAGTCTCTTCGAGCCGAGCGGCTAAACGTCGCAGTGTTTCACCAGTAGGCGTTGGACGGCCAGAAAATCTGCAACGAAGTTCACGTTGTGCCAAAGTCACCGACCGATTATTGGTCAAATAAATAGTCAGCAATATTCTGCGTTTTGGAGCAGTGTAGCGTAACATTGTTTATTAACGTGTATTTCGCATGTGTTTACTACACAAATGTCAAAACAGAACTGACATTAAGGGCCAATCGCAAAATTTATAGCATTTTCTGATAGGAGGATTACTTTTGCGCCACCTTGTATATTTAAACCACTGTATCCCATCTTACGAAAATCGGTCACGTCTCACAGTGGTATAGAATATGGTTGGATTTAATTGAAATTTAACATGCGCAAAGAGAAAATGTTAGCAAGTTAAAGTTCTGAATTTGGATCTCATGGGCGCACCATGGGCGCGGTCAGAGATTCCCAAGGTAAGACATCGTTTCATCGTTTGTGTTTCGATTTCAAAAAATTACACATATAGAATCTCATCATCGAGCGCTAAAAAAACCTCGTCGTAGCTGTCATTTGTCTGTTATAGCTTAGCAGATATTCGCATTTAAACATTAAATAATTACTCCAGTTTTTTAATAAAATCGGCTTCAAATATCTTCTGATTTTCTTCATTTTCTGGACTAACATGAAATATACATGTCAAATCAAAAAATAATTATTTAATAATCATGACCCACTCCAAAGTTAAATGCATTTGAATTTAAAAAATTAAAAAATACAATTTTTCGCTAGTTTTTTTTTTGGAAAAAATTAAATTTTTTCTTTTTAAGTTATCTAAAAAATTTCTAAGAAGATGTATAAGGAATTTTTACTTTTTGAAAAGCTGAATTTGCATAAAATATTTTAAATAAAAAAAAAAAAATTTTAATTCTTGATACCGAGGGGACCAGGTCCATCCAAATAACGGCAATTTTTTAAATAAAATTCAGTTGAAGGGCAAAAATTCTCAAATTGCGTAGTCGATATCTAAATCTAGCTAGATAGATGACCCAATATGTTCTTTATAATTATGTAAAGGAATCTGATAACCTCGCACCTGGTGTGGATATTATAGCCAAAAAACTGAAAAATCCCATTTATGGGATTTTCAAAACTTTTTTGGGAATTGCGGGATTCCTGATTTTAAATTTTAAAATTTGTTTTTAGTTTTACAATTTCAATAGAAAAATATATATAAGTGTAAAATTTCTTACAAAAATATTCATAAAAAATTTAATTTAAAATGCATTTTTTGTAAAATTGTTCAAAAAAGTATTTCATGAATTTTTCAATTGTCAGAAGTTATACAGTGAACAAAAATATTCATTTTTTAGGGTAGTGGTCATTTTAAAGCGGGAAAAAACATTATGTGGTATTTCTTTTTCTCCTATTTATAACTTTAATTGATAGACCTTCATTGCATAAAATTAAAATTTACACAGACCAGTCCCTAAGATTTTAAATGTAATTTTTTGCCAGGACAGAAGTATTCGTTTTTTTGTTAAGCTGTTTTTTTTGGCATAATGAAGGTGGCAACTCCAAAATTTTTGCGTATTAAAATTGATAATTTAAAAATTTGCCGTTTAATATGTGGATTAAAAAAAAAAAAAAGTATTTTTTTTGCAAAGTGTTTTCGATTTATATATCAAAATGGGAAGAAAAGGCAAAGAAAATACTGTGGAAGAACAAAAAATTATAATAAATTTGTGAATTTGAGATGGTCGTCCCAAAAAGATTACTTCGAGAGAAAATCGAAAAATAATTCAAATTGTCAACAAAAATCCAAAGACATCTTCTGAGATCGCTGCTGAGTTAAAAGAGTTAACTGGTAAGGAAATTCATCCTCGAACTATACATAGAACGCTCCATGCAGCTGGTTATAGCGCCCGAGTATGTAGATAAAAACCATGCATAACAAAAGTGAACAAAGAAAAACGATTAAATTTAGCAAAAGAATACATTAATAAAGAAAATGCTTTTTGGGACTCTGTTATATGGTCAGATGAAAGTAATTTAATATTTACAAGTCTGATTGGTGTGGCGAAAACAGAGAACTGAACTGGAACATTCAAAGTACCGTTAAACATGGGGTGGCTTAGTTATGGTGTGAGGGTGCTGGAGAATTGGTATTAATCGATGGTGTTATGAAAAAGTAACAGTGCATAGACATTTTGCGGAATAATTTGAACAAAAGCACTCAAAAACTTAACTTGAGTGTTTGTTACTGTGGAAATTGTGAAATATTGGATACTGTACTATACTCCCCATACTTTGAAAACTCCTCCAAAGTCACCGGATTTAAATCCCATAGAACATTTGTCAGGAAACACCACATTTCATATCAGAGTCACCTAAAGAGTATTCTTATGGAAGAAAATAACAGAGGATACTACACGAAAATTAGTTAATTCGATTCCAAATCGTCTTAAGAAAGTCATTAACCAAAAAGGATATCAAACCAAATATTAATTAGTAATAAGTTTACTGCTTTATGTTATTAATGTACACAAAACGAATAGTTTTGTCCCACAAATTAAATAATAATGAAAAAAATTTAGTGTATCTTAATTTTCTTAAATTTTATCATATATTGCATAAAAAACATTGAAGTCTGCAACACATACTATTTTTAATTTTTTTATCAGGTAGAATTCCAGCTTATAGAAGTTTAAGTGTATAAAGAAACGAATACTTATGCCCACCACTGTGAATAGTTATATATATTCTAGAAAAGTGGATATAATCCCCTATACATTGGTATATAACATGTCTACCTTATGTTTTTTACGTTGCAAATTAATTAGAGAAAACTTAACATATCGCAGAGAATTTACCATTGCAGCCGAATATGACACTCTTACTTGTTATACCCTTCATCACGAGTGGTAAGTTTGTTATTCCGTTTGTAATTTCCACATTCTTGCTTTTCCAATAAATAAAGTATATTGCCAGATACATATTATATAGATAGCGGAATCGATATAGCCATGTCCGCTTCTCCGTATGAATGTTGAAATCAACTTTCCGTAGACCCAAATAACTTACAAACTTGATTGACATCTCAATACACCCGCTATAGTCTTAAGATATGTTGTCATATCTGGCAATATACTGACATTGAAAAATTGTTAGCAAAAGGTAAAATGACAGTTCAGACGATTGTAAGAAAACCTTACGATTTCATTGCCAGACAATAAGTTTATCTACAGTTCACACGGTTGTCAGATTGTTGAATGGCAAACATTGCCAGCTCCTTTGTTAAATATTGCCAGAATTGTCACATCATTTGAAACAAAAAATTTTAAATTGTTCATCAGTTCCTTGGCCTAACTTTTTTCTTTAGAATTTTTCCAATTTGCAATTGAATGAAGTGCGGAGATTTTTCAAATTTCCTTTGCAATCATTCAAACTAACCTGGATGGTATCTGCAACCTCTTGCTATAAAATATTGTTGCGAAATTGTATTTGAATTCAAATATAACGGCTGGTTTAAAGTTGCATGATGTTTCTCAACTTTTTTAAGTAATTCTGGAGACTTCTAATTGTGGACAATGATGTTTACTGGCCAAATAACAGGAGCTTACATCACATCGGACATTATTAACATATCTGTTAATATTATTAACACAGCTGTGTAATATAACAACGTGATTTCCGCCTTCTACTAAGGTAAAGCTCTCGGCTACTAGGGTTCGTTACAAATAAAAAAAACTTTGTTTTGTTTTCCGTAAACGTATAATTCTTATTTATTCTTACACACTACATTTATTATTACCGTATTCACACTTTACTCAACGGGAACAGTAACACAGTGCACATTTACAAAGATAGCCTCTACAGCAGGGCTGTTCTATAGCGTATCGATTGTGGTAAAACCATGAACTTAACTGAATAGAACCACCTTATCAAGCAATAAAGTCGAATATATTGAGAGTTTGGGTAAAACCATAGAATCTCTATTTGATATTCAACGACCACAGTTTATATTGGAGCTGGCGGTAATAAAATCCCCTCCCAGCCTAATTAAAATATGCTGGCCACTTGATTCGATGACAGGAGATGCTGAAAGATCGAGTAAAGCCTCTTATTTTCTTGCCCATTTTATTTATTTGTCGGAAGTAAAACACCACACTCAACTAAAGAAGGTCTTACCTAGTCGCCGGCCACTGACTAAAAGCTTAGATTTGATAATTTTACAAATAAAGCTTTCAAGAAGCTGAAAGAATCTAGATGATAATGCAGTGTATGCCGTGAGAACATCAACCAGTCAGTACAATTTGAAGCATCTTTAAGTAAAGATAATTTAACTGACTTAAATTGTGCTGAATAAATAAAGAGTTGCTACAAATTTTAAACTACTTTTATTTGCAATCTAAAGCATCCGGATTATTTGAAGGAAATAAACCACCGTTTTTAAAAGCTAAAAACGTAATAATAGCTTTGGGAAGTTAATACTTAGCGCAACCAACTTCCTCGGTAAGTTTGATAATATTATCGAGTGACCATACGTATTTCACTTTAAGCAGTAGGGTTTTAGTTTGGGGCAAAATTTTTTACCGCTTTCAGAGCCTATTGGTGATTGGATAAGAACGTCAAAACAATTGGGTCATAGCTCCAATCCATGATTCAGTTTTTATTAATTGAAATATCACTATACATTTTTTATTTCATTTCCAATTTTGTTTCAGTTTTGTTTTTTAATATTATAAATAGGAACTTTTGTTTGTTTTTAAATGGTCTGACAATGATGACATTGTCAAGTTTTTCATTACATTTTTAAATTATTGAAATTTTTCAAATGTCTCATATTTAATGTATTCTTTATAACCAAATAAATGATAGTGCCTTTAAAATCAACCTGCTTTCCTAACAATTTCAAATGTTATTTATCTTTTCCGAAAAACCAGTAACAGTCTTTGGCAATTTATAACTTCAATTCCAATCAATTATGCACACTTATGTTAAGTAGGGTAGTATGCTAAGGATTTTTAAAGAGTTGAACAAGTAAAGAAAAATAAATATTATTTTAACACCAATAAACTCGAGCAAAAAAAACAAAAAGAAAGCAACCAATGGTTATATTCATAAATGTAACCATTGGACCGAAAATTAACTAACAACTGTTAACTTCAGTGTACTGGCAAAATGTAAATCAAATTTATATTCCCTCTTCTTTCATTTTGTTTTTATTTTTCAAACAAAATTTTTCTTTATGGTCTACAGGAGCACACACTCCTACCAGTACACTCCTTCGCCGCTTTACACAATGTGTGGCAGAGTATTTATGTAAATGGTTATATTTTTTAACACATCCTTACATAAGTAAATAAATAGTACAACCATTTATAAGGAATCTGTCTGGTTGAAAAAGGGGTCATCATATGTAAACACCATAAATATACAAACACTTTGCAACCAACTCGTAACTTGTCGAATTTGATTTATACTCAAAATGCCTATTGAGGTCAGGTCATGTTCATATTTTCGTTTCGGAAAATTATCCCAAAGACTAAAGGGGATAAACGAAAAGGTATACTAAATTATATAGTTTGTTTGCAACCTTTAGGATATTTGTACTCGTATTTAATTTGTAAAGCTTTTGCCGGTTTGTCTGTGGATTATTGTGGCTGGTGAAAATAAACATCAATATTTATGTATTGTAGTTTAAAATGAATGTTGTTTGCTTCGAGAATAGATGTGTTTAATATGAGAAACATCTATTGAAGGCGAATAAATTGATCAGTTAGATAGAAGTGTCTTTTACACAGCATATAATAGTCAGGATGCTCAGAATCATGATCAACAGATACTAACAATATGAGGAATATCTATTGAGGAAGACTAAATTGATGTATTATATTCTATATAGCTTTTTCTAATTTCCGTTACATTGCATGTAGATGATCTAGCTCAGTGGTCGGCTCTCATAGCCGCCAGGGTTGGAACATGCTCGGTTATTTGCCTCTAGACAACAAACAAATTATCTAATAAGAAATGAAAATGACAATAAATATGTAATAAAGACTCTGCATACATGTTATTAAAAATCTTTTACTTATTCTGGACATCTTTCTAACTTCCTGTGTAGAGGTTTTTGCAAAGACTTCTCAGCTGTTTTGGCAGTTCTAGGCTCGATTCTTTGTTCTCTCAGAATATTGTTCCTCAACTGGTCGTACCACTTAGTCTTGCTTCAGACACTCGTTTCAGCAGGCGGTGCTCTGGAATTCTAGCCACATGTCCAAACCACCTTATCTTGTTGCGTTCGATTTTGTTTTTCAGCGGTTCTGTAGTTAAGGACTGAGATCGTAAAATTCTTAACACACGTTTTTCATTAAAACTTTTTGATTTTTTTTTTGTTCAAGTTACCTTTGTAAAGCATGTCAGTTATTATGTTTAATGACAATTATATTCATTTGTTGTTAATCAGATTATACCAGAACAAAGTGGGTACTAAAATTATTAAATATTTTCAACAAAACCCAATTTGCTCCTACAAAAAGTTGGACAAATAATCATAGGTCTGCCGTCAAACTGTTTCCAATGTTATTAGACAGTACCGAGAGAACTTGTCCGTGGATATAAAACTTGGTTCAGGTAGAAGGAATGGTCCACATGATTTTTCTAAAGCCAAAAAATAGAAAGAATTTTCAAAAGATTCTCCAACACAGTACTCGGACTATTTGGTACGAAAAGTTAAAGCCAATGCAGGTTTAAAAGCATACGATCAAAAAGTTCATAACAGGACCTCTGCTAAAAATTTAGAGGCCAAAGACACGGAAATTGAAAACAAATTTTATACAAAAAATATACCTGCTGCATAATGGATGACGAAATATATGTATGGAGAATTTTTCGCAGTTTCTGGGTCAATTTTTTTTATATTGCTAGTGCTTGAAGGAATATTGAAGAAAAGTTTAGGACACAAAAGCAGACAAAATTTCCCAGAATGTTCTTGGCATGGCAAGCAATATGCAGTTACGGCAAAAAAGCTAAACATTTGTTAAAAAGGGCTCTATAAATACCGAAATTTGCATCAAGGAATGTTTACAAAAAAGGATGTTTCCATTCATAAGACTTCTTAATGTGTTCACTTATTTTTGGCCTGATTTGGGATCTGTCACTATGGTAAGAAAGGTCTTGAGTAGTACAAGACCAATAATGTGGTATTTGTACCCAGATAGGCAATTCCTCCAAACTGACTGGAGCTGAGTCCAGTGGAGAGTTATTGGGCTCTCGTTAAAAAGAATTGAAGAGCACAAAAAAGGTGTCCAAAAGTGTGGTAGATTGTAAACGGAGATGGACCTGTTTGAACAAATTGGCATAAAGCACTATAAAAACCATAGTGGAAGGGTTTTCGAAATTTCATCATTAATGATTAGAACTATAAAAATAATTTTTTTTTGTAAATTGTAGCAAACATTTCAATCAAATGGAAAAAGATTAAAAACTGTAAGTTTAGTGGTTTCATTTTTATTCACATATATTTATGTTAAACATTTTTCAATCTCAGTCCTTAAGCTGGCTCGTATAGTGTCGTTTCGTATTCTGTTTCGTCTTGTTTTACCGGCCATACGTCTTAAGTATTTCATTTCTAATGCCTGAATTCTGCTTTGATCCCTTGTAGTCGGCGCCCATGATTCGCAGCCATATGTAAAGGTTGGTATATACGTGGAGTTGTATACGGCAAGTTTTATACTCATTGAAACTTCTCTCATACCGATTAAATTTTTGTTTAAGGCGAAGTATAAATATACATTTGTGGCTATTCTCCAATTTAAATTTCTGGTTCTCTTTTCCGTCTTCGCATAATTCGGCATATTTAGTAAAAGCTTTTGATTCGTCTGATCAATATGTTGTCAATATTCCGTTTCTGAAGCACCTACCATATTTGTTGTCATTTTACCGTTTCGAAAGCTATCTCCAGGTATATAAAGCAGCAGTGGGTTTTCCTATTAAATTCAATGTTTTTTTCCGAAATTTGTCTTAATGGGAATACTAAATCTTGGGTTTCACGATTTTGTCTAAAACCACATTATTCAGGCTTTAAGCGAGAATTCTTGAGAATATTTTTTCTGTTACAGTTAGAAGTGCTATACAGCGGTGATTTTGGCATAGCTGGTTATCTCCCTTCTTAAAAATAAGGGTTGATTATGGCTACTTGCCAATCACTGAGAAGTGTTGCCTGTCTCCATGCTGCATTGATCACGTTGTATAGCAGAATCTGTTGAACATCACCCATATACATCAGAAGTTCTGGAGCTGTACTATCATGTCCAGCAGCTTTACTTAACTTCATTTTGTGAAATGCATTGAGGAGTTCATAGCTGGTTATCTCCCGTCTTAAAAATATGATTGATTATGGCTACTTGCTAGTCGCTGGGAATTGTTGCCTGTCTCCATGCTGCATTGATCATGTTGTATAGCAGAATCTGTCGAACATCACCTATATATAACAGAAGTTCTGGAGCTGTACTATCATGTCCAGGAGCTTTAACTAACTTCATTTTACAAAATGCATTGAGGAGTTCATCCACAGCGATTTGGCCAGGATCTTCTTCATCCTCCGAAATTATATAGTTTTCTGCTAAAACTGAGTTGCTTTTGCCATTCAATAGATGTATAACATACTCACGCCATCGTTTAATTATCTTAGTAACATCTCTAAAGAGTTCTCCTTCTTTGCTTCGGACAAATTTGATTGGACAGTCTTTGGGTCTCCTAAGGTTCCTAAGGGTTCTGTAGAAAAGTTTCTGGTTATCAATATGATTTTCCCATGCTTCTGCTTTTGACAACCGGACTAATTCTTTAACTTTTATACGTTGTTCCTGGTAGTAGTCGTATTTCTCAGTGGTTTTATCGCTTAAATAGTTTTTATAATCAATGATCTAAATGCCGACTCAAGATCATGATAAAATTTAAAAAAAGGAAAAATTTTTCAAAATGTACCCGGTTTGAGAAGCAACTTGTTATTTTGGCAGACATTGAAAGCTTTATTTCCAACTGGTAAAGTAAATAGAGAAATTTGTAGAGAAGAATGCTTAGAAATAGTTCGACTACCTTAAGATCTTGCACACCAAAACTTTTATTTTGTCTTGACCTAGTTTATTATCATAATGCTAAAGGTAGCGGAACACTGATAGTGATTTTTGTTTACCAAATAAAAATATTCCATCAAATTGTTGTTAAAAATAATAAATAATCTTTAAAGAACACAAAAATATCAGTATCAATCTATAGAAGTTCAGATAAAAAACTAATACGAGTTTTATATATCAATCAACTTCTGATAATTTGTTTGAATGTAATAATTACCATAGCACAGTGGGCAGAATCAAAATTTTTTGGAAATAAATCTGGCAATTCTAAACGGCTGATCCGATTGGGATAAAGATTGATACTGGCATAGCCAAGGTGTATTTGAATACTACAAATACTCCAGGCGCGGCGCAGTGGGGGCTCAAAGTAGGGTACCTTTGCCATGCAAAATTTTTAAACACGTGCCATTTTTTTTCCCATCCAATTTCAAAGATTTTTATATTTTTGGAAAGCGCTTGACTTTGGGAGTTACTAGGGATCACTGCATTCCATTTTCTCCCAAAGTTAAAATTTTGATAAAAAATAGGTGAAATTCCAAAAGGCGTAGGGACAGCATATTTGAAAACTGTGACAAGCTTTTTATACCAAAATGTTCTCCGTAAAGATATCTTACAGAAAAACATAAAATTTTTATATGTCCTCAAAGAAAGTTTTTTTTTTAATTAAAAAAAGAGTTAAGTCACTTTTTCGCCCTAAATTAAAAATCGTTTATTTTTAAATCCGTAATTGATATTGCTCTGAAATCTTTTGCATATTATTGATAATGTAGTTCTCTAACTAACGAAAGAAATTTGAGTTCATTCGGTTCAAAAGTAGGGCCTATATTTAAATAAAAGCGGATCAAGTTATGGCAAAATTTTAACATTTCAGTTTTTAAAGGCCTTTAACTCGGAAATTATAAGAGATAAATAGCACAGTCAAGCATGTTTTTTCAAGACTTAGTCGCTTTCCAAAAATATAAAAATCTTTGAAATCGGATGGGAAACAAAAAAAAGGGAACGTGTTTAAAAATTTTACATGTCAAAGGTTCCCACCCTACTTTGAGCCCCCATTGTGCCGCGCCTAGAGCAGTTGTAATGTTCAGTTTAATCACATAAACTCATATATACCTTGGCTACGCCAGTATCAAATTTTATTCCAATCGGATCAGCCGTTTAGAAATGCCAGATTTATTTCCAAAAAATTTTAATTCTGTCCCACTGTGCATAGATATAAAGGTGTCTCAAAATTTACATGAGATTTGAATTTGCCGCCATGTGTGTTGTAAAGTGTTGCCAAACATAAAAAAAAACAGTTTGACAGCTGACAGCCTTACGGTTAGAAAGAGATAACGAGTTTTCCTTGTTGAACAATATTTAAAAAACAATACAAATTTGGCGACCACATTTCTAGCTAAATCATTCTAAGCTATGAAGCACATTTTCACATTGATATCTTTGTCAAAACTGCAGCAAATTATTGCAAAATAAACTTTAGTTGAACTCATAGCGCATTTAGTTGTCACTTTTGCTGCCTAAGCTCTATCTATCACTTGTTGTTAAACTTTAGCTCTTACAAAAATTTATGATTTTTTTTTTGGTTTACTTCATACAGTATAGTATGTTCAAAAGGTTTACAAGAAATTCAAACAATTATTTAGACGCTCACTAGGGTGCCCCTTATTTTGCAATTTTCGATGCTCTCATGGTGTGAAATTGTTCAAATAAGTTAACGTTTGATTTGAAGTATCAAGTCTTGGGTCAAATTAGAAATATTTTCCATATTTTTGTTTAGAAACATTTGTACAATATAAATTTTTTCAAAGTATTGGCCATTGTAAGCTATGAACTTTTCACATCTTTCTGTTAAAATATGAATCCCACGCCAAAAGAACTGCCAAGAACGAATCAAGACAATTTCGGACACTGTGTTCTGAAGTTTAGCGTATCCCAGAGAGAACGTTCTGCATCGTTCGAAAGATATAAGTAGTAGTCGGACGAAGCACGGTCTAGACTATAAAAACTCTCCAACCACTTAATTCTAAATACTTTGTGGCCGAGCGTTGTTTTGATGAGATATTACGGTTTCAAGTGTGGCCGCATATTCTGGGCGATTTTCGGCCATGTGATGGTCCGGTCAGATTTCAGCAGCACATAATAGATAGGTCCCTTTTACTCCCAGCAAATACAGAGAATTACCTTAGCACCATGGATATTTGTCTTTGGTGTCGGGCTTCACATGCGATTTCTTATGCTTCGGGATGTTGTAATGGATCCATTTTTCATTGCAACTAATTTCGGTGCAAAAATTAGTTGCTTTTGTAGCGTTCACGATTATAAACCTTGGAAAAATGGTAAAAGTGTAAATATAAGGGCCACCCTAAGGCACACATAAAGACAGATAGACAGACTCATACTCATACTCATTTTCACTCTCACTCACATGCCTACACTTTTACACATCGCTAGACCCATTTGATATTTATAGATTTTCCTTGTATTTCCCTTTGTATTCATGTTGCTATTTTTTTTTTTTTGTTCATCTGTCCTTTGTTGACCATTTTTGGTACAAATTTCGAAGGCGTCAACACTTCTTCTTGCATAAATAGTTTCCTTTTTGTTTTGTTTTGCTGTTTTTTTTTCTGCTCTTATCCCATTTTTTTTAATAGATCCATTTAATTTTATGTTTCTTATAGACATTTATCAATTTACTAAGGGATTTGTAGAGCAGTAGATGTTGTTCCCAGGGAAAATTGATATTCCAAAGAGGGATAACATTCTTGTTTTGTTGTTTGATTTGATAGTTTTTGTTGCTGTTGTTTTTATGATAGTTTAGTTATTTGAGTATTTTCTTGTGAAACATTTCCTTGTTATTGATTTCGGATGCACAGTGGAACGAATGTATTTTTGAAAAACTAATTGCTTGTTCATCAAAAATCAGTTTTATATAATTTTTAAATAGTTATGATAGACATACACAACTATATTTTATCTCTGCAGTCAGATCATGGCTTTAGTACGAGCGCTGAGTCACATTGGATTCTGAAATTTTGCAATTTTGTCGGTTTCATAGATTTTAAAAGAAAATTGTTTTTACCCATACAAGTACTATATATAAAGTTTATGTCAAAAGAAAAATCTATAAAAAAAAAATCAAAAAACATTTAGAGATAAAAATACTTTCAAATAATTTCCATAAAAAATTTGTTTAACTAAACTCTTTTGTTTCAACATAGAGAAACTGGCAGTTAGTTTCATTGACAGAATTTTGTTCCCTATGAATTAACATTAATTTAGCAATCCAATCTACAGTGCAGCAGGCTACTGAATGTATACTTTGGCACCACCAACAAAATGTATTAGTACTGAATTGTTGAAATAACTGCTGAATTCATGACATTCAAATGTACTAGTGGCAGAAGCATTGGTAGTTAATTAAACCATAGTCATTTGCCCATAAATATCAAATATGCTTCCGGTCTTTAACAAATATGAAGATATACTGAAACATAGACTCTTTACGCTCGTGCACGCATGCAAATGTGTATATTGTACTGTACCGATTCATAAAGGGTGTGCGAAAGTTATGTATCATTGTCAATAAGTGCGTAACTTTTTGAATGAAACACAGGTATTTTGGATACAAAATTATTTTATTTTTCACCAATGTCCAATGTGTCTATAATTTGTTTATCCCTCCAAGAAATAAGATTTGTCAAGGTTATAAAAATAGTTTTCTATTTGTGAGATGATTTCATAGTTAAGGTAGAGTCTCTTTCCGAGCCATTTCTTTAGGTTAGGTAACAAGAAATGTTCACTACGGGCTAAATTCGGAGAATACTGCGGATGTAGGAGCATTTCGTAGCCTGATTTATGGATTTTTGCCACAGAAACTGCATATGTGTGCACTCTTGCATTGTTCTTGGCCAAATGCTCCTCATTAAATCGACCCAATTAGTTGACATAATATTCGATACACTGAGGGAAAAACGACGTTGCAAAATTGACAACGGTTGGTGTCATTTTGTCACTTTTTTCGACACCGTACGTGTACAATTTGTAAACAAACGGGTACGAACTGACAACGCAGTGTTGTCAGATTATTTGCCAATGCATCTCAAGGTAAGTTGCTTCTTATAAGAGTGTTTCAATTTTCTTTACATAAAAAAATAGATGAAGGTCCAGGCAGTGTAAGAAATACAACTCTAAAAATTCCTGGATACAGTAAACATGCCTTCAGTTTTTGTACATTTAAAAGGAACGTAGAGCTAAATGTAAGTATATTAGCACATGTAGAATACAATTGTTCAATTCATAACTGAAGTTGTACAGTCGTATGAGTTATAAGTCGTCTGAATTTACAATAGTTGTACAAATGTTGTTAATAATTTCTATATATATAATTTGTACAACACCTACAACATTTTTACATATGTTTTTCGAAAGTTGTATGAAAGTTTAAAAAAATTAGCTCATTTTAGTGTAAAATAACAATCAAACGCTAACACTGAAATCAGTTAATTTATTTAATTTATAGAAAACTATAAATTGTATTAAATATTTGTCAATTGTTTGCATTTTTACACAATTTAGACATTAGTTTGCTATTGTTCGCTTGCACTATTAATTTTACATATTAACCCTCTAACCGGTAAGACCACCTCAAGGCGGTCTTCGATTTTTGGGCACCAGTGCTGTATTAAACATTTTTTCGCTTCAAAATTGTGAAAACTGTCTTAAGACAACGCTCTTTTACATTTTCTTTATACCTTTCAATATATTCTGACAAGTCGTTTGTCAGCCATGATCAAGTAAGTGCAAAAAGTTATCAAATTAGCATCGAAAATTATTTCGAAAATTTAACTATTAAAAAACATCATTTAGAATAAAATGATCGACATCAAAATTTTACGGTAAGTAGATAACATTTTATATTTAAGTTTTAAAACGTATTTGAAGTGAAAAAATAAAAAAATGATTTAAAAACGAAATAGCGAAGGTCTCCTCCGGTTGGCGTGTACAAAAATGTCCTCCTCTCTTACATTGTAGTTTTCACCTTTTGATCATAACACTCTATTGTTTGCTTATGGTTCTATTATTTTTCCTTTTATTTTACTATTGTGTTAAAGATGGATATTACTAAACGTCCCTATACGAAAAATATCAATTTGGAGCAAATGTCTGATGAACAATTTCTCGAGTTCATCGATTCTGTACAGTTCTGTAGACAGCACAGATAAAAGTATTGATAGCGATGACAGTGTTGCTGATTCCGCTTATGTTCCAAAAACGAAACACCATTTTCGAAGATACATGCCCAATAAGCCGCATAAAAGAGGGATTAAATTGTTCGTGCTTTATGATTCAAACGATTTAGCCTACCGGTTTTAAATCTACAATAGGTCCGAAGATAATATTATTTTACCTGTTATACCGGACATTGGAGCTACCTAAAATGTTTGGAGATTCCTAATTTCATGCATCACATCCTGTATTTTGATAACTTTTACAATTTGAGCCCGCTGTTAGTCTATTTACGAGCCAGAGGAATTTATAGTTTGGGCACAATGAGAGGTACTAATTTTTTTTGTCATATTTCTTGTTAATCATGATTTGCTTTTGTAAAAACTGTGAAATGAACCAAGAGAAGAGATGATTTTGCGTAGAATACATGATCTAAATACATGTAGTCGATGTGAATACTGTATTATGGAAGGATAACAAATATGCCTTCCCGATTCAGAAAAACCAATCCTGGCGAAGAGCAATCAAAGGTTCCTTGGTAAGATAGAAAGCAGAAGAAATTCATCGAAATCAACTGCTCTTAAATTATTCGGGAATACAATGATCGCATGGGTGGAGTAGATCTCATGGATGCTCTCCAAGGTCAATACCATATTTGAGCTAAGACTCGCAATATTATAATTAGATTGTTCTACTATTTTGTGGGCATGGTCTTTACAAATTTATTCTTTTTATACAAATGTCTGCAGGCAGATGAGGCCCATGTTTCCAACAATATGTCCGATTTAAAAACTGCTTTTAAAGCTTCCTGATTTGCGTGAGGAAATAGCTGCTGAACTTGTTTCCTTCAAAAATATATCGTCTGTAGGATAACCATCTGTTCAAAATCTCGGTGAGATTGTTTTTTAACTTTGTTTGTTCCCTTCTATCAATAAAATTTACCTTTGGTGTCATATTACACATAAACTAGCAAGACCGCCTACAGGCGGCCTTCACAATTTTTTACCTGGCGTTCGTTCAGAATGATTTTTTCTCCTGAAAATTAAAACTTACGCTTCTATTGACTACATCTACTTGAATAGAATTATTGGCTTGATCGGATAACTTTTACGGTCTTGCCAGTTAGAGGGTTAATGGACATTGGAAAGTTTTGTTTTGATCTTCTGCCTTTGGCATTTTCAAGGCTTGAAAAGGTAAACTTATGACTTTGAGAAATTTGTGTTCACAACCACAATAGCTGTGTCATACAATGTACAACATAGAACTACGTTGTGAATTGGACAAATAAGTATTTGCTTTATTTTTTAGAAAGGAGACCTAAGTGAAGCAGTGCCACCATTAGGGATGCTATTAGAAATACTAACGAATTTGAAATTTCACATACAGGAACTCCGACAATAGACATCAATGTTTTGCCACAGTTAAAAATGGAATCTTTTATATTTAAGTATTTATATGCAATTATTAGTATCGTATTTAAAAATAAATGTAAACAAGTAAGAGAGCTATATTGGGCTATGCCAAATCTTATATACCCTTTATCAAATTATACTTCAAAATAAATTTTTTTTTTTTTTTAATTTTTAAATATTTTTTTCGAAATTGTTTTTTAAAAGTTTTTTTTAATTTTTTTTTAAAAATTTTTTTTTTAATTTATTAGTGGAAAAAATGTATGACAAAAAAATGTTTTTTCTGAAAAAAAAATTCGGGTTAAAAAATATTTTTCCCGATTTTGACCCATTGTAGATCGAACTTACTATAGCTTTATATACATCGTTACAATGAACTTTGAAATATCTATCATTAGATATCCATATTGTCTATATTTATGACCTAGTAATCCAGATATAGATCAAAATAGAGGTTGTCTCGGATTTTTGCTCATATCTCCATTATTTATGGACGGCTCGAGAGCATGTCTGACAGAAGTATTGAAGATTTGGATCAAGAAGATATCTGGGGTCTTCAGAAAATTGATTTCAACAGACAGACGGACATGGCTAAATCGACTCCGCTATCTATAAGGATCCAAAATATATCTCCATTATTTATGGACAGATTTTGGTGATTTTAAATAGGAAACTTCTCGAAAGCATGTCTGACAGAATTATTGAAGATTTGGATCCCGAAGATATTCGGGGTCTTCAGAAAATTGATTTCAACAGACAGACAGACAAACATGGCTAAATCTTCTCCGCTATCTATAAGGATCCAGAATATATATACTTTATAGGTTCGGAAAATTATATTGTGGAAATTACAAACGGAATGACAAACTTATATATACCCTTCTCACGAAGGTGAAGGGTATAAAAATGAAGATATTATTATTTTAATTACCATAAAAATAGAGGGGTTATTCGGAAAGGTCAGGTGTCAAGTCGTACAAGAACAGTATCAAATCCACAACTTATGGTGTCAAATTGACAAAGGTGCGATATCAAATTGACAACGGTCAGGTGTCAAATCGTAGACGAACGGTAACAATTTGCCAACGGTGTGTTATAAAATCGTTCACGAATGGTGACAATTCGGCAACGGTATGATGTAATTTTTTCGTCGTTAAATTGACACCGTTTGTATACAATTTTTACACATACGGGGTTGATACACTATTGACACCGAATTGTTTCAAATCGTACATGGATGTTTTCATTTTGTCGCTGGGTGTATGGATTGTGTATCCCGGTTGATTCACCCGGACTACTGTTCGGTCTTCTGAAAGGTGTCACACGATTGCGATCGATTGTGAGCAAAAGTGGCACCCATCTTGCAGAATGCTTTTTCATACCCAAGTACGCATTCAAAGTTAATACCACTGAGCCATGTGAGATGCCTATGGTTACCGTAATCTCTCTCACGCACAACGCTTTTTTGATTCGAAAACATTGAATTTTGTGCCAACACAGCGTCATATGCGGGAAGTTTTGCTTTACTTCTTTAATCTGAAAACAAGTGCCGCTTAAATACACAAAGAATAGGAGGCATTACTCCATTAAGATTGATGCAAAATTATTGGGAGCTACTTAAGCTGCAGTTTAAAAATGTTTGCGAGCATTTTTGCACCTAATCATTACTTACCGAGAGACATTTAAATATGATTTCGCATGTCGGAAATGATGTTTAAACGCTATAAATGAAAATCATTTTTGCACCCAATCATTACTTGTGATGAAAAATTTATTCATTACGATAGCCCGGTCAACCTACCGAATCGTCACCAATGCCAAACATCAATGACGCTAAGGTAATGCTATGTATTTGTTGGGATCAAAAAGGATCCTATCTATTATGAGCTGCTGAAATCTGACCAGACCACCACAGGGAATGCAACTGATTCGTTTGAAGCCAGAATTGGCCGAAAACCGCCAAGAATATGCGGCCAAACATGAAACTCTAATAATCCATTATAACAACACTCGGCCACATATTGTAATGCCTGTTAAAAACTATTTAGAAATAAGTGGTTGGGAAGTTTTGCCTCACCCATTTTATAGTTCAGGCCTTGTTCCATCCGAATACTATTTGTTCCGATCGATGCATAACGCTCTCTCTGAGATACGCTTCACTTTGGAACAGAGTGTCCGAAATTGGCTTGATTCGTTCGTGGCCTCAAAAAATTAGCAGTTCGTTTGGATCGAAATCCATATGTTGCCAGAATGATGAAAAAAGTTCATAGCTAACAATATTCAATACTTTGAATATATTTATATTGTAAAAATGTTTCATAATAAAAGTTAAAAATTTAAAAAATCCCATATTTTAAGTCACACACCGAATATATAAGAGGATGTTTAAGTATAAAATATAAAGATTTTCTGAGATAACCCATTAAATTTTAATAATTTCCAAAAATTAATTGAAAAATGTTAAAGAAAATTTCAAAAAATTAAATAATTTTCTTAAATCCTAATAATTGCCAATGAAAATTGCAAAGATTGTATCTATTATGGGTTAGCGTGGGGACCGATTTGAAGCAAATTTATTTACTGTGCTGTTTTGGATAATTTTGACTCAATATATAAAAAGGTTAGTAATTTCGTAGCAATTTAAAATTACAGAATCTGATGAAAACTAACCTCAGTTCTTTTAGCACCTCTGACTGAAAGCATATCATTTGAATGTTCTTATATAGCACTAAGTCATTAGATCAAGTAAGTGATATGATTTTACTTAGTCTTTATTTACACTACTAAAAAGAAAAACATTAAACTCGTTCTACGTAAATAGTTTTTCCCAAAAAATTTAAACTGTGACCAACAAACTTCTTTATGTATTGTTTAATGTCAGCTGCCAAACTGTTCTTGGATCATACTTATGGTGTGAAATTAAAATCTTGCTTGAATTTTGAGCCACCCTATACATATATGATATATGTGTATATGGAAGCAACAAATAGGTATGTAAGTAAGCGTGCTAAAGATTGTTTGAATATTTCCAATACTTTTATAATTTATGGTATAATGTCTGCTCGTTTATTTAATGTTTTCGACAAAGTGTTACTTTTTTTTCTTTACGGTATCTGTATCAATATCCATTTTTATCGACAATAATTTTCCAACATGTTGTTTTATATGAAAATTATATCGTTGCTAACGGTGTGTGTTTTGTGCCGATTTAAATGCCAGCAAGTTTAGCCGTATTCGTGCTGTAAGTATGTGTTGTGCTGTATAAATATCATAAACCATAAAGTATTTAAGATTATTACCATAATGGAGTGTAAAAGATCATCAATTGTATGTTTAATATGTAGCAAAAGATATTGAATTTTATTACATTGGTAATTTATTGTTGAAATTAAAATGGGAAATTAGGAGCTACTTGCATGATAGCAATAAGTTTTTTGTTTTGTTGAGTGTTAAATTACATAAAATACATTTTAATAATTTCTTCTGTTCTAACCGTACGCATGCATATTTAGGTGCAATGAGTTTTAGTTTTTTTATTGGAACTGAAAATTAAGGCAAAAACCATTAAATTTCTATGATCGAATGATTTAGTAATAAATAGCAGGTTAAAATTGCTACACTATTAATCAATATTAGTTATACGGTGCGTATGATTAATATTTAATATATATTAGAATTATATATTTATCATACGCCAGCATGGACAATTTTATTAGTTCCACAAATCGCAAAAATAGATATATAAAAATTTCTAAACTACTGGTTTGATTTGAAATTAAAATGCAATATAGGAAGAGTTAGACATTTATAATATTGTCCGGCGGAGTGTGAAATTAACCAAGAATTTTGGTAATGGCAGCTTGTTTCCACATTATTTTGTACTTATTTTTATACAGGTTGGTAATGAACTTCTGCATTTAGCACAGCTTTTTGACTGAAAAACGAGACGATGTCATTAATTTTTTTTATTCATATTATGTTTCAGTCAAATAATAAGTATTTATCTGGCTTTTTAGAGTTTTAGCTGGGAAGTTACAAACTGTTCAGAGTATAACTATTAGTAATCCCATAACCAGGCTTCATGTTAATGGGGGTTAGCAGACTATATTATATTCAACGGTTTAAACAATGTTTTACTACAAACAATTATTTTTGTATTTTATGTTGAGCTCAGTTGCGTTTGAGAAATTAAATATATGTTAATACACATCTAAGGACTAATGAGCCAGGTTTTCTATCAACGGAAAAGTTCTCCCTGTACTATTGAATAACATTGGAAACAGTTTGATGGCAGACCTGTTTGACCAACTTTTTGTAGGACCAAGTTGGGATTTGTTGAAAATATTTTGTACTTTTATTACGCACTTTTTTCTGGTCACTCATTTTAATCAGATTAATAACAAATGAACATAATTGACGTTAGACATAATAACTGACATGTTTTACAAAGGAAACTTTATAAAAATCAAATAATACTTGGATTAAAAGTTTTAATGAAAAACGTGTGTTAAAAATTTTACGATCTCAGTCCTTATATAATTTTTAACTAATGGTTTGTTTTGAAATTAAAAATTCAATATACATAGGCATTTATAATAGTGTCTGGCGAATATTAATCGTGATATTAATCGAACAAGCATTTCTTGAATTTTGTTATGGCAACTAATTACACAAACTGTAGTTTGTAAGTGAGTAAAGAAAAAATAAAACAACTTGCTTTATTGCTTTTCAGTTTTTTTTTTATACATATTCCTGATACATTATTTTTTCAAATCGCGAACGAAAATTACTAGTGTTTCAGTCAAGTAATATAATAATTAATTATAACTTAGCCCCAATATTACTAAGAAAGTAGAGACTTTGCTGGCGCTGTAGTTGTTAAAAGTTAGTCATCTCGTATGTGTAAACAAATTTGGAAATTTCAATATAGATTATAAAAACAAAACTGCTTAGATCACTACATTAAATTCAATGGTTTAAACAATATTTTACTACAAGCAATTAATTTTGTATTATTGTTTTAACTTTAGTTGCATTTGAGAACTTAAGTATACATATTATACATATCTATATAAAAGTGTAAAATAATTTTAACTAATTGTAAGAATTAGAAGCATTCATTCATTTTTAAGTGAAGAAGGCATTCACAGCTAGGAAATTATTCAGCAGAAGATATGAATCAAATGAATCAGACATAGAAGGAGAATCAAATTATTCTAAAACGAGTACAAACAAGTTCAATAATTTCCCTGGAAGCATTCAATTATCCACATGAAGATATATATATATATTCAGTTGAGACCGGATTCAATAATTTTTGGAGGCTTCCTTGGAAGGTTTCACTAGAAAAATTTGAGGGTGTAGAGTCTGGTTGTGAATTTAAATACAATATATCGCAATGAAAAGCATCTAGCATCCTTACGAAACATAATAAGATTTTTTTACCAAGATCTTTTTTTTTATTTTGTTTACCATATTTGTTTTTACTAATTTTTCTTTTTACCCAAAATAAATCTTTTGCAATTTTTTTCAATAAAATTTTTTTTCACCAATTTTTTTTTAGTAATTATCTTTAAGTATACTTACTTAGTGAAGGGTATATAAGATTCGGCTCAGCCAAATATAGCACTTTTGCTAGTTCGTTTTTTAATTTTTGAAATTTGGAGGTCATTAATTTTAATTTGTTTAAATTATTATTATTTTTATGTATCGTCGTTAAAGCTGACTTATTCTAAATAAAATTAGTTGGCCTTTACATAAGTCGATTACAATTTTTAATACTTGAAATATCCCAAACAATCGATTTTAGAAAATAAATTACCAAATTTTTGAAAAATTTTGAAAAAAATAAAAAATAAAGAATTTGACTTCTTGATCTGCTCTAAAATTTAACAAAGTTTATGTTTTTGTGTCAATGTCGAAAGAAAATACATTCGGAACAATTAAAAAAAAAAACTCACAATTGTAGAAATATTTTCAAATCATTACAATTATTTCGACGAGAAACTGAAAAAAAATTAAAATGTATCATAAATTATCTTGAAAATTAAAATGTTCTCACTTAGAAAACATACATTAGCTTCAGCCCTTTCTACTTATAACGAAAAATGTAATTGATAAAACATATGTCATTTTATTTTCAAAACTATCTTTAGTTTTTTTTGGGCACCATGAGTGTTTGCATATAAATTTGTAATTCCGTTTGTAATTTCTACATTTTTGCTACCGAATAAAGTATATAAGTATATTCTGAATCGTTATAGATAGCGGAGTCGATATAGTCATGTCCGTTAATCCGTCTGTTCGTCTTTTCCACTTTTCAAATCCCCAAAATAACTTACAAGCATGATTGATATATCAATATATCGGGAATTCTTCCAATTCGGTTGATACTTGAAATCGAGAAAATCGAAATGACAGAGATATAAGCAAAACAAAAAAAACGGTCTCTAACGACTGCCTGCAATCATGTTTATGAACACGTCCATCAATAGAAGCTTCTACTTATCAACAATGTTGATAGCATGCGGTTATTAGTATTGTTTTTAAGTATGGCAACACTAAATGTTTAAACTGCTAACATTAACATCGAAAGCTCTAGATTTCGAAAATACTAGTTTGTCCGTTAAGATCATTGTAGAAGATTCACAAAAGATGGCGTGTGTATAAATAGTGGCAGAGGTTGCAGTCGTGAGTCAACCTAATTTGAAGCATCCTTAAGTAAAGACATCAATTTTATTGCCAGTGTATACTTTGAGTTGATCATTATTTGAAAGTATGGCAACACTGAATATTTAAGCTGCTAACATTAACATCGAAAGCTCTAGATTTCGAAAATACTAGTTTGTCCATTAAGAGCATTGTAGAAGATTCACAAAAGATGGCGTGTGTATAAATAGTGGCAGAGGTTGCAGTCGTGAGTCAACCTAATTTGAAGCATCCTTAAGTAAAGACATCAATTTTATTGCCAGTGTATACTTTGAGTTGATCATTATTTGAAAGTATGGCAACACTGAATATTTAAGCTGCTAACATTAACATCGAAAGCTCTAGAATTCGAATGTACTAGTTTGTCCATTAAGAGCATTGTATAAGATTCCCGATAGATGGCGTGTGTATAAATAGTGGCAGAGGTTGCAGTCGTGAGTGAGTTTATCATAGGCGCTGTTAGAGTTAACATCAACTGTCTTGTACATTTAAGTTTGTGCATTACAAACTTGTGTGTGTATGTATTGAAAACTCATAGTGACTATTTAGACTGTTGTTGTTGTACATTTGAACAAATAAAGAGTTGTTACAATTTTTAACTTCTAAAACTGCTTTTATTTGCAATTAAAAGTATCCGGTTTATTTAATGGAAATAAACCAACGTTTTAAAAAAGTGAAAACGTAATAATATTATTGTATTTATGAAGTCATGTAAATAAACAGAAAACAAAGCTTTAGTTTTCTGTATGTACATGTGTATGTTCTCCAATTTTATATTGTTTCTTTGTAAATTTTATTCACTAACAATATAAAGAGAGTTGTTTATAATGAGTTCTCATACGCAACTCTATCATAAGTAAACAGCACACAAAACCAACAACAATACTATACAATGTGGAATGAGATGAAATAAATAAGATTTATAAATCAAACACACGCATGCATAATTTGTACTTAATTGAGAGCGATTCGTTTCGTTAATTTTAATTTTTGTTGTTGTGTTTCGTTATTATATAATTGTGCAAAACAATGTGTGAATATGATTACCGGGTGTTTTGCAATTGCATCTAGGTACGTATACACGGTTGTTATATTCTTACAAAGTTGTCAGACAATTTTCCATAAATGGTTAACAACCATATGATTCATTAAAAGTTCTATTGGTTGTGTTAACCATTTTCTGAGCATATTTCTGACAATCTGAGCTTCTGCTATGAGATTATGATTTTTACGTAAATATATATGTGCAGCTTTAACCATGAAAGGGCATAACAATAAACTTTACAAGAAAAGCCTCTTTGTGATTGAATGTTTCAATTTATTGTAAACATATGGACGATGTGAATTTGAGGACAGTTTCATGCAATAAATAAAAAATTAGAATGTATCTAAGCTGCATTACCAAAATGTCTGTTTCGCTGTGTTATCAGGAAAATTAAATTTTCTCACTTAGAAAAAGTACCACAACTTCGGAACTATCTACTTATAATCTACTAAAGTATATGAAGTTTCTTTTCATTTCGATGGAATGTCTTTACGACATTCTTTTAAATAATGGTAATTATTCCCTTCACCATAAGTGGTATAGGTATATAATTTCCACAATTTTCATTTGCGATCACATAAAGTATATAAAGAGTCTTTCATTAAATGTAAATACAGTAAAGTGAGAATAAGGTATCATCGACATTTTTTATTAGTTTAAAAGACCCATCGATGACATTATGTATGGAGTATAACACCGAGCAAATGTCCGATGCGGTTTCGCTGACTGGCGCGCAACCAAAATGTCCAATTTGGCATGACTCTTGCTTATAAATCAGGCTGAATTTGAGTGATGGCATGGGTTATGTTGGTTTTGAGGGCCACTGTGATTAGGCCACAAATCACATAGACTTAAAAAAACCTCACAAGAAATAGTATAAAATCGTACGATCTAAGTAGGCAGTTGACATCACTTCCACGTCAGATGACCATGCCTTCAGATCGCTCGTATAGAATGGCTAATGTGACATGAGCTGCGTGGTCACAACAATTTGGGAATCTTCGACCTATAACGGTTGTCGATGATTATGATGGCCCTGCCATATACGTTTTCTAAGAAATATGGACCGCTGGGGCCTAAAATCTATACCAAACGGTGACATTTTCGGGTTGTATTGGATGCTCTTGGATCTTGTGTGGATTGGTAATGTCACAAATTTGACAATTTTGTTTCTTGACGTAACCATTCATTCAGAAACGGGCCTCAGCGTAAAATAGTTTCATTGCATGCACGTGTTGTTGCATGCTATTGCCGTCCGTTATGCTTTGGCCAAATTAATTTAATAAATGACAGCCAATTCAATGGATATGGCTTCAACAATAATGTTTAAATATAATAGCGAATTGTAACATGTTTTGGGTAAATATAAGCTGATAAAGTCAACCAAACCTTGAACTTAAATTTATCACTTACCTAGCAATTTATTATTTTGACACAGTTAAAAGCTTAAAAGTATTATTTCTGAATGATTTAATATAATATCACACTTGATTACACTGGAATGGTAAACTATTTTCAGGTTGTATACATATTGTTACGTGTTTACCTTTTAAAAACGGTGGCTTATTTCCTTTAAATAAACCAGATACTTTTAATTGCAAATAAAAGCAGTTTAATAGTTTAAAATTTGTAACAACTCTTTAATTATGTATTTAACAGTACACAACAACAGTTTAAATATCAGGTGGCGTAAAAGTAATTCTCCTATCAGAAAATGCTATAAATTTTTCGATTATTGGTCAAATAAGTAGTCAGCAATATTCCGCGTTCTGGAGCAGTGTAGCGTAACATTGTTTATTAACGTGTATTTCGCATGTGTTTACTACACAAATGTCAAAACAGAACTGACATTAGAGGCCTCGCAAAATTTATAGCATTTTCTGATAGGAGAATTACTTTTGCGCCACCTTGTAGTAACTCTGTGTTTTAACACACTCACACACGTTTATAATTCACACATATATAGCACACTGTAAGGCAGTTAATTTATCTTTACTTAACGATGCTACAAATTAAACTGACTGGTTATGTTCTCAGGGCCAACTTATATACACTGCATTACCATCTAGAACTTTCGATGCTTCTTGAAAGCTCAATTTCTACAATGACCAAGTCAAAGTTTTTATTCAATGCTGTATATTGCACAACTATGTTTATAATATCAACAGATAGGTTAATGATGTTCACAGTTATTTTAACTGCTGTTAATGGATCGGTAAACAACATTGTCCACAATTAGAAGTCCCCAGAAATAGAAAAGCTTAGAAACATTATGCAACTTTAAACCAGCCGCTAAAACTGTTATATTTAAATTCATATACAATTTCGTAACAATATTTTTACGCATGGGCCACTAATTACATTTTTGTTATACACATCCAGAACTATTTACTGTAAAATAATTTATATATTCTTGGCAAACTCACCAAAAATGTAAAATATTAAAATATTTACTGTAAAATATGTATGTACATTTATGCAACTGTGGCTTATTCTCAGTTTCCGTTCTCATTTGAATGTACATATAAATCCTAGAAGTATTTTATTTTATTTTTATTTTATTCTTTCTTTAGCACTTCACATTATTTTGCCAACACATATCGCAAATGTCACGGATATTAAAATTTCAAACAGTTACACTGATAAGAAATTCTCTGTCGAGAATGTACAATACAATACAAAATACAAAAAATACAAATCTTCTTATACATAAATGGAAAACAGAAAGTATCTAAACTTTTAAACCAAAATATATGTGTAATAATGTAAGACATGAATTAAATTCTTACGTGTCGGTTTTGCACAAAGCGAATGTTACACTTGTGTTCCACTTATGTCGTTTATGCAGCAACAACTTGTGCATGCAACAAGCAGCGAATGGACTTTAAAGGCAGACATTAATCTTTAAGGAGTTACACAAGAATGACTGAAAGCCTTGCAAAGCTACCACAACAGAGTCGTACATACCTCAACATACGTTTAAGTACTAACCAGTGTAGCCACATGAAGAGATTTGTTCACAAAATTAAGATTTCTGGATTAGTTTTCGGGGACGGAATTTCACGCGAAGGATTTTTTTATTTTAATTTACAGAACAATTTAAGTACTGGTAATACGGTTGAACTTAGCTTAAACAGTGCTTACGATATACTGACTCCCTCACAAAACAAAAAAAAATAAAAATTCTTTTAATAAAGATGAAAACATAATTTATTTTGTTAATGTGATGAATTGAATGAAATACTCAATATTGTCGTCAGTAAATGTGTTATGGTGATTTCAATTTTGAAACGGGAATTCTTTGGGCACATCATCTTTCAGATTGGGGACATGAGGAAATATATGTCTGGCACCACTGGTACTTACAAACATTTGTACATTGACTTTCGAACAAAAGTGCAATCTCCAAACATACATTTTACAAAACCATATATACATCAAAAAAACGTAACAAACACGTACAAAACTCAACACACATATGCAATCGTATATTCTGTGAACATGCATACATTAGGATAGCTCAAGCTACAAATCAATATAAAAGTTTACTTCATTACAAAATTTGTCTTCCAATGTTAGCCATTGATGAGCTTTACAAAAAGACAAAAAATTGTTTATTTCATACATATGTTCTCAAGAAATAACAAACAATTGCTGTATAATATTAAATGCTCAAATATTTAGGGAGAAAAATTAAAATCCTAAAATGAATTTAAGTTTAATTTCAACTTCACTTGTTCCACTCAAACAGGAACTTACTAATACACAGAAAATATTAATACCTATACATTTACGTGAACAGAGCAACAATAAAACAACCAAAAACATATTGCACAATAAACCAAACATAAGAACCAATGTACCACAGAAGTTTTGTGAGAGATGTATGTCAGACGAATAGATAAATGTACGTGTACTAAAAACATTTGCTTGTGTCCTATTCAGTTTTAAAGCTATTGTAGTTGTGCATTGTATTTCTTCGGTGCTCCGTTGTGGTTGAAAAATACACAGTGGTCAATTTGATTCTCGATTATAGTCTATGTGTAGTCTAATTTATAGCTAATATATTATGGTCTTTAGTCTCGTATATAGTCTGGTGTATTGTCTCGTCTGTAGTATCGTCTATAGTCTACCCCCAAGGGTATCTTCAGGAGAGGATAACGGAAGCAACGACTCCGCGGATCCTAGTGCTCAGAGAAGTTCTGTGGCAGGGCTAGGGGATAACGCCCTAAATTAGGTATCCAACTACAAGGGGAAACTTCAAGAGAGTGACGACTCTGTGGGTTTTCCCATAGTCTTGGACATAGGGAGCGTAAGCCGGTAAAAAAAAATACAGAAGGATAATGTGGAAGCAAAAAAGAGGGGCATAGAACCAAATGAGGATTCACCAAAATCCAAGCCGAAGAAGAAGATGAAACTCAGATGTCGACCTGATCAAAGCCTAGCTCAACCCAACGTGAAGGACAAAGGTGAATCGGAAAAAAGCCATACTAATAGCCAGTATAATATCGGCAAACGGTGAAACATCGTACGCAGACATTTTGCAAAAAAAAAGAGCTACAAAATTTCGGAATGAATGTACGTAGAATTCGAAGAACACAAAATGGGGAAGTACTCCTGAAAATGAACCCAGATAACAAGGAGATAGCTGGAGAGTTCAATTTACTAGTTAAAAAAATCCTCGATGGGAGAGCCGAAATAAAAACCAGAATAATCGAGACACTAATAGAGTGTAAAGATCTCGATGAAGTGACAGCGGAGGCAGAAATTTATGCGGCATTCGAGGAACAACTTAACATCACTGGACTAAATGAGAGTGTTGTCAAGAATATTCGAAAAGCATAAGGAGGAACGCTAATAGCTCAAATAAGCTTACCAGATGCTATTGCCCAAAGACCTCTAAAACTGGGAAAAATACGAATAGGGTGGTCAATATGCCTTGTACGCCAGACAATTGTTTTGAAAAGGTGCTTCAAATGTTTGGAGTTTGGATACATAGCTGCTGGTTGTAAAAGCAGCTTCGACGGATCAAATTTATGTCGTAAGTGTGGGGAGGAAAACCACATCGCAAAGTACTGCACATACGAATCGAGATGTATGTTCTGCGAGGCAAATTACGATACTGAAACTGGACACAACACTGGTAGCAGCAAATATCCTGTATTTAAGAGGGCACTTAGCTTGTGCAAATGATGAAGATCATGAAACTGAACTTATATCACTGTTCTGCGGCGCAAGACCTCCTTAGCCAGACAATTCGTGAAATGGACGTAGATGCTGCGATAATATGTGAGCAATATAAAAATCTTTATAGCGGTATATAGGAGAAAGATAGCTCAGGGAAAGCAGCAATTTGGTGGTGTGGTAGTCATGCATGCCATGATGTCTCACCAAACGTTTCTCCGAATGAGGTTGAAAATTTTATTGACAATCTTGTGGCCGACGTACTAATCTATAACCCGAAGATTATCGGTGGAGACTTTAATGCTTGGGCCGTTTACTGGTAGATTATAGGTGGAGATTTTAACGCTTGGGCTGTTAACTGGGGATGTCGCTCAAAACTAGACCTTGTGCTTTGAAATGTTGAACATATCCAAACGTTCAGAAGAGGAGAAACTTGGTCTGTCGTCGACTTAACATTCGCGAGCCCCACCCTTGTAAGAGACCTTGAGTGGAGCGTCAGTGAACACTACACAGTGGTCATCAGGCCATGATAGTTTCGATAGGAAATGAAAATAAAGCGTTATCAAGATCATTGCAAACGAATTGTTGGGCACAGGATAAGCTGGACCAACAAACGTTTTTGGATGAACTTACTACCCGTTTGACATGGAATGAGGTAAATCCAATTACACAAGCCCATTTTATGGAAGCAAGACGGCTATTTCAAAGGGGAATATCAAGAAAACACCTCAAAGTTTGACTTCTTCAGGCCTACAACTGGCCATAAAAAGAAGCAAACGAGAAAGTTTTTAGCAACTGTGCAAGGAAATTGATGCAAACCCCTTGGAAAATGCGTATCGGATTGTAATGTTACGTCTTAAAGGCCAACGAACTCCACAATTTACATGCCCTCACTTGCTTAGAAAAGTCATGGAAGGCCCTTTCCCATTTGGTCAACCATGTCGGGAAATTATGCCAATCACAAACGCATGAACAAACTGATGGAAATATGTTCGAAGATTGGAGATAACAAAGCACCAGGCTTAGATGGTATCCCAAACAAAGTCCTGAGGTTAGAACTGAGATATAAACCGCAGATATTTGTAAATGCAATAAATAAGTGCCTTCGAAATGGACAATTTCCTGACCACTGAAAAATGCAAAGGTTGGTTTTAATACCAAAACCCAACAAACGACTAGGAGAGCCATCCTCGTACAGACTGATTTGCTTGTTGGATACACTCGAAAGGTATTAAAGAGTGTTATATACAACAGAGATCAAACGGGATTTCAGATAGACAGTATAGATTTAGAAAAGCCAGTTCGACAACAGATACAATAAACAGCGTAAAGTATATGGCGGAAACGGCAATAGAAGATAAAGGTGTGAATATAATGTATTGTGCAATCATTACTTTGGACATTAAAAACGCCTTTAATAGTGCAGGCTGGAAACAATTCATGCTCTCTCTCCAAAAGCTAGAAGTCCCGAGCTACATCATAAGGATGCTCGTGGATTATTTTACAAATACCCTATGGTAAGATACCGACATAGGAATGCAGCTGCATAGAATTTCAGCAGGAGTCCCCGAAGGATTAGTGTTAGGGCCTCTTCTCTGGAACATAATGTGCAATGAAGTTCTGGAGTTAAGTATTCCCTAAGAGGCTAACATTATTGGTTTCGCCGATAATATTCCAGTCGTAGTTCGCGCACGCTTTCTAAACGAATAGGAGATTTACACAAATGATAGCATCCGCATCATCAAAAAGTGGTTAAAGAAGGCAGTGCTGGAACTTGCTGATCACAAAACGGAAGCAGTTCTAATTAGTAGTCGAAGGAAAATGGATACTATAATTATATAAGTGTAACAGCTTATATTAAATCTTCTGCGTCTATTAAGTACCTAGGTGTGCTGATCGACGAGCGACTTAACTTTAAGGCCCATATGGAATACCCATGCGCAAAGGTAGCAGCAGTAATCAACTCCCTCAGCAAATGTGGGAGGACTTAGACAAAACGGAGGATCATACTTTCAAGAGTAGCGACATCAATCCTACTATGTGGCGCATCTATCTGATCCCCAAGAATTAGGAACACATCTCGTAAAAATGTACTTTCTCTTTTTAGACAGAGCTGTCTTAGAGTATGTTGCGGCTATAGAACCATATTTATGGAAGCAATATGCGTTGTTAGCGGATCTATTCCAGTCGATTTGGCTGCAGGCGATGTCTACAGAGTGTATGCAGCAAAGGAAAGGAATACGAAAGAAAACAGAAGCGATATGAATACCCTCGAGAGAAAGAAAACTACTTATTAGCAACTGGCAGAGAAAGTGGGACAACACACCAAAAGGACGTTGGACATACAGAATGATTTCATCAATTATAAGGTGGCTGAAACGCAAGCATGGGGAGGAAAACTAATATCTCACGCAGTTTCTTTCAGGTCAAGGGGGATACAGGAGCTACCACTTTAAATTTGGTCACGAAGACTTACCTATTTGCCCAAAATGCCGGGATACACAAGACGTGGAACATGTAGTTTTTATCAAATAAAGACAGGAGGTGGAGGCTAATGTAGGACACACCATTACTTCCGAGAATATAATCGACGTAATGCTATCCTCACAGGAAAATTGGCAATTAGTTTCAAAATCCATAACTGGAGTAAGCCTGTTATTACGAAAAGAGGAGGAATATGGGAAGGAGCAAAGGCCGATGCAGGACTGGCTTAGATGCTAACCATCCCGGCGACGTAATACTTAAATGCAGTTCCGCGGGGTTTGCGGTTGACGATGGGAAGGCGGTTCAGTAAGTAAATGACAAGTTTCTTCTTTTTGAATCTCTCATAATGTATACTGACTCATATCTATGAAGATTCCGCACCCCATATCAAACAAAACAAAGTATCGTCTTGGATATAATGTCGTCTATAGCCTCGTGTTTATTCTGGTCTAAAGTCTCGTATATAGTCTGTTCTTTAGGCTCGTATATAGTTTAGTCTATAATCTCGTCTAAAGTATCGTCATCTGTAGTCTTGTCTGTAGTCATCTATAATCTCGTCTCTTGTTTATTCTATGGTCTCGTATATAGTTTCGTCTAGATGCTCGTATATTGTCTCGTATATATTCTCGTATATAATCTGGTCTCGTCTATAGTATCTTCTATAGCCTCGTCTATGTTGTCGTGTGTAACCTCGTCTACAGGCTTGTATATCGTATCGTCTAGAGTCTCTTCTATAGTATCATGTATAGTCTCATCTATAGTCTAATATATAGTCTCGTCTATGGTCTCGTATGTAGTCTCGTTTATAGGCTCGTATATAGTATCGTGTACAGTTTCATCTACAGTCGCGTCTTGGGTATCGTTTATAGTATTGTCGTTGAATTTTTTCAAGGATATAAGTTTTTAGGGGCTGGTATACCTATGTTCTCGTATATAGTCTCTTCTACAGGCTTGTATATCATCTCGTCTAGAGTCTCTTCTATAGTATCATCTAAAGTCTCATCTATAGTCTAATCTATAGTCTCGTTTATAGGCTCGTATATCGTCTCTTATATAGTCTCGAATACACTCTCGTCTACAGTCTCGTCTTGGGTATCGTTTATAGTATTGCCGTTGAATTCTTTTAAGGATATAGGTCTTTTATAGGAAGCTATGCTTTAAACCATTTTCAAAACATTTTATATTGGTATATTCTGCCTATAACGAAGTTTGATATTTTAATAGTGAAATTATAATTCAATTACAAATTTCAAAAGAATTTTGCTTTTTGGTGAATATATAATACACCGGACACCAGTGTCTTCTACATGTTGGCAAATGCCAACATATTCATATCCACTCATGTACATTATGTAGAAATGGTAAACAATACCAAATATCCTGTTGATTTTAATGTGGCTTTGCTAGCGCGGTATGTGTTGCTTGGATTATAAAATCAGGTGGTTTTTTATTGTTTTGTTTGATTTTAGAGAAGCTTGACTAAAAGTTGCGGCAAAATTGTGAGCATTGACTTTAATATGCCACACCATATGCAATAGTATATATAAAGCAGTATGAGTAAATAGGATTCTATCAATACAATGTGCGAGACTACATGCATCTATAGAAACTGATAAATCTATAAATATATAGGGAGTGTAATAATTGAGTTAAGGGCATAGGCGCTAGAGCTATTTCCACATGATTTTTATAGCTAGCACTATATATTTCAACGCCATTCTGTTGGCTTCTTATAGTTATTTGTGTATGTATTTGAAATATTTGAGCAACATTTAACCAAAACAAACACATTTTTCAACATAAGTACAAACACAGTTTAATGCAAATTCAATATAAATTTATTGCTGTCGGATTAATTTTGCGGTCATTGTTGTTTTCAGTAAATCGTGTTCATTTCAACGTAAATATATTTATTCAAGCTTCTGCTAAAATTTCATTTTAAAGTGGTTTATGTACTTGTGTATTCATATGTATAATTGCATGCCACTATCTGTGTGTAGATGTATAAAAATTAACTTACATATGTATGTTTATTAGGGTGGTGCATTTTCCCAACTAAATTAAAGTTAATTTGATTAAAAGTTACCATTTCACTAATTTACTGCTTTAAGCTGAATAAGGTGAATTTATATTTTATCCAAAGAAACCATATAATATGAATATATTTGCGAGAGAGTCCAACTGATCTTGAGGCTACCCTAATTTATATATTGGCATTTCCAATGGAATAGTTAGCTCGAAATTCCTGTATTTATTTTCGAACTTATTTTAACGGACACTTCCGCTTTTGTTGGCTAAACATGGCACTGATTTATGTTTAGCATACCCAAATTTAATTTTTAATTCAGATTGTATAATTCTTATTAAATACTTGTCATTTTGTTTTGGTTCATTTCGTTGGGCATAATATAAAAATGCTCAGTTGTTTAAATAATTAGTTTGTAATGTTTGATATAATGCTCTTTAAAGTTTATCAAAATGTTTGTATAAGTATAAATATTAGTTATACATACTTATACTTAAAAAAATATATATTTGTGTTTATATGCAGTTTGATTTAAAGTATTTAAATAAACTTTGTACACTCAATCATGCACCAACAAATTTTCATATTCTGCAATAAATATTAAGAATTATTTCTGTTTAGTTAGATGTTTCAAATGCAATAAATGTAAGATTAGAAACAGTAAAATTTATTGCCAAAATTAAGATATTTTTGAAGAGCAATTTTAATAAACCTTGTTTACTTTTATGGAACTTATAAACAAAAATAAATTGTATGTATCAAAAGAGAACAATTATGAGATTATATAAGATTTAAAATACTATTTTTAACATTTTCTGATTCGTCTTCATGTAGGTAGAAGCACAATGTTAGCAGTATAATGATTCCACTGCTTAAATATATTTATTGTAGCAGCAGCACTAGGTCAGTCAATAAAGAAAGACTTCTATCGATTCTCTAGACGACATAACAGACTAGAATCCAGAAGATATTATAGAAGAGATAATCTATTAGAATATAGAAGAGGCTGTAGACGATGTTATAGACGTGGCTATAAACGAGACTATAGGCGATGCTCAAGACATGGCTATATAAGAGGCTATAGACGAGGGCATGGACAAAACTATAAACGAGACTATAGACGAGGCTAAATGAAACTATAGACGAGGATATAGACTAAACTATAGACAAGACTATAAACGAAACTATAGAGGAGACTATAGACGAGGCTAAAGACGGAACTATAGACAAAACTATAGACGAGGCTATAGGCGAGACTATATACGAGACTGTATACGAGGCTATAGACAAAACTATAGACGAGACTATAGATGAGACTATCGACGAAACTATAGATGAGGCTGTGGACGAAACTATAGACAAAACTATAGATGAAACTATAGGTGAGACTGTAGACGATGCTATAGACGAGGCTATAGACGAAACTATAGACAAAACTATAGACTAAACTATAGACAAAGCTATAGACGAAAATATAGACGAGGCTATAGATGCAACAATAGATGAGACTATAGCCGAGGCTATAAAGCAGACTATTGAAGAAACTATAGACGAGACTATAGACGATACTATAGACGAAACTAGAGACGTGGCTATAGATGCAACTATAGATAAGACTATATACAAAACTATAGACGAGGCAATATAGACGAAACTATAGACGAGGCTATAGTTGCAACTATAGACGAGGCTATAGTTGCAACTATAGATGAGACTATAGATGAGACTACACGCAGAAAAAAAATATAGTTGTACATTGTTACTGTAACCATTTCAAATTTGTGCATGGTTACAGTAACAATTTAAAAATGTTTAACAATATTATAGTCACAGTAACTATATATATGATTGTGGTAACAATAATATGGTTAATTTACGATTCACATGAATATTTCAACCATTTATATGGTTACAGTAACCATGTATATGTTTGTGACAACCATTTATATGATGAAGGACTTACCATATTATGATGCTCTCATATCATAATCTGAGAACAACATATTATGATAAAATTATTCATCATATAAATGGTTGTCACAAACATATACATGGTTACTGTAACCATATATATGGTTGAAATATTCATGTGAATCGTAAATTAACCATATTATTGTTATCACAATCATATATATAGTTACTGTGACTATAATATTGTTAAAAATTTTGAAATTGTTACTGTAACCATGCACAAATTTGAAATGGTTACAGTAACAATGTACAACTATATTTTTTTTCTGCGTGTATAGACGAAACTACAGACAAAGCTATAGACTATAGACGAAACTATAGATGAGGCTGTAGATGTTACTATAGATGAGACCAAAGACGAGGCTATAAATGAGACTATAGAAAAAACTATAGACGAGACTATAGACGAAACTAAATACGAGTCTATAGATGAAACTATATAGGAGACTATAGACGAGGCTATAGATGAAACTATAGACGAGACTATAGACGATGTTATAGACGAAACTAAAACAAGACTATAGACTACGCTATAAACGAGACTATATACGACGCTACAGACGTGGCTCTATATCAGGCTATAGATGAGACACACGGCACTAAAATGTAAATCCCCAATGACTACTCTGGTAATTGTTTCGGATCAAAAATAAATCTTACATGAAGAATCCCGTTTGTCTTTTATGTAAGGACAACATATCTAATACTGGAGACTTTACTGGTTCAGCTGTATGCCCCCAATATATGAAAGCGGTAATATAACTAAAAACACGATGACCAGATTACTTCAACTAAATCTTAACCACAGTGAAGCAGCTCTGGAGCTATTGAGACAAACTGTACGCGAGTTAAATGTGGATGTAGCTATTCTCAGTGAAACCTACGGAAAAGTTAACTCACCAAGCTAGTCATATGATATCACAGGAACGTCTGCAATTTGGTCTGTGGACAGGAAAATGTTATAAAACACAATGACGAGTGAATGTGGCTTTGTTTGAGCTACGATTTCTGGAGTATTCATATGTAGCTGTTAAATCCTCCCAAGGTACGATATTAATGAATACAATATCGGGAAAAATGTGGTAATCATAGCTAGTGAATTCAATGCTTGGGCCACGATATGGGGCTGCCTAAGAACCAACGAAAGGGGCAGGATACTTTTAGAATCGCTCGCTGTACTTGATGTGGTGTTTTTGAACTCCAGTAATGAGCTGACGTTCAACCGAAATGTAGAAGGTCCACCAGATCCTTAGAACGCACTTAAATCTGCAATTCGAAGAAGTAAATTAACCAGTTTCTTAAACATCTGTAAAGACGTTGACAACAAACCATTTGGATTAGCATACAAGCTCGTAATTAAGAAACTGAAGTGTCTAAGTACATCATCACCTACAGAAGATAAAATCCTCAGTAATATAGTAGCCCACCTCTTCCCACAAAGACAAGCAACAACATGGTCAACCTGTAATCCACGAGATAGCTTTAGCTTCCCAGTAGTTACCTTAACTGAAGTACAATTGGCTGTGTCAAGATTTCCTGGACTTGACGGTATTCCCAACCCGATTTTAAAAGAGGCTGTAAAGTGTACTGCCGACAAAATATATACAGCTAATCAACATTTGCTTGCAGCGAGGATCTTTTCCATCAATTTGAAAAAAAACAAAAACTAGTACTCTTACCCAAGGATGGGAAATTATTTAAAGGACCGTCTTCGTATCCATTATTGTGGAGAGTTGCTGGAAAGCATTATTTGTCATAGATTAGAGGACATATTGACATATTATGGAGCATATATGGAGCATATTGACTTAGTAGAAGGGCTATCAGCTACTCAATTTGGTTTTAGGAAACGTAGATCGACGATAGCTGCAATCAAGATGGTAATAAACATTTCAAAGGAGGCAATCATAGAAAATGTAGGAGGAATGGTACGAAGAATCGTTGTATCGTTGTAACTTTTTATGTTAAGAATGCCTTCAGTACAGTTAACTGGGAAAATATTGTGAAATCTCTAATATGGCTAAATACTCCAGCATATCTAGTGGTCTTTATTAACCCTTTAAGTTCGCTTGCAGCAATTATTGTGTATTGTCTTAAAAAATTTGCAGTTGTTCAGGAAATGTTCAAGAAATGTTCAAAAATTAGTCTTATGGTCGTGAAAGGGTTAAATATTACTTTGGAAAGAGAGTTCTAGTCTATGGTACCGATGAGGGAACAAAAGCATACGACGTAACAGGTGGAGTTCCCCAGGGATCCGTGATAGGACCCCTCTCATTGAACGTTATGTACGATGGTGTTTAAGACTCAATATTTCGGTAAGGGTAAAGATCACAGGCTTTGCAGATGATATAGAGCTAACGATTGTCGGGAAGACAATTGGTGAAGCTAGGACAGTTGCAAAAAGTAGTATTTACATGGTCAAATCATGGCTCGACTCAATGGCGTGTACAAAAAGCTGAGGCTGCAGTAATAATAAGTCGTAGGGTTGTGGAATATACTAACCTCAATATTGGGAACTGCGAAATAAGGAGCAAAGATTGCCTTAAGTATCTGAGTGTCATGATAGACAACAGTTTATCATTTAAATGTCATGTTAATTATGTAAAAGCTAAAACTGGTAAAACATGTGCTGTATTACAAAGTATAATGCCTAACACAAGGTCCACCAGGCTCAAAACGTATGATAGAAAGATTAACTCTGTTCATAGGCTTATGGCACTTCGGGTATGCTGTGCATATAGAACAGTATCTGATCTTTTGTCATGATACCAATTGATATTCTGGCAAGGGAGGCAAAATATGGGTACGAATTAAGAGACATATTAGAGAATGAGAGCTCTGTCAGAAATGTTCGAAGGGAGAGCATGGCGGAATGGCAGCCCAGGTGGTCGACATCAATAAAGGGTAGGTGCACGTATACACTGATCCCCGATGTCGATGTGAGGTGCATCCAGTAGGGAGCATGGTTATATAAATTTCTACCTTACTCAATTTCTTAGTGGTCATAGTTGTTTCAGATCGTACTTGTATTGATTTGGACTTGACACATCTCCGTTATGTCCGAAATGTGTTGAAAGAGTTGATGATCCCTTACATGTGTTCTTTGATTGTCCCCGATTTAGTTCTCAAAGGAGAAATCTTGAGTAGCTAATGGGAAGTAGAGTGAACCCTGATAACATAGTTCAGCTCATGCTGATTTCTTTGGAAAACTGTGAGCATGTATGTCAGTTCATAAAGTTGGTTACGGTGGTAGGAGCCGATTCGAAGAAGAATGTAGTATTAGATGAGGTGTGTGCCTTAACTCCCCCTGAGAGGAAATTTTTTTGCGGTGGTTCCACAGGGTAAATGGATTAGAGTTTTGAGGTTATTTTAGCGTGTTAAAGTCTCGCACTCCTGGCATCAGGGGGCCAGGTTATAAATGCAACTATAGACGAGGCTATCGATGCAACTATAGACGAGACTATAAACGTGGCTATAGATGGTAATATAGACGAGACTGTAGACTAGACTATGTGACGAAACTATATGCTAGAGGCTAGCGACGAAACTATAGACGGAACTATAGACTAGACTATAGACGAATTTAGAATCACAGTACTAACGATTTAAGATTTGTTTTAACGATTTAAGATTTGAATTTCTTATACTAAAAATCGATTTTCGGTTTTAAATATGACTGACCACACCCTGTGCTTATTTTCTCTAAAATCGCAGCATTTACTAAGTTATAAACGATTTAAAATATTAAATTTTTTTATACTGAAAATCGATTTTTTGGGTGTATGACTACCTATGTACCTTTTCCAATGAACAGCATGTTTTATATCTTAATAAAATACAATTAAAATTACTATTTATAGAATTATTAGGAAATATATTTATAAAAACTGCAAACCCATAAGTACTGGTTAAATTAAAGTTAAATTTAAGAACAACATTTTAATGCAATTACTTACAAAATGTACTCTTATTTATATTTAGCAAGAATTTGGGTTTTTTGTGTCAAATTCTTTGAAATCTTATGCAGCAAATATTTATTAAAATTATGAATACAATTTTTCTTAAGTCATCAAAAACATTATTATTTTTTTTTTTTGTTTTGGTTTTAATTTCCTATTGACTTAAACAAACTAAAAAGAAGACATTTATTAAAAATTATGTATACATTTCTTTTTTTACTTTCTAAAGGACAAAACGTAAATATGTATGTAGTTGAATAAAAAAAATTTCATCTGCAGATTTAAGGCCAGCTATGACAATTTCCGCATAGAAAAACCCTCAAGGATTTTTATGAAGTTTGGGAAAATAAATAAAAATAAAAATGAAAAAACAATATCAATATCCATTTACGTAATATCAATAATGTTTATTATAAAAATAAATAAAAAAAATGTACGAATCTAAATAAATTTCTGTTAAATTAAAAAAATATTTTTTCACACAACATCAATTTAGCAACTTCGTTTGTAAATCGATATGTTTGTCACAAAAACCATACAAATTAAATGTGTATAAATATACAAATTTGTATATATATTAGGATGGCTCTTATATTGGACTTTTTCTGCACTACGAACCAATGCGGAAACTTTTGAGGAAGGTTGAATATGTTTATATTAAATGTTTGAAAACAAAAGATCAATTCAAAATAACTTTTGTATTTCAGTTGCCCATAGATGTTTAAATATAGGGCGCACTATTTTATTTTAAAATAAAAACATGTATTTTTTCATATAGTTGTGATTTTTTTTATATTGAATTGTAAAGAAGACGTGTTCCGAATAACTATGGAATAAAATATCCGTCAAATGGTCCCACGGCTCTGACGACAGGCCATTATTCTTTTCATGAAATTTTCCATGACTTTTTCACAGAGATGTTGGATGCGTTGGATCTCGGAATTGAGCTCACCTAATAAGCATCAAAGCCCTAAAAATTCAAGCACTTTAACATTTTGCTTGAATTTTACTTGAATGCAAATAAAATTATATTTTAAACTTGAAAAATATTTTAAATTTATGTTTCCTTTTTACTGGATAACGCAGTTGATATAAAATGTAACACAACCAATTCAAGGCTTGAATTAAACTTGCTATCAACTTGAATTCGCCGTGTAGTGCTTCGGGAAATTTGAAGATGTTGAGAATGATGTCGATGATGTTTTCGGGATCTCGGCGACACCTTCGATAACAGCATAGACCGACCGGTACCTTGACACAAAAGAGTTTTACTGTCCATCTTGGTGAAGCTCCACATATTGATATTATGCCTCAAGGGAAAATATGGAGTGAAACCGGGGCTCCGAGGAGCACGTACCTCATTCCTGGTAAGAATTTAATATTTTTAAATTCGTAGTCAGTGGCCCCAGGATTTGTCCTGTGTGGCTATTGGTGAGGTCACTTCGGAGAACACGTAGTGGCTGTGTTTTAAAACCCAAATGCGGGAAGAAGATCGTTGGTTAAAGTAATGATGTTTGTGTTAGTGGCAAATTTCGGGACACTAATTGTAACTTACTATCTGTGGTTCGAGAAAAGCTGACTATCGTTGCAAGTAATATCAGACGCATCCTTAGAAGTGACTGGGGTCTTGGCAGACGTGCTGTGCGTACCATATATGATGGTCTTTTCGTTGCTTGTGCAGCGTTTGGCTCGTCCGTATGGTATGGAACAGTTATGTCTGTTATGGGCCGGAAAAAGTCACTGACTTGTCAGAGAGTTGCAATGCTGGCTTGCATGCCAGTTTGCCATACGGTCTCAACGGATGCCCTTCAGGTCCTGCTGGGTGCGGCTCCCCTTGACTAGGAAGTAATATGGCGTGATATTGCTTTCAAGGTCAAGAAGGGATTGCCACTCCTTAGTCATGACTGGATTTCTGCTGCTGACGTGGTAGGGTTGGACTCAAGACGGACGAAACTCCTGCTGGACGATCATCTTGTTTCAAGGTGGCGTTCACGCTGGACGAACAACTGGAGGGTCACTCACGAGTTTATACGGGACGCTACTTTTGTTAGGGAACGCTCGAACTTTGGCTTCGGCTTGAGTCTGGGTTTTATACTGACTGGGCATGGCTCCTTGAATGCATTTCTGCATAAAAAGGGTCTGTCAGCTTCGGCGGACTGTATTTGTGAAAAAGGGATGAAGGACTGGCTACATGTACTTACTGGGTGTTCATTTTATAGTGATATTAGAAGTTTGGATGATATGGAGGAATATCACTCAGAGGGGCGATGGGATTGCAGTAGGGCTCTAGAGGACAGTCGGACGCTTAGAAGGTTAGGTGAATACGCAAGGGGCGTATTCAATTGTAGGAGGACTGTACATTAGCGGAGGTAAATCCTGATGTGACTATTTGTGGTGGTGCTCAACTGCCAAAGTGCTTTCGCAAAGGTAGTGCACATCGTCTGGACCGGTTTGCAGATATGGGTATGTTTGTTGGTAGGGGCTGATAAGCATTATCTGTCGCTCCCAGTAGTGCACCGTCTTCGCACTTCTCCCTGCTGTATTGCTGTTGTTGCTGCTACCTGTTTCTTTATGTTGCTGTATGTTTTATGTTTCGTTGCTGTTGGGTGACCAGTCCCGAACTATTTGGAGTTCAACTTGGTAGTAGTTTCGGCTACGAGGCCTGACCGGAGGCTTAATTCTGGTATCACGGGTGTCAGGAGCCCCTGAAACTTCGGTTCCAGCCTGACAGTTGGTGCGCTCCTACGGGCAGCTTCGTGGTGGCTGTGGTTTAGACCCAAATCGCGGGTAGAGCGTAAGCTCGGTGTGGAGTTGCATTGCAACCGGGTGCCGTGACCCATAGAACGGAAACAGTTTTAGAAAGTGCTCCGCTCCTCAACAAGGGGGAAGTTCATGTCCAAATACTTGAATTCGAATTGGTTCTCATGTATGGCATTTTGTCGTACATGGGGGCGATGGTGGACGCATTGTTTCTACCCGGTGTTAAGAGCACCGTGAGTTTGGGCCCTTGCGTAGGTACTCACGTTAAACCTGGACACATCTGTACCTTACTAGGTACTGTTTTCCGAAGCAACAGAGGCATTGAAAGTAGCAGATAGCAATTGGTGGTATGCTCAGGAAACGTATTATTGTAGTGGCATTCCCGATATACTGATCGTTGGGCTTAGTATAGGTCGAGATCAATTGTGTGTGGTGTCAGAACGTTCTCACGTTGACTCTCATCGGCTTTGAGCTTTTGAGGTCAGAGATCTTATATTGGACTGGATTACCAGGCCGGATGTTGCTGCTTTGATAATTGTCCTGGGCTTGTCAATTGACTAGCTACGGATGGCAGAGATTAAATAGTCCGAGTTCTCGAGCAAGGGGTTTGTGCATTGGTCTGTGCAGTCAATGTACAAGAATTTGTCAATTGTGTGGTCTTTGCAAGTAACACAACGGCGCTGATAGACGCATAGTTTGTATGCCGTTTTTATAATAAATAAACTATCTGATAGCGAAGTTTTTAGCAGAATCATTGATTTCCGGGAGGAAATCTATATACATTAGGGTGGGCCTTAATAAGCAAAAGTTGGATTTTTGCCAGTCTTACCCTACAGTTTGGGATCATTTTAACCCCAAGTGCCATTAAGGGTTAATTTCCATTTTTGTGCTGTTATTATAAATACTAGACTTCATGTTATATTTTTCATAAGTTTTATCAAAATCGACTTAAATATATATAACATTTCGCTATCTTTCCATTAGAAATTCCAAATATTGAAAAATTTTACCTTTGACCTTAACGATTTAAGGTTTATAGTTTTCCAATTTTAGCATAGCTTTCACAGTATATATAAAATTATCCAGACTATAATATTCTGAAAAGGTTTTACTTAAAACTGATAACAGTAAGGAAATTGAGCTCATTCGCCAAAATATGGCCAAATAATTAGTTTTTCTCGTAAATTGCAAAATTTAAATCGCAGGTGCGGAAAAACTGTAGGAGGTATTTTCATAATTTTTCCATATTTTCATTCCTTTTTATATTCTTAATAAATACCAATGTGATGATCAAAAAATTCTGAAATTTGTTTGACAAAATTTTTAAAAATTTAAAAATGGATTTTTGGAACTGCCGTTAAAAAAATTCATTGTTTTTTTCCCATACCTGCGAATAGGTTAATGGTATCCGACAAAAACTCATATGTAAGTAAATATGGATATATTTTAATTAAAAATGTGCTTTTATTTTAATGTTTCTCAAAATATGTTAATTTTGTTCCTACATTTCCTGTTCTAGTTGCTTGAGACACGTAAATGGCTTGGGAAATTTTTAATAACTTTAACATTTTTTAACCAACTTCTCTTTTGTATGTCTCGTTGGAACGACAATTACATACCCATTTCTATTCGTTTAAACTAAATTGCAAATGCAATTTTTCAATGGAAGAATTGCTACAAAACCAGAAAAAATTGCATTTTCCCCCCCGTAAATCTATCTCAAAACTTCAGACGGCTTGCGGCACATCTTAACCCCAACCGATTTACCTAACAATTTTTCAGGCTGATGTTTTTACCAATGTTCACCAAAATGGGGGTGAGACTGGCAAAAATCCAGCTTTTGTTTATTAAGGGCCACCGAAATATATGTACATATGTGCCTCATTGTTCTTCTACATGCTTCTATATATTCAATTTGGTACATTTCATATACCTTCAATATTAAAATAAAAAGAAAATATGTATTTTGTTTTACAGTTGATTGGATATTATATTGTTTTCATTTTAAGATAGGAACTTGTTGAGTGCATTTCATAAATACCCCCAGATTGCCGACAAACTTTGAGTATTAAAAAATTTATAAATTTAAGGCTGCAATAATGATAAATTCTTTCTATTTTTGCCAGTTAAACTTCTTTGCTCCAAAAAATCCTACAACTACCAAGTCCTGCACTATTTGTATATCCTTCAACATATTTGATAAGTTTGTCATTTCATTTGAAAGTTCTACTATAAGCATTTGCTTATTTATATCATATATACTCGTATATATTCCTAAACCCTATGGATAGAAAAATTATTGAAAGAATGTTCAGCTATCGATTGAAATCAACTTACGAAAGGGAACAGATTCTTTCAGCTTCAGATCTTGTAACAATGTTGTAGAATTTTAGTATTGAAAGTCAGCAAAATCGGTGTATATATGGTTGAGATATGACCGTAAAAACACGTCTTACTTGATTTCTTGAAACATTTTTATCTATAGAAAATTTATTTTTAATTTTACTTTTAAAAATTTACTAAGGTAAAGTGCACACAAGATTCAGTACAGCCGAACACACTTATTTGTAGTACTCTTATTTTGGTTTTGCACATATAAAACAACTTTAGCTAGAAAATACTTTTAACTTCAATCCATCCAAACATATAGATGTGAAGTGAGCATAATAAAGTACGTTTTTCTCTTGCTCCGCAGTAGTTAAAAATTTGCTTTTATTTGTTCAACATTTAGTGTCAAGCATACTTTACACAAAGTTATATCCAGTATTTGTTGTTCTTTATATTGTTGCTGCCTTATCCAAAATATTTCAAGTTACTGACTGGCATGACAAAGTTTCTGAAAGCAATTTTTATCTTCTTTATTTTGTAGAAAACATTTCTTTTCTTCTTTTCGTGTTGTTAATTTTTGGAGAAAAGTTTTTGGCTGTTGAGAATATTTTAAAAGTGTTCGACTACAAGTTGATTGATTTGTTAAATGAGAAAATATAAAAAAGAAAAATAATTGTAAAGAAATTAAATTTATTTTTTGTAATAATGATGGCTCAAGTTTGTTATTTCGCATAGTTTAAAGGTGAAAAAACTAATGTTGGAAAGCTTTAAGGGAAACACGAATACCAATTAAAGTAAGTGATTTATAAATTATGTAAATTGAAAACTTTGACAAAGTTCATTTATGCATTTATGTAGTAGTGGCATATATTTAGCTTTGACTTAAGGAAATTGTTTTTAAGAAATAAATTATTTAGGCTGGTCTTGTTATAAATTTTCAAATAGCAATATTTTTAAAGAATAAAGAAAAAGTTTATTATTTTGACACATATATAAAATAATTGCATTGAACTACATGAAGACCTGCGATTGGAGCTTAAATTGAATCACATAGAGAACAACGATTGATGATAGATTTAAACTTGATAAATACCCACAGTTGAAGACAAAAATTTAATTTCATATAGAGCTACGATTAAAGCTAAAATTTATCTACATAGGTACCAAAGATTGAAGATAAATTTAAACTAGATAAAGGCCTACGATAGAAGCTTAACTTGAACTAAATAAAGACCTACTTATTTTACTTTATATGGCTATTATAACCGGGGTTGGTTTGAGCCTGAAGCAAAATAGAACGCCAGCTATTGCTGTATTCTGCATGCTGATGCCAATTGGTGACGTCAAGTGTTTTCAGATCATTTAGCACCTGGTCATTCCAACGGAGATTGGGTCGCCCTTTTCTGAGTTACCAATCGGTGGGTTCCTGCTTGTATGCCTTTACAGCTGGAGCGTCATTATCCATTCGCCAAACGTGTCCGAGCAAGCGCATTCGTTAAATCTTACTGAGAATTTTCCTCTCAAACACTGCCAACACTGCTTTTGCTAAAATTTGCCAATGCCTCTCTAGCGGAATTGTGGCGTGGTGGACGTGATCACGGCAAGCGAGAAACCTCGAAGAACAAGATAAGTCGCAGTTATTCCGGCAGAACCACATGAACCTGAGGAGATTCTGCCATACATCCAGAGCGGTAATCCTCCGATGTTAAACCGGAAGCTCCGCAGGATATGGATTGCAACAACAAACTGGACGACTCCGCTAGCTCTGAGGACAAAATGGTGACCCACTCCAGTATGGTTGGGGAACTATTCTGCACACTGCGCGATGTGCAGAATTCTGGATTCAGACCAAGAAGACGTCGACGTTACGGTCATAAACGATCCAGACCATGGTGAAGGTGATCCAAGTGAACTGTCACCACACTAAAGCAGCATCGGCTGCCTTGCTCCTCCATATTGCTAAATATGGGGAGGAGATTGCGTTGGTCCAGGAACCGTGGATTCGCAATGGCGAAATACGCGGACTTAACGCCAAAGAGTACAAATTTTTGTATATAAGACGCACAGGTAAAATTAGATCTTGTATTTTGGCTAAGAACCATCTTAATATCGTCATTCTTCCTGACTATAGCGATGAAGATATAGTAACTATAGCTTGGGACACAAGTGCAGGTGAGGTGTGGCTGTTCTCAAGCTATATGGCGCACAACCAGGTTGAACCACCACCAAACAACCTGGTATCAAATATGATGCGTGCTGTAAACCAGGCCAGAATTTCGTTGATAATCGGAGCTGATGCAAACGCTCACCATACAATCTGGGGTAGCTGAGACGTAAACGAACGAGGTGAGTACATTCTAGACTTCATATTAGACTCTAATCTGGTAGTTTGCAATCGAGGTTCAGAACCTACTTTCGTGGTAGCAAATAGGTAGGAAGTTCTTGACATTACGCTTGTTAGTGCAAGCCTCTCGCAACTCATTAGGAATTGGAAGGTTTCAGATGATTGCTCTCTCTCACGGATCATAGGTATCTGACATTCTTAATAGAATTAATAGTTGAAAAGCAAAAGCCTTTTCTAAACAGGAGGAAAACTAAATGGAATGTTCATGAGCGGATCCTTTATGATTTACTTCCCCCTCCACCTTTGATAAGTAACACTAGGGATATTGAAAGCGCTGTGGAAGAGCTCACACTTTCTCTCAGTGAGGCCACAAGGCGCACGTGCATTCCCTCTGCATGCAGAGGAAAGGAAGACCTCCATGGTGGTCTTTAGATATAGCGAACATTAGGCGTAGTTGTCGTAAACTATTCAACGAGGTGAAAAGATCAGGCAACTGGTCAATGTACCTTTTCGTTGACTTTTAGACCCCTATTATTTGGCTTATTTTCGAGTTTTGCAAAGGCTCTACTTACTGCTCGTGTGTGGTGACCAATAATGCCGATGTCGCCAGTATATGCAAGCAGCATGATACTTTTGTTGTAGATAATATCCGTGGTTTTAATGTTTTCCATTAACAAATTGAAGAAATCACACGATAAGGTATCGCCTTGCCTAAAATCCCTAATTATTTTAAAGGGATCGGAGAGGTATGCTCCTATTTTGGCGGCGCTTTGGGTGTTTTCAGCATCATTATGCAAAGCCGGACGATATTTGCAGGAACACCAAGCTCAGCCATGGCGATATAAAACTTGTCTCTTATCGGGCTATCGAACGTAGCTATATAGTCGATGAATAGATGGTGGGTATCTAATTCTTTTTCTTTGGGTTTGGCGTAGTGTGAATATCTGGTCTATGGTGAACATTCTAGGTCTAAAACCTCTAAGATACTTTCCGATCAGGTTGTTAGTGTATGCACAGAAAAAACAGATTTGTAATATCAACCGAATTTGTTGAAAATCGAATGATTCTACCTTAGTGACCAAATTTTACAGTTGTGGCTTCAACATTTTAGAAGGGGTAACAAATGTTTGGTTGCTTCAACCGAAAATCTTCTTTGTCAACTGAATTTCTGTTGATAGAACCGAAAAATTCTATGTGTGCAACCAAATCATTCCATTGACAACAAATTCGGTTGCTATCACGAATCTGTTTTCTTTGTGTGGCTACAATCGTTCACATATTACGCTAGAAAGTTTCTTGTATGCAATGGAGAGGAGACTTATAGCTCAGTAGTTGGTGCAAAGGGTATGGTAACCTTTCTTGTGAATAGGGCAAAGTACATTGAGGTTCCATTCAACTGGCATGTATTCTTGAGACTACATTTTGCACAAGAGTTGGTGCATACGGCACCAACCTCCGGTTTTAAATAGCTCAGTGGGCAAGCGATCGGCGCCAGCGGCTTTATTACTGTTCAACTGGGCTATAGCTGGTTGTACCTCAATGCAGTCAAGCGGTGGTATGTCGATGCAGTCGTCGTTTATTAACGTTTTAGGTGCGGAATTTTTATTTTCTGTATTGTTGACTTCATCGCCTGCCAAAAGCTTGTAAAAATGCTCCTTCCACAGCCTCAGTGTGCCTTGTTCTTCCGATACTAGATTCCCATTAGCATCCCTACATGAAGACGCTCCACATTAAATGATTATGTTTTGAAACAATTTTCGGTTTTCATTCCTGTCGTAGTGCATCATAAGTTCTTCACAGTTACGCCTTTCTTGTTCTTGTTTCTTCCTTCTGAACAGGCGACGCAGCATTCCTTTCGACTTGCGTAGCAGCTGGTTGGAGGGTTGCTCGATATGCATTACTTTTCTCTGCAGTGTCCTCGTACCACTGTTATGACCAGCAAAAAATTTAACAACATAAAGACATACGATTGAAGCTAAAATTTAACTACGTAAAGACCTACAATTGAAGCTAAAATTTAACTACATAAAGACCTACGATTGAAGCAAAAATTTAAATACATAAGAACCAACAATTGAGGCTAAAATTCAACTACGTAAATACAAACGATTGAAACTGCATAAAGACCTCCGATTGAAACTGAATTTTAACTAATAAAGACCAACGACAGAAGCTAAAATTGGACTACGTTAAGACTAACGATTGAAGCTTATGAAGAGCTGGGACTTAACTATATAAAGACCTAAGACTTCAGCCGTTCTCCACATTATAGTGTGTAAAAAAATCGTTAAATTAAAATTAGAAAAATGATGCATACGATATTTCCAAGTTGGTTTTATTTATTCATCAACTGTTTTAAACATTTAATTTGAAAAATATTTTAGGCTTATTTAATTTTTTCTCAGAACTATTAAATTGTAATAATAAAAATTCCACCATCATCAACATTTTCATATAATTATTTACAATTATGCAGTTTAGTTGTTACAGAAAGTAATTATAAGTTTATTGAAGTATTTACGTTAATGTATAGGTAATAATTTATAATGTATATAAGTTTGCTAAAAGCTGGCTACTTTTCCACACTTTTGAAAATATTAATAGTCTAGAGTAAAATTGAAATTGCAATGTCAGAAAACAGGCTTTAACCTGTTTCCCATTATAATGCAATATTTATTAAAAATATGAAAATTTGCAAAATTAATTTCACACATGAGGTGTTGCCACATCCTGCATCATATGCATATAACTTTATTTTTTTCAATGAATTAGCGAAATGAAAATAATATCTAAATGGGTGTTAAATCTTTTTTTGTAAACAAAACATTCTGTATCATATGAAATAGTTTTGTACAATAGGATGGTGGCATAAATGCCAAATGGCTTAAAATAAAAAATGTCATTCAAATTAATTTTATATTTTTGTATAGATTTTTATAGTTATCCTATTAAATCATCTTACTGTAAATCATATTTCGATATATTATAAGTAAATATTTTAATCATATTTTTCGAAATTTCTATAAATATTTTGATTATATTCGCAAACATGTGTATTTTTAGAGTCATTAGGAAATGTTTATTATTATATTCTTCACCATGAGTGTTACGAGTATGTATAATATTGTCATTCCCTTTGTAATTTCCAGGTTTTTATTTGTGTTCCCATAAAGTATATATAGTCGGGGTATTTATAGGTAGCGCAGTCGATATAGCCATGTCGATCTGATTTCCGGAAATGCAATAATACAACCATCGCTATGAGGTTAAGTCATGTAATTTATTTCTATATAAAACTTCTTTTGTTTAATTATATTTGTATTCCTACATTTTTAAGAGATTTAATGCTGGCCAATGTGATTCTACGGGAGCTATGACCAATTACGGACCGATCACTATGAAATTACATCGTGTGATTTATGTCAATTTGAAACATTATCCGTTACATGGGAGCTGTGTCTAATCATCAAAATATTAGGTAATACGACTTCCGTATATATAGAACTTATTTGGAGTGAAATTTGTGTAGATGCCTATATAAACTAAACATTTATGACCGATAAAGTCTTAGTGTGGTAGGACATTTGTAGGACATTTGCTTAAAAACGCGGAATTTTTTAAAATTTTTAGATATAAATTTATTAAAAATATTGGCTATTTATAGCTTTGACCTTTTACTACCTTTCTGGCAACATATGGATTCTGAGCCAAAAGAATTGCTTACCTATTGAGGCCAAGAACGAATCAAGCCAATATCAGATAATCTGTTCTAAAGTGAAGCGTATCCCAGAGAGAGCGTTCTGCATCGATGGAAACAAATAGTATTTACATGCTGCACGGTCTGGACTATAAAGCTGGTAAGGCAAAACTTCCCAACCACTTCATTCTAAATACTTTTCAACAGGCCGCATATTCGGGACATTTTTCGATCAATGGTTGCTTCAAACGAATCTGTTGCGTTCAGTACTGGTTCCCTGTGATGGTTAGGTCAGATTTCAGCAGCTCATACTAGCTAGAACCTTAGTGCCATGGATATTTGGCTTTGGTGTCGATTCGGCGGGTTGGGCTACACATACAAATGAATCTATTTTTCATCGCAAGTAATGATTCTTTTATGGCGTTTAAGCAACATTTCGGATATACAAAATCGTCTTTCATGGTCTGTCGGCTTTAATTCCTATGGTACCCAATTTCCCGGATGAAGGAGTAGATTCGTCTAAGATTCATCCTTGATTGCTCATCCAAGCATGATAGGAATGGAAATCCGAGGATGCGTTCCCTCAGGTTTGTTAGAGTCGGGCATTGGCAGAAAAGGTGATACACAACATCTTCCTTTTCATTATGGCAGCATCTACAGTAATCATTGTAGTTTAGGCTAATTCTTCTAGGATGTGCGCCAATTAAACAGTGTTCTGTAATAAAGGAGACAATTAGCCTTATTTGCTCACGACTGTAATCTATAAGTAGATTCGTCCTGCTGGTATCATATATGGGCCAAGTCGACCTCGCTGTAGCACAGGAAGGTTCATTAATCCACCTGTTTTGTGCAGTCTCATATAGTTTATGCTGAACAGCCATCTTGCGTTTAACAAGGGAAATACCAGAAATTCATCAATTCATCTGCTATACAATTACCCTGATTTCCATCGTGTCCAGGGACCCATACAAGCATTATCCTAGAATGTCTCGCTATCTCATTTAGGGAACCCGGCATTCCTCGGTTAATCTAGATGTCGTGAGGATACCCGCAATTCCATTAACGGCAGCCTTGCTGTCGGTAAATATACATATATCACCCGATATTCGATAATAACTCAGCCAGTTGGATGCACGTTTAATAGTAGTAATTTCCGCCTGAAGAACAGTGCAGTAGTTAAATAGCCTAAAGAAGGATTTTTTCCCAAAGATTTCAATACAGAAACCACCACCGACCCTATTTCCCCATCTGTGTATATCCGTATGACATCAGTAGGGGGGAAGAGTCCGCGTTGCCATAAATCCCTATTTGGGATCATAATATGGAAATGCCTATCGAAAAAAGGTTTTGCGATGCAATAATCACCATTACCATGTATGAGCCCATAGTAATTCAGTATCCTAGAGTGTCCAAGGTCCTTTCCAGACCACGAACATCCAGCATTTAGCCTCACAGCAGAATTCAGAGCCATTTGTATCACCATTAAATCCACTGGCAACCAGTTTAAAATAGTAAAAAGTGCCTTAGAGGAAGTAAACCTTATAGCACCTGTAATCAGTATCGCAACAGTCCGTAGTACCCGTTCGACGGCCTTCCGATGAGTAGCATTATCCAAAGCATGCCACCACACCAATACTTCATAGAACAAAATGGATGGGTTTAACAACTGCTTTGAAGATCCAATTGATACCTTTCGGTATAATACCCCAGTTAGTCCCAATTGCCTTTTTGCAGGAGTAGATGGCCACATAGGCCTTATTAATTCTGTTCTGAATGTTCAGATTCCAGGACAGTCTCTTATCCAGAATGATGCCAAGATACTTTGCATTATCCCAGATCTCGAGACTGATTCCATTCAGTCTAGGTGGTCTAAAGTCATCGATCTTATACCTCCTAGTGAATAGAACCAATTGCGTTTTTTGGGGGTTCACACTAAGTCCACTCGATATACTCCACTCATTCAGTGTACTTATTGTATCCAAATAGGTAGACAGTGTGAAATGTTGCACCCAAACTCTCAAAGAAGAAGAGAATTTGGGAGTCTTGCAATACAAAATATTTTTCATGTTTCATAATAAAAAAATCTATAGGATGTACTGCTGAGTATTTCACAATCCCATTTAGACTGTCTCAGAAATATTGTCGAAAAACTATTAACAATGTTATTTTTTTGAAATTATTATTAGCTGCGCTCTCTTACAGCATCAATTGCTTACGTAATACGTATATAAAGTTGTTTATAGCTGCCCTTCAAACATTTGCAAGACTAAATTGTTGTCGGTCATCACTAATGCCACATTCTAGTCAATAATGCATGATAGTGAGAATTTGCAAAACCAAAATACATGTATAAAATAATAAAACAACAATGTTTTTAACAAATCTTGGTTTCTAGGTATGAAAATATTACAACATATAAATATACTTATGGTTGACTTCCGCAATAGAAAATGTTTGTTGGGCTCATATCACTTTTTATGATGTTAGTGTGTATGTATACTTTGGTGTGGCTTTAAATGTGTTTGTACATGTCTGGAGTTCTTCAGCATTTATTTTCCTTGAATTTTTATGTAGCATCAGCAGAAAAAGTGTTTAACAAAAACACTTTTACTAGCACTTTATTAGTGTAAACTGTAAAGTGCAATTGTAATACTTAGACACTTAAGTGTTTTTTTTTTCTTCATGTGAAAGTAATATTAAATTTAAAAAATGTGTTTTTGTAGTTGCTAGAGCGAGAAAACTAAATTACAAAATAACAATAAAATTAGAAATGCATTACTAAATCTTCATTATAGAGAATTAGCTTGAGTCGGTGCGTTTCGCTACCCCTGTGAAATGATTTCATAAAAAAATAATACCGGAATTTCTTGTTTGTCTTTAATTGCATACCATGCGATTGAAAGTATAACAAATATCCTGCGATTTAAAAAAAAATCTTGATACTTTGCTTAAGACATTCGCTTCGCTAGAATTCCGTATGTTTTTATAGTGGACAATTTTCGATCCATCATATTTTAAGTCAAAATTCTTACAATGATATGAATGTAAATTATAAAAAGTTAGAAGTTCTTTAGATATTCGAAAATAAATATTTACTTTACATGATCTGATAGCAACCATTTGCATTACGTTAAGGTACAAAAATAACACATGCAAATTATTGAGAATTGCACTTGTAGTTCTCTAGATATTCGTTAATAAATATTGACTTTGTTTGGCAAGGGTTACGTCCCTTTCTTCGATCTCTTAAATTTTTAGCATAACAGGACACTGGCATTAATGTTCGAAAATAACTATATGCTTGGTATGGATGGCAATCATTTGAATCTTTGTATGGTCTTTTTGTATGCACGTAGGTCCTTCCTATCATGCCTCCTGGTAGGCTCCAGCTGTGTAATGTTAAATCTAGGATGATTCCTCCAATCACATCCCAGAAGGAATTGCTTCGACAAGAACACATTGAGCTGCTTTACTGAAATAATCTTCATTTACTCGTGTAGAGTAACATGCTTGCAACCTGTGACAGTCTTAAAGTCTGCATTTTGGCAGCTTTGAATATTTCCACACTTAAAGAAGGTGCCCAAACTGAAGTAACATAATTGACCTCTTACCGACCAATCAACTTGTAGGTAGCCAACAGTGTTTATTTATACATTTTTCATGTGCTGCCGGTTGGCGCTTTGGGAACCTTGTTTACACTTCGCATTTTGTGCCTGATTGCAGTGTTATGGTCTGAGGAGGTAATGAGGTTGTCAAAGGTGAATCTCAAAATTGTTGGGTAAACCAAAGACACGCTTTAGGCTGCACTGACTATGATGCCAAGGATGAGATTTTCATCCTTCATCCAGCTAGTGAAGAGTGCTGCTGAAGACTTCGCTGGTGACAGCTGCATGTTACGAGCAGTGAAGTAATTGTGTAGTTCTTCGAGGTAACAATTCACACTATGGCATAGCCCATACGATATCAGCTCCACTCCCTGTAGAGGAGCTTAGAATTTAGCGATTTAGTAGTTTTACGGGAGTTATGACAGGACACTCTGTCTAAATCTTTGATGTGATGAGCGTTTTTCTCTACAAATGACTGGTGCCACAGAGTTAATCACTTCAAGTTGTTGAGCAGTGAGGATTGCTGGATATCCTGGAAGAGAGTAGCGGGTCTGACGGTGTCGAATAGCCACTGCTGATTTAAGCCTTTTGAAATCTGAGTGGCAATGACGGTTAGTGATGTTAATGTGCTGTCCATTTTACGTTATTCATGTTGGTGACAAGCTGGTAGGTGGCTAGTCAGCTGGGGAAGAGCCTCAAGATTATTCGCGATAGCTGACAATAAGGATAGCATCCTTTCCAGATTTGCATCCTTTCCAGATTTTGAGGATTGGTATCTATGATTTTCCTAAAAAGGCCTTGTATACGTAAATGGTGGCAACGGCATATTCTGTAATTTATTTTAGTTTTTTACTCTTATGCGTACAATTTTGTTGATTATAATCTAAATTAGGTTGATGAAAAATTTGTAGCCAATTATTATGGGCTGGTCGAGCAAAAAAATACTAAAATGTAAATACATTATTTTAAATTTACATTTAACTCCCTCACTGGTCATGTTGTAACGGTATAATAACTTAAAAATTTAAATTCACAAATGTTTCAGCGTTATCATCCAACTGTTTTTATAGCATTACTAGTTAGTACACATGTAATACGTATCCCTGGGAGAATTACACAATATTACTTATCTAAAATTCAACTACATATTGCATTTTATTTCGAAATATGTTGGCCATGACATTTAAAAAAATACATACAAATAAAACGGTACCGTGAAATAAATCCCAATAAATAAATTAACTAATTCCCAAACTTACAACATTAAATAACTCGCTATGATTAAAATGAAATTACTCCCAATAATAGGCAGTTTTATAATAATTAAAAGATAACAAAAGAAAAAGTATCAAGGTATTTTGCACAATTACCTCAGGAATCGGACGAAGAAGTAGAGAGGTTTCACCAGGTTACCATGCCAATGGAAAAGCTATAGGTTAGGTTTCCAGGCAGCCGCGAAGTGAAGAAGAAGATCAGCTCACGTGAGTCCAGGCAACAGTCTTACAGTCTTTGTCTTACCTGAAAGTATAGAGGCAAAAAGAGAAGGACAGAGTAGATATTAAAAAAAGAGAAGGGGACAGTCAAGATTTGGTTAAGACTGAAGAGTGAGACAAGATATACGAGAGAGAAAGGAGATTATTATTTGATCACTCTATGGAGATCCCCATATTTGGTCTGGTTAGCCAATTACTGTTCCTTAGTCCCCATCCATACTGTGAAACATTTGCTGCAAAACAATTGAGTTTGTCGATGAAAGGGGAAAGAGGAATGGAAAAGGGTACTCTGTTTCATGTACATGAAACTTTTGTTGAGTATGTCATTCATATTTATTCGTTCATATTCGTTCTGTACAGAAATGTCAAAAACTGAAAAGCAAAAACTTCACTGTGTAGACACGAATGCAGTTTCAAAAGAGAATTTAAAAATGTTTTGCAGCAAATGTTTCACAGTGTGGACCGGGACTTACAAAGGCATTAATGCACTGAAGCCTCAAATTCGAGATCTCAGAGAGACTAGTTAGGGAACGATGTCCCAGAAACCTTAAGCGTAGGTTTTCCAATGCCGGACAGTGACAAAGAAGATGAAAAATTGTCTCATCCTCCTCCTCGTTTTGACAACTTCTGCAGAAGTCGTTGTAGGGCAAGCCAAGTCTCCTCGCGTGGTTGCTAAAAGTGTAGTGACGGGTAATGACTGCCACCACACTGGTCAATTGTGAACGTGTCAAGCCAAGAAGATATGTTGTTCGTTCACGATTCAGTCGGGGCCATATCATTCTGGTAATAGTAAATGTGGGTTCACAACCCCATCATGCTTAAGCAAGCTCATCAGCAACACAGTTACCTATAGTATGCCCGGCATTCCTGCAGCAAATTAGATGTTGTATATACACCTGTTAGAGGTCTGACTGTCAGAAGGGCTCAATGAAGCGTTCCGCCATACGCTTCATTGAGTCCCTTGGCTCTAAAAAAGTCGAGGACCTCACAAGGGAGCAACAGGCTTCCCTCTCTTGGGCGAAAGCTCATATCATTGGTCTCAAGATGGCTCTTCCATCTGCTGAGTCATCAGCGGTGCTTAAACGGCATCGTTCAGAGGAGGAAGTGACAGCCAAGAGCCAGCAATCGGGAGCTAAAAGGCCCAAAGCCGCACAAACATCTTTAGCTAAATCCATTAGTGAGATTGTCAAAGACAATCTCGTTGGGGCGGTTATGGATTGCAGTGCCAATAACGGATCCATATCTCAATCAAATTGGAATATGGTGAAGCAAAAACTGGTAGTTGTGTTCTGGAAAGTTCTCAAAGAGAACCCAGGCACTCCTCCTCAATTCGATGATGCTGGTTGGCACCAGGGTCACGTTAAACTAATCTCTTGTGTAGATGAACGCTCAGCGTTGCTACTTAAGACTGCTGTCGCATCATTGGTCGAAGTATGGCCGGGATCTATGCTTGATGTGGCATCGGTGAGTGAGATACCCCGAAAGCCTAGATCTATAGCTAAAATTCCAGCTGAGCCATATAGCCCGGAGGAGATCTTGGAGATCCTTCAGTGCTGTAACCCACAACCCACAACTTCCAACTCATGATTGTAAAGTTGTTATGGTTACGGACGCTGAGGGGTCTTCCAGAAAGGCGATCGTTGTACTGAATAAGGACTCTTTGGGGCCGCTAAGGAAGACACAAGGGAAGAAGTATGGCCGGGATCTAGGCTTGAGGTGGTATCGGTGAGTGAGATACCCCGAAAGCCTGGAGCCATAGCTATAATTCCAACTGAGCCATCTAGCCAGGGGAAATCTTGGAGATACTTCCTGAGGGGTCTTCCAGAAAGGCGATCGCTGTGCTGAATAAGGATTCTTTGGGGCCGATAAGGAAGACACAATGGAACGTCTACTATGGATTTGGAACGATCATCTTGAGTGTCTGCCCTAGCGACAACAAAGGGGATACCTCCTCAGATGATGCAAAAATCATGCTCATGGAAGAGGGTATGAATTACTAGGACGTCGTAGATCCAACTGATATTGAAGATATCAACTCTGTTTCCGAACTGAGGTGGTGGATGAGGACGCCTCCTGAACACTGATCAGGAGGACGCCGACGTTACCGTTGTAAAAACTAAGCATGGTGAGGGTAACACAAATAAACTTCCACCACTCTAAAGCAGCATCCGCTGCAATGCTCCTCCGAATTGCTAAGAACGTGGAGAAGCCAATAATGGATATCTGCCTAAATCAAGCATTTATGGCCGATATAAGTATATTTCGGGAGAACATTTATATTGGGATTATGTGAAATAATGAACCTATTTTTACTAATTTCAAAAGGCTTCACCCATGCGCCGAAGATAAAACATGTTGAAAATTGTATTGAAATATATTTGAAATGGACAGCCAGGCAGCCAGATGGACGGACGGGCATTGTTAAATGTGATTCTGGTATACTTTAAGATGGGTGTTACACTAATATTTTTGGGCGTTACAAACATCAGCACAAACACATAATACCTTCCCCACTATGGTGGTGTAGGGTATAACAAACTAAATGACAACCTCCAAATTACTACGAAAAGTAAGTGTTGAATAAGGTGGCACTCATTTTGCAATTTTGCGATTTGCAATGCTCCCAAGGTTTAATATAGTTGTGTGTCATCAAGAAATCAAATGCTGATAGTTTGAGTAAAATCGGATATCATTTAGAGACTGCACATTTAATTGACAATATAACTCAGTTTTCTGTAAAATAAATTAAATTATTTTTTTTATTTTTCAAGAACTATAATTTCTTGAAAAAAGAAATTCAAATGTTTGAATTGTAAATGCCCCGATAGAATACACGATAGTGTGCTGGACTATCAATCTGTGGGTTGCGGATTTGATTCCAACCAGAGACTCTGGATGTATCTGCAGACAAGCAAAAAGCTTCGCAGTTTGTGTTTGTTTAAAAAAAAACAAATTTGCACTTAGACAAGGAAATTGCCCTGAAGTCTTTTTAAATATGTAATGAGATAATTCTCAGCTCGGAAAGCGTGAAATACCTTGGAATGCTCTTAAATAGGAGATTAACACGCAAAAATCATATTGAAGCAACAACACTTAAACCTCAAAAGTAAACACATGTATTGCCTAGTGCGCAAAAATTCTACGCTAAGTTTAGAAAACTAAGTTTTACTTTATAAAACTATACTCAAGCCCATGTGGTCATATGGAATACAACTTTGGGGCATAACAAATAACTCCAACATTGAAATTTTGCAACGATATCAAACCAATGATGATTCAGAATGATTGCTAATAAAATAAGGGGAAAACTGTGGATTTTAATCACTAAATAAATATATTTTTTAATTCTTAACTTTTTATTTCATTACGATACAGGCAGCGAAGAAAACCGGGTTTTAACTAGTTTTTTTTATAAATTTTTGCTGGTATGCTCGTTATGCACAGACTGCAGATTACTATTGTTATTATTACTCTTTTTCCTCCCAAAAGTACATTTTCATTTAAAATGTTTACCTGCAACATTATAACACATGTTGTCCATGTGTTCAATTTTACACAAGTTCGTAAGTATAAGGTAGAGTCATTTAGTGTGGGAAAGGATGATTTGTTTTTATGTTGTAAATAAAAATAAAACATTGTATATACACTCACTAACTGTACATTGAAAAAAAAAAAATTAAATATATATGTGAATGTATATATTGAGGTGCAAGAAAGGGACGGCAAATGAGTTTGTTTACAAAAACTTGCAGCATAATTTTAATGTCAAACTTTATAATTGTATTTGAATTTAAATAGCATTATCTGTATGTCCTTACAAGCATTATAAAGGACAAGCAATTTATGGAGTAAATAAATTTCAATGGAAAGTTAAATCCCCTTTAAAAAAAAACATTCATTACAAATTAATGGCTTAAAATGCTAATATAATTTTTTAAAACTATTTATACGTAGGGGTTTAAATTCATGTTATTTTAATTTACATTTACAAATAAGGAATTTAAATAAATTAGCCATATTAAACTCTGTATGCGTATGATTAATATTTAATTTTTCTTATAACATATAGCGCATACGTCACATATGACGAACAACCTTTTCTATGATAACAGCATATGTGACGTATGAGTGATATTGAAATCATATTTGATATAAAAATATTAAGTATACTATATATATTGCAAAATTATATGATATAAAATCCAAAACTGTTTTTTAGTAATACAAAAATTAATCAGTAATCAAAGTGTTTTTTTTTTTTTATTGGGTATTACTTAAAAATGCTGGATTTACAAAAGATGGTATTTTGAAAGCGATTTTTGTGAAGACGAGATACCTTGAAATACGACTTTGCAAGTCTGAAACGCTGCTTGAATGCTATAAAGGAAAATAATTTTTGCACCAAATCATTACTTGCGATGAAAAATGTATCCATTGCAATAACTCGAAGTATAAGACATCGTCTGTGAAGCCCGACTAACCAGCCATGGCACCATGGCGGTCTACGTGGAAAACATCAAAATCCGAGAAAAGTGTCACCTTCAAAGATTTATGATTGACTTTATAGATGCCTTCCCTTCGTATGAATTGCATTATACGGGGAGTGACACATGAAAAAGATATTTGTCCGTTGCTGAACACTACAGGTTTCATTCTGAAAATCACACTCACACTATAAATCTAAAAATTTTCTCAAATTTGTCAGACTTTAAATTAAAAATTCAAAAAAACCCACTTGTCACAAATGTGACACGTTCATGACCAAAATAGCAGTTACTCAAGAATCGCTTATTGCCTTAAAATCTGAACAAAATGATGACCATTATTAATAAGCAGAACAAACTTATGAGTCAAAACTAAATGATAAGCAAAAGGACACACTTGATAAAAATGTAAAAGTAGATTGTTTCGATTTACAACAATGTCGTGACACTCCATTTTTACGCTCGTCAGTATCGTTTTATTAAAGGCCATTGTGGACATTCAAACTAACTGTGTATGACTGCTCAACAAATCAACCATACTACTATATGTGGCATGAAGCTTTGGCTAAATGTGGTGGAAACGAGATAGCGTCGGCAAATCAGGAACAATAAATATAATTGATCATAAGTTTATGGTTTCTGGCCACACATATATGGAATGTGATCAATCAATTTATTAGGACTGTTGGAGTGAAAAGAAAGTTTATTGTGTGTGATATGAATAGAAAACATTTTATTGATTTTGCGAGTGATACTAAGTGGCTATGATTTACAAAGGAGTTTGAAACCGTTTTCTTTAAAAGTTCTCTAAATGAAAATAAGCCTTTCAGACAAATTTATTTAAAAAAAGGGCATCAATTCTATCAAAAAGTGTTTAAAACAATGATATTTTTCACCGATTGAAATCAATCAGAAGGAGAAACAAGATATAATTGATATGTTGCCGATTATTGATGAAACATATAGAGATTTTTATTTTAATCTAAATGCTGCAGAAATTATGGAGTTTCCACCCAGATTAAACTGAATCTGTTTAAATTTTTGAATGAATATACAAATTTGATTTCAACAATACCAAATTATCATTAATTTTAGATTTATCTTTTAAATTTTCTTTATGAATTTTTGTGTAAGCAATAACCTTATCTACTGTATTACTTTTTTATACCTTTCACCTTCGTGAGAAGGGTATATATAAGTTTGTCATTTCGTTTGTAATTTCCACAATATAATTTTCCGACCCTATAAATTATATATATTCTGAATCCTTATAGATAGCGAAGTCGATTAAGCCATGTTCGTCTGTCTGTCTGTTGAAATCAATTTTCTGAAGACCCCGAATATCTTCGGGATCCAAATCTTCAATAATTCTGTCAGACATGCTTTCGAGAATTTTCCTATTTAAAATCAGCAAAATCTGTCCATAAATAACGGAGATATAAGCAAAAATCCGAGACAACCTCTCAAAATTTCATCAAAAAAAGACAATTTATTGCATTCTTTGACAAAAATCGTATTTTGTTTTTTTTTTTTTTTGGTGTTTCGTTTCGTTTGGCGTTGTTGTTTTAATATCCTTCACCTTCGTTAGAAGGGTACATATAAGATTTTCATTTCGTTTGTAACTTCTATAACATAATCTGTTCGTGAGCAATTAATGTAAAATTTTTAAAAGTTTTCTTGATATATTTAGGATGCTATACGCTGAAAGTGGGCAATTAATGCATCCACAACAAAGGTGAAGGGTATGTAAGATTCGGGATAGCCGAATATATGTAGCATGCTTACTTGTTATAAGTTTATGTTTACCTAAGAGTATGCAATACATAGTTCTTGTTTTAATAACTAGATGAGCTTAAGTAATTAGTCCCCAACCATACTGTGGAACATTTGCTGCAAAACATTTGAGTTTGTTGATGAAAAGGGAAAGAGGAATGGTAAAGTGTTCTTTGTTTTATGTACATGAAGTTTTTGTTGAGTATGTCATCCACATTTATTCGTTCATATTTTTTCTGTACAGAAATGTCAAAAACTGAAATACAAAAACTTCACTGTGTGGACACGAATGCAGTTTCAAAAGAGAATTTAAAAATGTTTTGCGGCAAATGTTTCACAGTGTGGACCGGGACTTAAGCTCCAGAAAAACACAAATTTCAGTATCGAAAAAGCTTTTAACTACAAAATGCGTCAATTATCTCTATTTACCAATACTTTTTTAAAATTGCACTTTTGATGACTAATAAATTTATTAACAATATGTTAGATTATAGATTATTCGTAAGAAACAATTACAATAAAAATTACACAAAATTGAGAATATTTCAAAACTTCATTTTTCGACTTATGCTGTTCTTCCATACGAGCACAAATTAACATGAATTTCAACATTAGTCATTTAAAGTTTTAAGAAATTACTAACTCTATCAAATTCTGTACAGTTCGGCCCATAACTGATTCAAGTCCCCGTGGAAGGCCAAAACTGCATACTGATGGCCTTTATACAAGATTCGAATATAACACTCTTTCTTGTTTAAACTCTTTTTTTTCAATTTTGGTGACTAAAGCAAAATGTTGTGCCAAACCAAGTATTAGGTATATGTAATGTTAAAGAGCACACGTTATTCCCATTATAAAAGGACAAACGTTGTTGAAAATCATAGAAATTCGTAGTTATTTCAATACTGAATTAGAAAATATTTTTAAGCATTTGAATTAAAATATCTTCTCTTCGACACAACTGAATATAGCAGATTTTCTTATTTTATATCACTTTTTCTAAATTATACAATAAAAATGAGAATAAAACATGACGATTTGATTTTTTTATTAGTTAGAAAAAAAGGATTTTTAGGAAATTATATTAAAACAACAAAAAAAAAACTATAAGTTGGATAAGCGGTTAGAAAAATGTATACAATTGAAATTGAGAGATTTTAAAACTTGTTTATATATAATTTGAATTGCGAAGTTCATTAAAAGACAAACCAAAGCGAATTTTAAATGTTTGAGCATCTTAAAATTTTGTATGACCATAAACAATTTGTGTATCAAGTTTTAGCAAAATTGGAAAGAATAAGGTCCAATGTATGTTTCCTCCCTAGAGATTTTATTGTTGTCTATACTTATATCTTATTAAGTTATTATTTCAAAAACAACTTACTTAAAAGACTTTTTACTAAATACTTAACCCATGACATTGATTTTTGATGAAATTTTAGCAGTACATCTTAAGTAAATATCTTATCAACTAGGTTGCTTAGATACCCGTTGACACGGCTACCACATATTGAAGAATAGAAAAAAAAACTGTCAAATTACCTGACGCCTTTTGCTCTTAAACATATAAACAATTACTACACAATGAAACTTTGTTATAACGTCATGTCATTTTAATTAAGTCTAAAAGGTGAGAATTTAATGAGCGTTATTAGCCAGCCATGTTTGCATTACCTTTTGTCATTAAAGTTTTTCTTAACAAAGGAAAGGAAAATTCGAAATCAAGGTTAAACAAAATAAAAATATACAAACAGGCAAACAAAAGAAATATAAACAAGTCTGTAAAAGAACAAAGGTTAGACAAAGTAGCCGGGGATTTGGTTGAATGAAATAGCAGGTAAAACTAATAATTATATTTAGTTAATAAAAATTATGAAAGAAATACTTTAACTAAGGGTTTTAAAGATACAGGGATTATATCTATGTAAACTAGATGGGTATTGCATAGCCAGGAGACTTTAGGGAATTATGTTTAATGCAAATTTTAAGAGTCTTAATTGCAGAAAGTGTAAAAAAGTAATATTCTAAATACAGCAAAACACAAATTTAAGAAATTTTCTGGGAGGCAAAATAAGTTGCATATAAAATGAAAACATAATAACATATATGCCACTTATGTGCAACATGGAGTCTACCGCCGAAAAAAATAATTTTTAATGCATGTATTTCCACAAAATGCACCCCAAGTGTATTTTATGAGAACATAAATTACATTATATTACTAATTTATATGAGGATCTCACCCTAATTACCACATAAAGTTCTCCCCGAAAAAAAAATATTCCCTTTGTATCCTTTCAAAGTTTAAAGGTTTTCTCATCTTCAATTTAACATGGGGCGCACGGAGGCTCAGGATTGATTTTCATTGGCCAAAGATAAATTTTTTGTTGTCTTCGATTTTAAAAATTTGACTGCCATTAATGTGTAAACATATCAAAACTAAGGTAGCCATAAGATTTTGCATTAATGCTGGATATTGTGGGTATGGTGGTATGTGGTATGGTTATGAATACAAATATTTTATTTATTTTTAGAAAAAAGTTATTTTTTTTATATCTGATCAGATATAAACGATCATAGCTCGAAAACTACTATTGATGTTGGAATGAACTTTGTTCACTTAATTGGTTGGATTGTATTCTTTAAAAAGGTACATCCACAGCATTTCGTATGGTGCGATCTCTGAGAAAGCTCGATAAAAATCTAGCAATAAGTTTTGATAAAAGCACACCATGTCACACCCTATCGAACTTCTTAGCAATATGTAGAGCCATCACTTTACTTTCGCCAAAACGGTGAATGGAACGAGACAATTTTTCCATTAGAATGGCTAGCATATCACCCTTAGAGCGTCCTCTACGAAAGCCATACCGCTGGCCACTGAGTAAATCGTTGGACTCTAAATATTTAACAACATGGTAGTTAACCATACTCTCAATAAATTTAGAAATTGCAGAACCAAATTGCTGTTGGCCGATAACGTTCAATTACATTAGCGTTACATTAGCAACCTTACAACATACTGGCAATTTTTCACTGTATAAAGTGCCGAAAAGGTTAACAAATAGATGAGTTAGTGTTGGAACGGAGGTCCAAGCAATCTCCCTTTATGTTACAGATAGAAATGAAAAGAGAGAAGGGGAATATTGAAAAGTTAAGAAGCAGATGTTGAAGAAAGAGAGACGGAGAATTCCAATTAGATTATTAGGTTACTCTAGAGAGATTCTCATGTCTGATCTTTTTAACCAATTACTAATCCTTATAAAGGCATTAATGCCCTCAAGCCATATAGTTGAGAGCTCAGAAAGACTATTTATGGAACGGTGTCCCAGAAACCGTAAGCGTAGATCACCTAATGCCGGACTGTGACAAAGAAGATGAAAAATGGTCTCATCCTCCTCCTCGTTTTGACAACTTCTGCAGAAGTCGTTGTAGGGCAAGCCAACTCTCCTCGTGTGATTGCGAAAAGTGCAGTGTTTGGTAATGACCGCCACCACGTCACACAATTGTGCGCGTGACAAGCCAAGAATATATGTTGTTCGCCCACGATTCAGTCGGGGCCATATCATTCTGGTTATAGTGCATATGGGTTCACAACTCCATCTTGTGTGAGCGAGTTCATAGTAGAAATTACTAATTTGTTGCTTGCATTTGGATAACGGAATTCCACATAGGAAATCTATGTTTCCGTCAAGTAACATGGCGCTTTTTTCGCCAAATCATCAGCAACGCAGTTGCCTGTATTATCTCCGTGTCCCCGTACCCACTTGAGTACGACTGTTGAATGTCTCGCCATCCTGTTTAAGGATGCCCGGCATTCCTGGACCAAATAAAATGTTGTGTATACACCTGTTAGAGATTTTATTTCGGCCTGACTGTCAGTATATAAACGAATATCTCTGCCTGATATCTAATTATAACTGTGCCAGTTAGCCGCCCTTTTGATAGCTTATATTTCAGCATGAATTATGCTACATTCATTTGGAAGTCTAAATGATAACCTAATGTCAAATTCCCGAATGTAGATACCTATGCCAACTCGATGTCCCTTCATACAACCGTCTGTATAGACTGAGATACCCGTTACGTCAAGTAAAGTTTCGTCCATTGCTTCCGTATTATACGGAATAGAGAAACCGAAATTTCTCGCCAAGAAGGTCCCAGAAATGCCATAATCGATATTATCCGGAAGAATCTGATTTTATGATATTATGCTGGCGTGACCGTATGGTACATGTTTTCACGCCCCAATCGCATTTAGCCAAAGGCCTATGCCTTAGGTAAATGCCACAGAATTTAAAGAGGCGTCACGAGACAGACAGTAATCTCGTTTTCTATTCGTCTCTTTCTTTATAAACTGCCCTTTTTCATTGTTTTGTTTTGGTTATTTGTTTGTTTTGATTACATTACTTTGTCTACCATATTCGCGTTGTATATAGCGTTTTGCTTTAACACATCATTGATATTGTAGTACAAAATATTTGCTGTCCTTTTTTAAGAGAACTGCCCTATCATCTGATTTTGACACCTCTGTATACTTTGTGTTTGTTGCGGTCGTACTTAGAGCTCCTGTTATCAAGATTGAAATTCTTCTCATAACTCTCTCGAATAGCATGTAAATTGAGCCATTGTCTAGTGCCTTCTACCAGACAGAAACTCCATAGAATAGTGTCGGCTTAATGACCCCACTGCCTTCTTACAGACATACATAGCCGTCATGACTTTTGACGTCCTTGAAAGGGTTTCCAGGATAGTTTACTATCCAGAATGTCTCCTCAGTATTTTGCATTATCCGATAGTGTTAGTTCAACACCATTTAAACGACACTTATTTGTGGTTAAAACAAAAACGCGTGTGGACATCGCAGAAGACAAAACACTAAAAAATTAAAAAATATGGACCGATAACTCTATCACTGCTGTATGATTTTGGGTACACCAAATTCGGTCAAGCCCGAACATATAATACACTACATTTATGAATAAATGAGCAAAAAATATTTATCTTAAAATTTCAATAATTTATATTCGTGAGTGGTTTTTGAACAACATTTTTAAGAGATTTACTTAAACATTTATGACTGATAAAGTCCTATTTTGGGAGGTCATGTGTACGGGGGCTAGATGATATAATGGACCGATTTCAGCCTGTATACAGTCGTTGTTCTTGAGCATGTGTCAAATTTTATGGAAATATTTAAAAAATTACGACGTTGCCTTTGAGCACAAGGTTTACGTGGACAGTCAACCAGACGGACGGAGTGATGGGCATCGATGAACTGATGGACATCGTTTAATCAATAGGTATACTTTAAGATGAGTGCTATATTAATATTTTATTGGGCGTTGCAAGCATCAGAACAAACGCATAATACCCTCCCCACTAAGGTGGTGTAGGATGTAATTAATAAAAGTATGGGCTATACCATGTGTAGGTAAAATTCTAACTGATTTTCCAAAAAAGTGCTAAATTATGGGAAAATTTTTTAATAATAATAATAAACAATAATTACCTTTATGCACTATAATTACTATTAATAAAACATCAACAACTATTGATTTTTGTCAAGTTGGTTTTTATTTAATTAAATTAAAGTTAAATTTATTTACATTTTCTTTTTTTTAAACTTACATCGAGACATTTGTACACTTTAAAAATAATCTTAAACAAATACATTTAAAATCAGAATTTCCTACTACATATTTTTCTAATTAAATATACTCTATATTCGGTTTTTATCTTAAAAAAATACAACATTGCGATCAACGCAATGCATAGATGAGGAATTGAGGTATAAAATTAATGAAAATATATAATATAGTAACTAATTAAGCATTTTGGTAGTTAACTTATTTATTTAATTTTTTTCGTCTAAACATTATGTAATTATTTTTTATTATTAATTTGTAGTGTTTGAATAAAAAATTTTACTAAATAGGAGACAACAAAAATTTTATATTTTCTTAATTTATTGTATACTACATAGAGTGGCCCTTATTTTGGAAATTGTCTGTTTTCGATGCTACCAAATCTAAAATGCTGAGAATTTGGCTGTGCATTTTATTTGTAGTTTCGAGTTTTGAGTCAAATTAAAAATATTTTCAAAAAATTTTGAAACAAAATCCAAATAAGCAAGTAAGATAGCTATATTGTATACTCTTCACCAAATTATACTTTAAAATACAAATTTTTTAAAAAATTAATTTTTTTTTTTTTCAAAATTGTTTCAAAATTTAAAATATTTTTTTAAAATTTTTTTTTTTTATTTTTTAAAATAATTTTTTTTTTTCAATCTTATTAGTAAATGAAAAAAAAATTTGTTAAAAAAAATTCGGGTTTTCAAAATTGTTTCAAAATTTAAAATTTTTTTTTTTAAATTTATTTTTTTTTTTATTTTTTAAAATAATTTTTTTTTCAATCTTATTAGTAAATGAAAAAAAAAATTATGAAAAAAAAATTTGTTAAAAAAAAATCGGGTTAAAAATATTTTTCCTGATTTTGACCCATTGTAGGTTCAAATTACTATAGACTTATATGCATCGTTGCAATGGACTTTGCAATATCTATCATTAGATATCCATATTGTCTATATTAATGACTTAATAATGCAGATATAGATAAAAAATATGCCAAAAATCGAGGTTGTCCTGGTTTTTTCCTTATATCTCAGCCATTTGTTGGCCGATTTTCTCGATTTTAAATACCAACCGAGCCGAGAGAACTCCCGATATGTTGATGTATCAAATATGTTTGTAAGTTATTTGGGGATTACGGAAAGTTGATTTCAACATACAGATGACGGACGACATGACTATATAAACTTCTTTATCTATAACAATCCAGAATATATATACTTCTCTATCCGTCAGGTCATTTCGTCAGGTTTGGAAACAAAAAATAGTCGCTCGGTACTAAATTTGCCATGGAAACTATAGATGTATGTACCTATTTTTTCACCCGATTGTGAGCAAACTGGCAGCCATCTTGCGGAGTGTTTTCCCAAATGATCATTCAAAACATATGAGATGCATATGGCTTCCATAATCTCTCGCACTTTCAATCTCCGATTGGCCAACTTTTTTCCAATTTCTATTCAAGTCACTAGTAGTCTGCGTTCAATGGCAGTCAAACACAAACTAAAAGTCACGGATTTATTGACACACGCTCTTATAATGAGTAAAGAATACACAAAAGCTGTTTTTAATCGAAATGTTTTCCACATTTAATTTAATTTTTACTTTGACCCAAAAATCGAAACTTTAAATAATATAAGCTACTTTTAAACGTTATCTGATTGTGCTAAGATTTTCTTTACTTGGTTCGAAAGATATCAATTTTAGGCTTTGACAGCATTGAAAATCCATAAAGTCCAAAATATGGGCCACCCTTATGTACATTTATTTTTATGTTTTCAAATGACTTATTTCTTGTTTGTTTTTTATAATTTTTTAATCTGAAAACAAAAGTAGTATTTATTAAGATTCTAAACATTTACACAATGACCTAGTTAATAGTAAACCACACATTTATTTGTGTTTTTAGTTTCATCTAATTACTTTACAATCATTTTTAAAATGAATTTGAAACTACACCGAAAATTATTAATTTTATTAAAAATAGTTTTTTTTTCTTTTTGATTTATTTAATATATTGATCCGCTAATATAAATTTGAATGAAAAATACTAAAAAGGTTTCGATGAACAAATTTTCTACTAGAAATTTCTCGAAAAACGTGTACCATATTCAGAAATTTATATGAAATTAAATAATAAAAATAATTAATATATAATAAACCACTAAGTTTATCTTAATAAAATCAAACATAATGTAACAGGTGACGCAAAAGTAATCCTCCTATCAGAAAATGCTATACATTTTGCGATTATTGGTCAAATAAATAGTCAGCAATATTCCGCGTTGTGGAGCAGTGTAGCGTAACATTGTTTATTAACGTGTATTTCGTATGTGTTTACTACACAAATGTCAAAACAGAACTGACATTAGGGGCCAATCGCAAAATTTATAGCGTTTTCTGATAGGGGGATTACTTTTGCGCCACCTAGTATATATATATTTTCTCATAAAATTCATATATTTCATTAAGAATTTATGAACACCTTGAACCTTTGAAAACCTTTATTATTTCCACCAAACAAAAATATTGTAAATAATTGAACTTAAAAGAAGGCAATTTTATTTAAGATTTTTATATATTATTACAACTGCTTTAGTTAAGATTGTCCAGATTTTCAGCCTTGAGTGCTTTGATTTCTACTCTTACTAACAATAATTTTATTAATTGTTAATTTTTTTAAAAATTGCAATTTAAAGACAGAAACAAAATGTTTATACATACATAAGTATTTCCTAATTATATTCTAAAAAATTTCGAAGACGAAGAGTTTCTTTTAAAGACATAAAAAGAAAAAATTAACACGCAGTTATTGATCTGAAAAGATAAAATAGAAAGAATGAAATATTTATTAGTAAGTGAATTGTAGTCAAAAAGTATATTATGTTATAATTTATGTTAAATAACGAAGAACCATCACCAATTTTCTCAACTGGGGAGTCAAAGTAACTAGCATAAAGTTTGAAGACTCTCACAATGACATTTCTCCAGATTTTCTTAAACAATTATTTACTTGCAGATCAAAATAAATTTTGACAACAGCATTGAAAATCAGCAGAAACTTTTGTTTATAAGTATGACAACATGAACTAGGAAGCAGCTTTAAAAGTTCTAGGTGCTCATTGTGGAAATAAAACACTGGAGTTTTTCCGTTGGATTATTCATGTGACTTCTAGGAGATGGCGCTGTGTAGTGATAGCTAGTTATGAGTGAGTCAGTGTATCATATGCGCAGTTATATTATAGTTAACAATAACTGCATTACCAGTGTGTTTTTAAATTGTGTAATACAAGTGTGTGTATTAAAAGAGGGTGACTGTTGTGTAGATTTACAATGTTTAAATTACTGATCGCTTTTATTTTCAATTTAAAGAATATAGTTTATTCAAAGAAAATAAACCACCGTAAAGGTAAAAACGTAACAATATTTTAATTTACTATAGTCATAAGTATATCTCGTTCATGTCAGGGTATCAGAACGAGAACAAGAATATCAGACACTTTCAGAAATTTATTGGAAATCTATGTTTTTCGCTAGCAACATTCACATACTTGTATTGCGTAAACACAAAATCTTTGTAAATAACACCTCCGAATCGATTGAACGTTAAAAAGTTTTCTAAATACAAAAGTTTTATGTGCTTTATAGAAATTTTTATTATCTTTTTACATTACGTTGCGCAACGTTTCTGACCCCAATTCTGCAGTTACGGTGCGAATATTCTGTTTAATATTTCGTGTTTTGTTGACATAAACTGTCCCACAAAAATAAATCAGGGACCGACAAATTTCCAGCAACGAAGTGGCTAAGCAAATTCAACATTTTTTATTCGGTCATTAAAAAGTTCTCGTAAAATCGCCAATTTGTATTTCGCTTTATGAGCTGTAGCTCTATTTTACTGGAACCATATGCCAAGATTTTTCAGAACTACTGGAGGTTGAAAATTTTCCAACATGATCCGATATACCGCCCCGGAGACAGTTTCTGGGTCTCCAGCAACCTTTTCCGAAAAAATATGGAGCGATAACTATATCAGACATAATTTCATCACAAACCTTGCATCTGAGGTTTAAATGAGAATGTGCTTAGTGGTAAATTCCACCTTCTAATATTCATAAATTTAAATCATTGGAACTAAAATATGTATTGTGGTCCAAAATGTATATACTTTGATCTAACGATTTTAACGATTTAACCTATTTTTAGTTACAAAAATTAGCTATTAGAGATAACTACAGTCAGAGTAAAAATTTAGCGTACAAACCGCATTTTGATCTATGAAGCTAACTATTTTAATTAGAGCAAGAAATGTATAAGTTTGAATAAACTTAAAATAAAATTTAGAGTTTAATCTTTTATTGTTTTAAAAAACTTTGAATATTAAAATTGATTTTGTGGAAAATTTATGGGAAAAAGGAAAAAGTACCTTAAAACAACAGCCAAAAATTAGCATTCAGCGTAATTACGGACTCTAGTCGTCTTTTCATGGAGTTTATATGATGTTCAGTTATATTTTTAGAAATTTCCCTCCCCTTCTTCTTTAAAGAGGGTTCGGAGTTCGCCCTTAGATGAAATGCTTCGTTTTGTAATATTCCGGTCGAAAATTTCCCAAAGGTGCTCTATTGGGTTAAGGTCTGGAGATTGCTGAGGCGAATTTAACTGCTTAGACACGTTATACAATAGCCACTCCTTAACAATTATTGCGGTGTGCTTTCGGTCATTGTCTTCCTAAAAGAAACATGGAGTTACAAGACCTAAATTTTCAGCACTTTCTTTCAAATTGTCTTTTAAAATGTTTAACTAGTCTCGGCTGTTCATATTACTTTCAATAAATACAAGATTGCTAGGGCCTACAGCTGACATACAGCCCCAACCATCAAACAACCCCACAACGCCATGTTTTACGATAGCACTAAGGCTGTGTAAACGTAAAGTCTTTGCAGGAGCCTACTTAAATTCTCCACAGTATTTCCAGAATAATGTAATATTTAGTGATGAGAGTAAATTTTAGATTTTTGGGTTAAAATCCAGAGGTAAAGTCTGGAGAAAAATAAATGGTGAGCTGCTTTTACAAAACCTTAGTGCTACCGTAAAACATAGAGGTGGCAATATTAGAAAACGAAGCAATTTCATCTTAGGATGAACTGCGAACCCTTTTTAAAGGAAGAGTAACCATGAAAAGGCGACTAAGGGCCATAATTAAGCTAAATAGAGAACCAACAAAATATTAACTTTTTATTTTGGGCATATGGTAATATAAAATAAAGCGTTGTCAATCAACTGTTTACTAATTTTTGACTGTTGTTTTTAGTAACTTTTTCCTTTTTCCCATACATTTTCAATGAAATCAATTTTAATTTTCAATGTGTTTTAAAAATAAAAGATTCAAACTTTTATATTTCTTTCTTTAATTAAAATATTTAACTTCATAGCTGAAAATGCATGTTGACTTTGACTATATATCTGGCAAATATCGGCTTTTAGGTCTCCTCGTATTTAAAACTTTAGACGGACATTTTGTTCTAATATGCTTTTGGTTGGACCGATGTTGCTCATTTCCAACAACAAATAATATCTTCAGGAAATTTTCACCCCTTAACTCCATCTCTCTATGTCCTATCATTATATAGTTATTCTTGGAAGAGGATCGTATTTGGGAGCTATGGCCAATTATGCGCTAATATCCACAAAATCCTGTAGTATAATTTTTAGCATATCGATATTTATAAGAAATTTATTTAGTTTAATATTTTTCTAGGAGATATGGCCAATTATGGACTGATCTTCATAAAATTAGGTATGGAGATTTTTGTCGAAATTCAAACTGATTACGATATTTATAAATGTTTTTTGGAAGTGGACCTAATATGGAGTGATATTCACAAAATCCAGAACTTCGATTTTTGCATACATGTTGAATTTTGTGTGTAAAATTTGTGTTCGAAATCGATATTTATAAGAAATTTATGTAGATTAATGCGTTTTTCGAAAGTGATCTTTCTATAGGAGAGATGACCAATTATGGGCGGATCTATATGAAATTTTGTACTACGATGATAATGATAAGATAACGATTGTGGATTTTATATAGGGGATTTGGTCAAATATGGGCTGAATCAAACAAATAATTGTTTTGCGATTTCATTTTGCATGAAAAACATCATATTTTTTGGAGGGGTTATCTCACATGTTGGTCCATAACTCTGGTTTTGCGTAATCGATATTGCCCATTGTCTTTACCGAACTTTCCTGAGCAAAAATAAATATTTTAGGAAAATTTTGTACTCGTACGTCCTTTCCTCTAGGCGCTATCGTGCTTTCAACTGACAGACGGATAAATATTTTAAAATGTTTTCTTCATATGTATATAACCTCATGGACGAGGCTTTTAAATATCACTTTTTAAAAATTAGCTTTAAAAGAATTTTGTCCTGTTAAAAAAACGGTGTTAATTAATTCTATCTCTGCCCTTTAACTATGTGTAAATTCGAGTTCTTTCTAATAAACTTAGAAACGCTTAATACAAAGAAAATAATATTGAGAAATTCAATTACACTTACCACCAGCACACACAAAATATATGCGTAACAACTTTAAAGTCAATAAAATTTATTATTGATTTTTCTAGACAGCCATAGTTAAATACACAAGTGTACTCTCATGCAGACGGTACGTACACACTGTACATATGATGATGGTTGAAAAAGGGTAATTTTATATTCAACACACACACATATTATACGATAAAATAATCCTTGGATATTTAGAGAATATGTCCTTGCAGTCCAACACAACTTGCCATAGTAACGCGTGCTAATACACAGAGTAATAGTTGCAAGTTGCTTTAGGGTTGTGTTACTAAATACTATTGGCATCATTGTAGACAGCGTCCAAAATCTGCATTAAATAAGAAGGACAGCAGGAAAGAAAGTATTGGAAGAAACAATAAAGTTAAATTTTAAAAAATTCAATAAAGTGGTCAGAAATATAATATTTAAGTGAATTTTTGAAGGTGTAAGCAAATGTGTGCTTAGGGTGGTGCTTATATTGGACTTTTCCAAGGTTAAATATTGTTATCTGTCATCTAAAAACCCCAATGCAACTTCAATAGAATCGGATAACATTTAAAGGTAGCACATTAAAGTTTTCGGTCAAAGTACCTAGGAAAAATTTGGTAATAATTTTAAGTACTCAATGACTTACATTTCACCGTCTTCATTACATATAAATTATCGTATAATGACTTATTTATTATTTCTTATATAACAGTTTACTTTCTAATCAGTTGCATATTCTATATTTACTGATAACAGTCTGTGAGACCTAACTATTAATGGATTATTAAAGTCGTTACTTCTATCTAGTTTTAGTGATATCAATGAAATGACATATTCTACATATACAAAGTGGGGCATATGTAATCACCCTATTGGAAAACTCTATAACTTTTGCAAATGGCTCCAAATATCAATTCGGTTTTAACATTTCTGAAGTAACTAAATGCAAAAAACAAATCTACAAGCCATGAACTAGTTTACTCCGCAAGAACGCGGAATAATTGTTTCCATTTTTTTGCAAAACAATTCTTCGGTTTTGTTGGCATAGCGTGAATTTCGTGGCAGATTTCCTGACCGTCTGACATGAACTAGACAAACACTACGGCGTTAGAGAGACTGGGACAATACGAGATCTTCAAAATTGGCCAATTAGTTAGCCAGGTGGGCAGTAGGACATTGTTAAACCGACTCAGAAAGTGATTCTAAGTCGATTCGTATACATTGAGGTGGATTTATGTAGGAAAAATGTTTTTTGCGTTACAAACATCACCCACTATGATGGTGCAGGTTATGGTATGTCCCAGAAAAAGACGACAAATTGTAAAAGCTTTTAATTTTAATTAAATGTTCCTTCAAACCTCGAAACATTCTCATATGCTAACAATTTTTCACAGAATTTTTTACTAAAAGTTCTCATGCATAAAACTTCCTGTATTCACAAAAAATAATTTTAAATATAATCTTATTTTTTGCCGTTAACATAAACTTTTTACTTTAAAAGACTTAAGTATATTTCCCCAGAATGCAATGCATGAGTAGCTGAAATATGTATGTATGTGCATGCAACAAAACATTTAATCATCTTACCATATTTAACATCACGCGCAACTTGTATACTCATCGCCAGCCACTGCAACACTGGGCTCGGAGGGCCCCTTCAGCTAAGATCATATGTTGCCACTGCGACGTTTACATTTGTTGGCAACATATTCCTTGCCAAACAATAAACGCTGAAAGGCACGCCGAAACTCTGGATTGAAAATAGTATAAATGATGGGATTAAGTGTGGAATTAAAATAGCCCAGCCATAGGAACAGTGAAGCGACAGCTTCATTAATTTCACAGCTTTTGCACAGCGACAACATGAGAGCCATCACGAAGAACGGCAGCCAACAGACAACGAAGGCGCCCGTTATGATGGCCAATGTTTGGGCGGCTTTACGCTCACGTTTCGCTTCGATTTGTTGGCGACGTTTGGCCAGCTTTTGGTGGGGATTCGTTGTGTGTAGTAGTGAGGGAAATTGCTGTTGCTGTTGTTTATTGTTGCACGCACCGAGGCGTGTTGTTGCGGAGGTCAGCACAATGGCTGTGACATGCTGTTGAAATGTTGAGGTTGTAGCAGCAACCTGCTGGGATACCGTTGAAATCTCTAAAGGCAGGGGTGTGCGCTGATGACAACAAAACAGCAGAGTCAGTAGTACATAGATATTTGGAAAGAATATAATAAAAATACAAAAAACAAGAACGGAAAAATAAAGAAATTTAAATTATTTTATGGTAGATTAATATTTATGTAAGAAACAGGGAAATCTCTCAGAAGAACATAAATATGGTTGAAGATTTTATGAAAATAGAGGGTAGTATTTCACACCGGGGAATTTATGTTAAACAGATTTTAGGCTTTATTTGTTATAACTATTATTTTTTGGTTATTTACTTGAATTATTACATCCCTTAGTTTTTCATTCTCCTTGTAATTTCTTTATTTTTCATTTCGTTTTAGAAAGCTGAGTCGTTACAACGATGTCTGTCTGTCTCTTTAAATCAACTTTCCCAAGCCCCCAAATTACTTACATACATTTCTGATGCGTCAATATTTCGTGTATAGTTCCGGCTTGATTGCTATTTATAGTCATGTTTATTATGTTGGCATCTATATTGAAATTTTTAAATTTTTGGCATTCTCAATGACTAAAATTAAATTAAGAACCATATTATTGTACATAGTTATTATGGGTAACCGTTGGCACCGATGTGAAATTCGTGGAGAAATGTACATCGCTTAAACGACTCCGTTATCTAACTTTAAGGATGCAGAACATATAAAGCTGCTAATTAATATGGAGAATATACAAGTGGAATGACAAGCTTAGCACTCATGGTGTAGGATATTAATCAAAGCAACCCGAGTATGTTAGTACTCATAATTTTGAATGTAAAATTTACAAAGAAGTTGCTAATTATGAGAATAAAAATTAAATTCAATTTTAATTTAACAAAGAAAACTAATTTAAGATAACAAAATATTTGTTTTCATTTTATATTTCATTTGTAAGTTTCACAAAAATAATTCTTTTCATATTGTTATGGTTCATTTTAAGGAAAGGCAAAAGAAAACAAATAATTGTTTGCAAGATAATAAAAATATACATTGCAAATGTACTACAACACTCCAATTTGGATTATTTGGTTTGCTAACTATATATTTAAAAATACTTACTTCATCTGCCATACTGGTGGTGTTTTCATCGGAGACATTGGTCAGTTCAGTACCCGCATGACTTTTACTATCAATATTACTCGTACTAAATTCAGTTTCTTCTCTTATATTGAGATTAGAATTATTTGCAATGCTATCGCCACCCGTTGAGTTGAAACCTTTTTCGGATGATACATCTTTGCTAAAGCAAATTTTTATGCGTCGCTTTTTTTGTTTTTCTGCGAAATCCTGAAAAACATTAAAAAATAGTTATGGAATTAGGTGAAAATATTTAGGTTTTATAATAAGTAGAAAACAAGTAAGAAAGTATAGACCATTACCAAAACATTTTACTTTTAAAATTTCAATAATATATTTTTGTTAATGATTTTTGGAAGTGGACCTTGTATGGCAGCTATGAGCAATTATGGACCCATCATCATGAAATAAGGTCGCATGATTTTATTCTATATGATACTTCTATCTGTTACATTTCGTTTGGGTAACAACATTTTTGTGAGATGTATGCTCCTTAAAGTAATTTTTGGAAGCGGCCCCTATATGAGAGCTATGACCAATTATGCAATGAGGTCCCGTGATTTCTTCTATATGAAACTTATTTATGTTGTACTGTTTTGGGATACCAAGAGAGTTTTATGCTCGTTAAACAAATTTTTGGGTTTTATGGTCAATTATGGATCGCTACGCACGATATATTTAGGACTGATATATTTGTATATAAAACTTATTTTTGAAAATAATTTTGTGGATATCTATATAAATCAAGCATTTATGACCGATAAAGTCGTATTTCTGGAGGACATTTGTATTTTATCAGTTGCAATAGGCTTCATCCTCGGGACAATTGCTATCGAAATATTTTCAAAATTGCTACCTTTACTTCGCGTAAAAGTTTTACATGGACAACCAGCCGCTCAGACGGACGGCCATTGTTTAATCGATTCAGATACTGATTCCGAGTCATTGGTATACTTTAAGGTGGCTCTTAGAATAATGTTTTTAAATTTTTTTATTTAGATGTTGATATTTGTTCATATTGTATGCAATTTCTTAAAAAAATTATCAAAATCGATCAATTTTATTTTCAGTCGGAAATATTTAAAAAAAAAAAATTTATTATTTTGAACTGTTGTGCAATTTGAATAGAAAATCTATTTAGATGTTGATATTAGTTCATATTGTATGCAGTTTCTTAAAAAAACTTATCAAAATCGAACAATTTTTTTTTTTTTTAGTTTTTCTTACTTGTGTAATTTAGGGAAATAATTATTTTGATTTTATCAAATTAAAAAAAAAATTTTACAATTTTAGTAAAATTAAAAATTTATATATTCCAAAAAATAGTAATAAATCGTACAATTCATAATCAAAAAGAAAATTAAAAAAAAAAATTTTGGAACTCAAGATATGGAATTTTAAAAATTAGGAAAACAAAACTGGCGGGGAAGTTGTATATAACTATTTTTATATACTCTAGACATAAAATGCTGAAAGTACAAATATTCTCACAAAACTTCAAAAATACTACTATACGATTTGTAAAAATAGATTTGATTATTAGATATGAATCATTGTGGAAGAGTTGTGGTGACAACTTACTGAAGTTGATAGAGTTTAAAAATGATTATTATTAAATGTTTATTATCTTTAGATATCCTCATGGTTGTTCCACTCTGAATCTTATGTGTTGTTAACAAATCATTGGCCTATAATTGATTAATTACTATGAGACAAATATTGTAAAAATTTAATGGGCATTTAAAAAGTTATATACAATTGAATTCGAAGACACCCTTTATATAAAGGGTGTCTCAATAAGAATACACTTTTTTTATTTTAAAATAAAAGCGCATGTATTTGTATTTTTTTTATTGCATTGTAAAGAACTCATGTTCCGATTTAAGTATGAAATAAAGTATGCGTCAAATGATCGCCACGGCTCTGATGACAGGCCATTACTCTTCTCATGAAATTTTCCATGGCTTTCTTACAGAGATGTGGCTGCAGCTGATAACGTATTGGATATCGGATTTGAGCTCAGAAATTCACTTAAACTTGAGATTTAATAAAACCCTAAAGAAAACAAATCGCGCAGCGTTAAATCGCATGATCTTGATGGCCAGTTGACATCAAAATTTCTTGAGATAATTTGTTCTGGAAATTGTTGCTGAAATAAATCGATTGTTGTATGCGTCCAGATCCATGACGTCCAGTTGTGGCCAAAAGAGATCCGTTATAATATTCCTGTAACGAAAGCCTTTCACAGTCACTGCAATTTCAGCCTCATCTTCATAAAAGTAAGGCCCAACCATGCCGCTTGACCAAAATCCGCACCAGACAGTTGCTCGTTTTGGGTGCAAATATCACAATTTTCTGTATTCACAAAGCCAATCAGATGGAAATGAGCATCATCGGAGAAGATGACTTTTTTTCGAAAAATTGCCACTGACTCCACATTGCTCCCTTAACCAATGAGTGCATTGCCGGCGCTTTCCTTTTGAGAAGTTTTTTTACACTTTGTTAATTAGAATGACAAATTTAAAAAACGTTGAAAATTTCATTGAGTTTTGTCAATAAATAAAGATTTGACTTCGTATTACATGTTTATTGAGTTTCTAAAACTAAAATTTGTATCAAAATTTTAATAGGATTGCAAATATTAGGATTGTAAATGTTTAGATAAGTTAATTTTTGGACTTAAAATAAAAATTTGAAGTCAATATCTCAATCAGATTTAAAAATAAGCCACTTTAAAACTCCGTCCTTCAAAAATAATTGAGCTCACATAGCGCCGCCCTTGAAGCATTTGCAGGGCCTATTTTAATAAGTTAAACTCGAATATTTGTTGCTACTTCCACGTCAAATTTTATCCCAAACCTTTTAGAAATGCCAGATTTATTTCCAAAAAATTTTGATTCTGCCCACTGTGGATCGGAGAATTTCTTACTTAAACCTAAATTTTTTTTTAAATTCTTCAAGTTTGGAAAGATTTGGGGGGTACTGTGTGAGCTAAATTTTTCTAAAAATTCTATAAATTATAACAATAATATTTTTAATATCAATTTCCCTTCAAAAGTTGTAACAATAAACTATGTTTTTAAGACTACAGAAAAGGTGGTTAGTAAAGAGACCACTAAACCCCAAAGAGTTAATAGGGAATATTACATATTTTCTTCTATAATATACTATTTTAAAGGCCGCATCTAAAATCTACATATAATTTATTTGCAAATGTTTGCATTATTGGCAATTTTATTAAAAAAAGTAAGTTTTTTCTACAAAAATATAAATTTTGTATAAATAAAACTTATAGGAAGAGGGTTTTGCATTGTAAGAAATACAATTGAATGTAATCTGTTTTCGTAACAGCATGTTTTCCCATTTGTTTATACGAGTATAAAATGATTTTGGTGACTTTTGATATTTATTAACTCACTATATAAATAATATTTAAAACATTATTTATACGCGAAATTTGTATGTATGTCCTTGTAATAAATAAAGTCTTAGTTCAATGAATTTTCATCGCCAGACACATTATGTACAGTAAGAAATTCATTTAAAAAAATATAAAATAAAACTAACGACATTGTACCTTCTTATATACAAAAAATAATATACATTATAACTGGAGTGAAAAAAATTGAAATACTTAATTTCTGTTTATGTGTATATATTTCCACTTAAATTATCTGAGTGTATTTGACTGACTGGTAATTCCTTGCAAGAAAACGCAAATTATTGTGAACAACTCTGCAGATAATTGGTAAAATGTAAACAAATGTTGGTAAATAAATAGAGAATGTTTCTTTGCATTGTATCGGCTTAAGGCAGTTTTACAAGAAATTTTTAAAATGAAAGCATGAGGAATTTCAATTTCAATTTATTGTTGTGGAACTTAACAAAAGGAGAATTAAATTTGTGAAACATCTTGCTGACAGGGAAATTTGTAGAGAAAAAAATGTGAGTGTACATTAGGGTGGTCCTTATAGTGGACTTTTTCGATTTTCGGTACAGTCGTTGTTGAAATTTTAAAGGTTTGAACTTTTTTTTGGAGTTTTGAATTTTGGACCAAAATAAAAAAAATGTTTTCCCTCAAGGAAAACCAAAAATATAGCTTGCCTTTATTATCCACGTTGTAGCCGCCATTGGTCTTAATAACTCTGCTGAACATCACTTTGTCATATTCAAACCTTTAAATGGTCAAACTGCATGAAAAATGCAAACAAATTATATTATATAATTCCTAGACCTGACCTAGTAAAACGCCGGGACTATATTACCTTTATTTTTTAATGATATAACCTTTCCCGGTAAGTAGATCTCCTGCCGATTTGGGCTGTCGCACAGTGTAATTAATATGAAATATAATTGAATATCAGTTTAATTAGACAATTTTATTAACAAACAAATTTCCCTTTAAATAACACAAACAAAAACGACAGTTATTAAGTTCAAATAAAACTTGTAAACTTTAAAGCTGAATGATGAAGTATTGAAAGGAAAAAATCAATATTCGTTTTTTAATATACCTACAAATACTACATATATTTATGATGAATATTGCTTATTTGTTCAATAGCAAAATCGTTATAACTATAAATTTTGTGATTTTTCATAACTGAAGCATATAGACGAACAATGTCTAACTGGTCTGGTATTCTAATATATTTTAAATTCTGTAGAACTTTAAGATTTATTAAGTTAGGTAACTATTTATGCATTTCAAACATCCAAGAACAATTTATTAAATAAAAGTAAAATTTTTTAGTTATGACGTTATTTTCCAAAAGAAAATGCTGTTAATGCTAGAACGAAAATATAATTTCACACAAATACTGGAAATGGAAAAATCAAAAAATAAATCATGTTGAATGAGTTGTGTAAATATTGACATTGTCAATAAAGCAATGAAAACACAAACATATAAATAAACACTCTTCCAGAGAAACAAAAGCACCAACACAATTAAGTACTCTGCAAGGCCAAGAAACTTGGCCGACATGGACGAATGTGTTAGCTACAAAAACCCATACATGGGTTTCCCACCAAGCTACTCTCATGGATATTTTCTATTTTTATAGTTAGGAAAGTCAATTTAAATATATCGGTATTGGTTGAAATAGATTTTCCAAAATTCAAGATTTATTCAGCACAAATATGTTTGAAATGGTTTCTTAATTATGTACATTAGGGCGCGTCGATTTGTAGGGACGCAAAAAAATCGCAAAAGTGACAAGGAAAATCGTATAAAAATAAAAAACTTTTCCCAAGGGATCAAAATAAGAAACTTTAGACCCAAAGGTCATTACCATAGGGTACAACTAGAGGCGCAACTGAGAGTAAGCTGAGAGTAATAATAATTACTCTCTTCACATGTACTCGTGATATGTGAATTCACCATACTTGTGAGAGAATTTAACACATCAAAATAGTTGAAATTTTAACTTCGACTTTCCGACAAAATACAGACCGAACCGCTTTATTACACTTGTACACAATTATTGGCAATTTTTTTTAATACTTTGGAGGACACTTTTATTTACAAAACGCATTAATTTTGCTCAAATGAAAAAATTTATTTTTTATTAATTTTTGACACTTTTTTATCTGTGGTAGAATTTAATTTATGAAACAGAGTTTCTATTTTTGGTATTGAAAATAGAAGAAAATTTAAATTAATTAAAATGGAAACCTTTTTATAGAACTCTGTGTGTCTGGTGAAAATTAAAAAGTCACCAATACTACCTCAAAAATATGTACTAATACATTCTCACGACTTAGGTTTTTGACAACAGACTTAGGTTTTTTCCCTCTCAGTAACGCTTCTATGGATATATTATTCTATGGTCATTACTTTTCAAAATTTGTTTATTATGACACGAACGCCATTTTGTGCTTGTTGAATACTCCGCTACTTAAGCACGCTAAAACTATTCATGTTAATCATTTCGCTCATTGCGAGCAAAAGTTGTGTTGGTTTAAAGTTTAAACTAAAACTTAAAAATAATGCTATGCTGATTCTCATAGACGTATGATTAATATTATTTATTACCTACATCACATTTATATTTATCATACGCTCTATAAACCAAATTTATACACAATACATACATACATCATGTAAAGTGCCAAATATGGTAATGTGCGTAACAGGCGTGGTGCGTATATATCGTATGGTGGCGATTAAGAGATGGTGATCACTCGATATATCCGACCACGCCTTTTACGAACATCCAGCAGAGATCCATGCCAGGATGACAATGTCGCCTCTTCTTTTCATTCTGTTAGAGCTCCATATGCTTCCTTTAATAGTAGAAGTTCAACACCACCCTCCCTTCTTTGGTCCTCTCGTTTCCCTGATGGCGATGTGGTAAATTTGAACTTCGGTTGCCCGATCGGGTGATACCTACGTCCACTTATGAATCAGCTTATGAGGGAAGAGTGTGCCGCCAATGACAAGACTGTGATTGAGGCAGAGGCCCGACAGGAGTTCGCCGTTCTTGGTCATGGATCCAATTCCGTGGCGACCCACGGAAGCAGCAAATATCCATCGCGAATAATACACAAAACTTCTCTCTGCCCCACCGCAAACACCGACATATGCACCATATGCACCACACCATGAGTACAATCAATTTGACACCGCACATCCGAGTATCACCAAAATATCATTCGCGATTTCATCTCTGAAGTCCAATAACATACCTCCAGAGTTATTAAATGCAGACTGAATACAAAGCGCTGAACTCCTGCATATACTCATATCGGGCTTCTGGGATAGCGAAACACTGCCGACTGAACTCACGGAGGGGATTATAACTCTGCTGCCAAAGAAAGGCAACCTTTCTGATTGTAAAAATTGGAGAGGAATAACGTTATTAAGCATGGTGAATAAAATAGTAGCGCATATCATTAAAAAGCGACTATCTGACCATGCATCGATCATGCTTCGACCATGTAAACACATTGCGCATAATAGCGGACCAATCCTGCCTAGTTATGCAGAGTGTGCCATTCGGCCACCTGCAATGACATACCCATGTAGGCCTCATGTGTTTGGGATTTAACTCCTCGTTCGGCTTTGTCCACACATTAACTCTATCATCCGAACCAAAATGTTAAATTTGGACTCATCCACAAATGAAACGTATTTCCAAAAATTAAAATCTTTCATTAAGAAGCTGTGGGCGAACTTGAGCCGCTGTTTATTATTTATTTTTGTGATCATGAACGGTTTTTTGGGCAATTCTGCCATTAAAGCCTTCTTTCCTGAGCACACTTGGTATGGTTTTTGGATTGCAACAGACATGTAAATGCTCTAGAACCATGTCTCGAAGCTTTGGGGCGCTTAACCATCGATCATTTCGATATCCCTGTTATATGAGAAATATAAAATATTATTGACAACAATTTTAGTACATTTCTGGAATATAATAAAAACAAACTGACAAAGAACTTTTTAATCTAGAACGCATGATACAAAAATAGAAGGTAGTCTCACTTTCTCTTTTTGTCGCCATATTAACGTTCTGACGTTTATTGGAATTATGAAAAATCGTGCTACCGTATTCATTCTTAAAATCCCATTTTTTGTTTATTTAAAAGTAAAAAAAAATAAAACAGCAAACAGAAAATCTAATAAAAAAAATGTTAACTTAAGAAATTCTTTTTTGAAATAATTATAAACTATCCGTTATACAGACTCCAAGAAAGAAAAAACACAAAAAGCAAGAAGCCGAAAAAAATTTTTAATATAAATTACACATTAAAATTAAATATTTCTTAAACCCTTTTTTCCCTTTTTTCATATGTGGCAAAGACTTTTTTATTGTTTACAAAAAAATAATTTCAAATAATTCCAATAAACTTCAAAAATATTTTTGTGAGAGAGAAGTGGATCAACCTTGTATATTTCAATCATGCTAGAACGTGTGCATATCTAGTTTTTCGTAAACATAAAAAGTTTGAATATGAAAATATCACAGTAAAAGTACTTTTTTATTATTATTTGCCAGTACTCTTACGAAAACATATGACTTTTGGTGAAAATAGAGATTAATCTTGCATAATCAAATATTTCAACAATAAGTTTCCAACATGAATTCTTCATTAATGTAAAATCTGCTTCCCAGAACTTTATAGTTTGAAAGCAAATGCTAATTTCAGGCAGGTGTGGTAACCAGAATGTATAAATGTCTAGGTGCATTATTGTCATTTTGAAACCAATATTTACCACTCCATTCTTGGGCTTAAAAGTTTTTTTTTTCCAATGAATTTTCAACATTCGACTTAAGCTGTGTCGTTCATGAATGAAATCTTTCACTTGATCGAATGAGACAAACAGACATTGGACATTGGACACTTGAAGAATAACTAAAAAATCAACAGGCTGTGTTAATGCAATCGTTGCTTTAATTCTCAGAACATACCATTCACTTGGCAATATTTCTTTAAGGTTCGTTCTTTGAAAATAATACATGAGTAATTTTATTACTATTAATTACTATTTTCGTCGTAAATGGACAATTTATAAAATGAAAGTTTATTTACACTAGTCTTTTAAAGTATTTTTTAAAAAGTAGACAAGCAAGAGCCATATTTTGGAATTTGTGGATTGTTTATATCTTGGGTGCAAGTGTTCTCTGTTATCAAAAAACTAAATGCAAATTTAAGCAAATATGGAATATTTTTAGAGACTCCAAAAAATTTGAAAAATATTTACAACTAAAATTAGTTTTAGTATTTTATTTACCCATAGATGTTTAAGTACAAACATTTTCTGACACCGCAGTGACATCCCAGTATAATTTGATAACAAAAAAATTTACAAAATTTCATGAATATCTCAAATGTAATATTTCATTTAATAAATTTTTGTTAACGATTTAAATAAAACATAGTAGGTGTGAGATATCATCGATATTTTTTATTCGAATGAAAGACCTACCGATGTTATTATGTAATATAACACCGCGCAAATGTCTGGCTCGGCCAAAACCAGTAAAATTGTTCACATGAGTCGGTACACGCAGAGAAAGAAATTGTTGTGCAAACATAATCTAAGAGCAACATTTGGTGATAAGATTTATGATCGCAGTCCAAATATATTATGGTCATTACTATGGTCATGAGAAGCCTGTCCAAACAGGTTTTAACAAATAAAATATTGCAAATAATTTGTTAATGGTTTTTAAGGAAGAACAATTTTATTTCATTAATTAATTCATTTCTTTATTAAATGAAATATACAATTTAATTTACAAAAAAATAAGAATAATTGACAGAATCATACAAAACAAAAAGCAATAACTAAAATTGACTTAAATTTTCTTTAGTTACTTCGATTTAAACCAGTTACTTCGATTTAAAACAGATTTAGGCAGATAGATCCCCTTCTTTTCCTAAGTCTAAAATTGTGCTTTATTTATTACTAGCTGAACCCAGTACGCGTTGCCTGCCCTTAGCAAACATCTGTTTTATATTGCATCTCGATTTTAGTATACAGTGTCGGACAAAGTCGGTGATCCAACCTTCGATGTTAATATATGTGGTGGCAGTCTGTCTGGTTCCAATGAATTCAGTAGGATAATCGACGGGTTGTTCTTCGTTCATTACTGTGTCAACTGATTTGTATGTCATTGTTTCGCCAGACAGTTTTAATTGTATTTGCTTGTTGTGCTTGTTAACATAATAATTTGTTGGTGCCAAAATTGCATGTTCCCAGAGCTAATCTGAATTTTTGTAGTTGGTTGTAAAATTTGGGAATATCTTGTCGACAAAAGTTCGGGAATGAAATCAAATTTGGGGCCGGATCAATTGGAATTTTTCCATTTGCGTTGTCCAACAATTGTTTTGAGAATGTTACGACAGAAGTGTATTGCAGCAATTGCACACGCATGTTCGTTGATAGCGATCGGCTTCTGTAGCTTCATTTCCAGTGAAATAAATTTAAAGGAACCTCGCATCATCATTGGGAAGCGGGAGCAATGATCCAATTCTGTGGTATATTTGGCCTTGATCTTTAAAGGTGGGGATGAAACCGACGTCAGTTTAAAGCATGAGTTGCACTTTTGGATATTTTCAAAGAAGTGTTTGTAAAAAGGATTGGTGCCGGAAATGTAACTTAGAAGCAGCTCAGGTGGCTCAATAACTGGTGGCAGAATAAGTTTACATAAGTTTGTTCATTGCGCCAATCACTACGTCCTTGTGATTCCTGGTGTACACATACCGATAATCAAAAATCTGACTTTACTGTGTTACCCGCTAGGCTTTTCTGAAGATTCCGTAAAAATTTAATCAAAATCGGTCCAACCATTTTCGATTCCATACGGAACATAGCTTCACTCAACCGTTTTTATATACATACATACATATATGGCATTAGAGGTATAATATAAAAATTTGATTTTACACACCCTTCCGGCCACAGACAGAATATCAAAAATCTTACAGTTTTACAGTTTTATCCGCGGGGCTATTCTGAAGATTCCCTGAAAATTACATCAAAATCGGTGCAGCCGTTTTTTAGTTCATTCGGAACATACATATGTACAAACATCCATTTTTATATATATAGATTATGGAAAATGCCAGCCTTATGGCGAATTGTGTTCTGCGCAAATCGAATGGGAGGCCTTAATTAATAGCAGCCAGGTCAATCCTTGGGATAAATGCCCTGTCAGGATATTGCCTGTCAGGATATTTGCACATATGAGATTTTTCGAAAGTTTGGTCACCTGCAATCTTGTGCTATTACAGAGTACTTTTCTCGTATTTAAATTCCTCAGAAGCATTACAATAGCACCAACCTTGAGGTTTAATTTATGAGGCGGCATACCAGATGGTGAAGGCTATTAAAAAAGTCGACCGAAAAGTTTTCTCTTTCAGCTATGCTATTACATTCAACTGTGTCAATTTCAAGTATGTGGAACGCTCGCCCTCTAAAAGGTTTAACACCTGCTCGTTGATTTGATAAACGTCATAGTTAGGTTTTTAATACTTCTCTACTTAGAAGTTTTAAATTTTTCACCAAAAATGCGCTTTACAATTGAGTTTTGAACCATAATTACATTTGGAATTTCAATAATATCTTCTGCAAAATCCAATGTTTTTAGTGGTAACATTTTAAAGTTTGACCAGAGAACTGAGTACTTCAATGAAGTTTGTGCAACAGCAGCCCCGTGGGCACATTGTTATGAATCTGAAATAGCGATTTGAATTTAATGGTCTGTAACGAATATCTGCAGCAATTATCATGTTTATAAACACGTCCATCAATAGAAGCTTCTACTTATCAACAATGTTGATAGCATGCGGTTATTAGCATTGTTTGTATGGCAACACTAAATGTTTAAGCTGCTAACATTAACATTGAAAGCTCTAGAATTCGAATGTACTAGTTTGTCCGTTAAGAGTATTGTAGAAGATTTCCGAAAGATGTCGTGTATATAAATAGTGGCAGAGGTTGCAGTCGTCGGTGAGTTGATCATAGGCGCTGTTAGAGTTAACATGAACTGTCTTGTACATTTAAGTTTTTATATTATAAAGTGTTTGTGCATTTCTGCGAATTGATAAACGTGTATAAAGACACTGAGTGACTATTTGAACTGTTGTTGTTGTAGATTTTAAATAAATAAAACGTTGTTACAATTTTAAACTAATAAAACTACTTTTATTTGCAATCAAAATTATCCGGTTTATTTAAAGGAAATAAATCGACATTTTAAAAATGTTAAAACATAACAATTTGGTGAAAATCACCTCCAAGACGCAAGGCGAAATCCAAAGGTATGAGTTTTGGTCTTTGTAGGATACCGTTTACCTATGATATGACCAACAAAATAAAATTTTTTTAACAGCAGTTTCAAATCTCCATTTTTAAATTTTTAAAAATTTTGTTAAAAAAATGTCGGATTTTTTTGATCATCATATTGAGATTTATTCAGATAATAATAGGGAATAAAAATATGAAAAAGTTATATCAATGCAGTTTTTTCGTACGTGCGATGTTATATATTCTTTGGCCGATTTTAATGAAACTTGAGAAAAATAGAAATCTCCAACATTTTTTTTAAACTCTCTACATCTTAATGAATTCTAATTAACTTTGTACCACCTTATAAGTAAGGTTGGGCCTATGCATGTTTGCAAATTTTTGCTTTGTAAATGTTCACGATTTTAATTTTCACAAAATTATTCCACTCTAATAAGCATTATGTCAAACTTAAATTATTTTACATAAATCAAATTGAGGTAGGTAAATAATTAAAGTACTTATATACTTAATATATTTCACAGCCACTTCCCTTTGTAATAATTCTATCAAGGTCTTTTAAATAAGTATAAATGTATATTTATGTATAAAGAAAATTAAAAACTTACCACCTCCTTACCGGCTACTTTTTCATTATAACGTAAACGTTGCGTGCGTCTTTGTATACGTTTGCGTGCTATTTTATAGATTTTCCAGTACAAAACTAAAATCATTAATAATGGAACATAAAATGAGCAACAAGTGGCAAAAATCTGTACAAAACACAAAAAATATGGCCATAAAAGAGAAAACAAGTGGAAAAAAGAGAAGAAAAATATTAAAATTAATAAATGGATTTAAATAATAAGTATATGAAAATTAATTTTTAATTTAATATATTTTAAAACCATAACCAAATTTCGGCTGTAGTGCTACGTGATAATGATTTATATAAATATAAATTTAAGAAAATGAATCGTTTATACCTGATAAATGACATCTTGTGAAACCATACATTTTTGCTGCTCAATACGTTCCATATATTCGGGATCCTTCCAGCCGAATTGTGGTGCTAGTGAAACAATGACGGCAAAAAACCACACCGAAAATATCATACAAAATATTCGACGTGGTGTACGTAAATTATGATAATCAATATTTGTAACTGTCCAGTACCTAGAGGATTAAATAAATAGAAAAGATAAAATGTGTAAATTAAAATGATTAAAAAACATTGTCTAATTAAAATGGTTGAAATCAAATTCAGCCTGAATTATATTTTTCTTCAATTTACATTATGGACCTAATTCAGAAACTTGAAAGGAAAACAATTTTCAAATTTTTGTATGAAAAACACTCACAAATTATTTAAAAACTGAGTAATTTTCATACAAAAATTTGAAAATTTTTTTCCTTTTGTATTTCTGAACTAGACCCTATTTATTTCCCATGTTTGTATCAATACAAGCTGCAGTATGACAAATTTGTGAAAATAAATCGTTTTTAAGGAAATTGTTCTTGTTACTATTTCTTATACGTGAACTGATCACATGCCCTTCGTATATTCGTCCTCGAATACGTCTATGTTTCATGCCTTTAAATTTCATACAATGAAGAAAATGTGGAAAAATAAAAAGATTTTTTTGCTTTTCCATTTCTTGCTCTAATTTTTTCTTGTTTCATTCTTGAATACGAGCGAGTATAATGTAGAAAAATTATGCTTACGGTTATTTAACTTGTTACAATGTAACATGTGCCATACATACTTGATAAATTAGGGTGGGCCTTATGTTTCACTTTTGCGATATTTTATGCTCCGAAGATATAAAGGATTCAATTTCGAAGGTATTTCAATAAAATTTGGCACATGTTTTATCTTCGGTCTAGTGAAACTGAAAACAATCGGTCCATTATTTAACCTTGCCTGCATAAAAATGTCCTCCCGAAAAAGGACTTTTTCGGCTATAAGTGCTTGATTTTTATATATATATACTAGCTTGACCCGGTGCGCTTCGCTACCCCTGTCGTAGTCAAAAAATATATGTAAGAATTTTATAAAAATATAAATGAATATAATTAAAATCGGAATTTCTTGTTTCCTCTTTTTCCCTTTTTATCACTTTAAAGTCCAAGTACGAAAAAGGGTATAACCTATTGATGCTTCTAAATAACAGTCTATTTTGGAAATTTCAATAATTTCCGTTTAGTATTTATTGTTTAAGAACAAAAGGTACCAATTTTACCGGTTTTCCCCCTGTTTACCCCTTTCTGGACCAAGTATTGAAAAAAGTTATAGCCTATTGACGCTTCCAATCTACGTTCCAAATTTCAATAAAATCGATTCAGCCGTTTAGGCGTGATGCTCAAACAAACAAACAAACAAACTTACAAAAATATTTATATATATATTTATACATTTATACTTGAAAGCGTCAATAGGCTATAACTTTTTTTCAATACTTGGACCAGAAAGGGATAAGTAACCTCCAAATTACTTGCATACCTCCAAATAACTGGCATTCATACATCAATATATTGAGGGAATTTTCCGGATCGTTTCTTGTTTAAAATCGACTTAATCGGCCCACAAATGGCTGAGTTATTAGAAAAAAACTAGGACAACCTCGATTTTTACCAATTTTTGATCTATATCTGGATTACTAAGTCTTTAACATATAATGATAGATATTTCAAAGTCCATTGCAACGATGTATATAAGCCGACAGTAAGTTGGACCTACAATGGGTCAGAATTGGGAAAAATATTTTTTAATCCGAATTTTTTTTCACCAAACAAATTTTTTGTGATAAATTTAAATCAAAAAAATTGTTTTTAAAAATTTAGAAAAAAATTTTGAAAAAATAATTTTTATATAGATTTTAAATTAGTGGGAATTAAAATAGATGGCGTATCTTTTGAACGCGGTTTTTGTTTTTAATAACTAATATGCCTTTTTGAAGGGTACATATCTGTCATTTATTCTCACTTAGCTATTAAACATTAAACTGTAAACAACAAAGCTTTTTTGCTTCGAAAATGTAGAATTTTGTGTTAGCAAAGTGACACATGTGGATAGTTTTGCTTTACTTCTTTAATTTAAAAACAAGTAAGAAAGTATAGTAGGTCAATCCGGACCATATGATACCCTATACCGAGAATATCATTATAAACATTTTTCTTTTAAAATTTATATGGGACCTATGGCTAATTATGGACCAATTACCATAAAATTAGGTGGCATGTCTTCTGTATATATGAAAATTATTTGTATTCAATTTTATTTAAATGCCAATATTTTTAAGAGATTTATGCTAGTTAAAGTGATTTTCGAAAGTGGGGCTTATATGGAAGCTATGACTAATTAAGGACCAATCATCAAAAAATTTTGTGGCGCGAGTTCAGCTTATAAAAAACGTATTTGTGCAGAATATGGTTTGAATAAATATCTATGTAACTAAGATATTTATGAGAGCTAAACTATTTCCAGATAGGGCAATTGTATGGTGGCTGAAGCTGAAGCACACCGATTGCTAAACAAACCTTATAGTGAATGAGACTCATCGGTTTCCACATGCGAGAGATGTTCGGTTCGGTTCAGAAGTGATGATTACGACACGGAAGACAAAGCTCGTCCAGGCCAGCCAAAAAAGACCAAAAACTGGATGCATTACTCCATGAAGGTTGTTGTCCAACTCAACAAGAGTTTGCAAAATCATTGAAAACTATCCAAAAAGTAATTTCAAAACGTTTACTCACGTTAATTACTCACGTTCAGTATTCATCCACAAGCAGGGAAACAATACGAAGTGTAGCCTAGAGACCTTGAAATAAATAACGTTTCAGTGCTATAAAAGAAAATAATTTTTGCACCGAATCATTTCTTGCGATGAAAAATTGATTCACTACGATAACTCGAAGCATAAGAAATCGTACGTAAAGGCCCGGCCAACCAGCCGAATCTACACTAAAGCCAAATATCCTTAGCGCCATGCTAAGGTAATGCTTTGTATTTGGTGGGAGCAAAAGAGTTTTTTCTGAAAATCTGACCAGACCATCACAGAACGCAACTCATTCTTTTGAAGCGATCGTTGGCTGAGAAACGCCCTGAATATGCGGCCAGACATGAAACCGTAATATTCTATGCCATTATTCCATTACAATGCTCGGCCACATGTTGCATACCTGTTCAGTTTTAGGTTTTCAATAAAATAACTTAAGCAAAAAAATGTTTCAAAAGAATTTTGTAATATTCATTGATATAGTCTCTCCTTTTTACCGAATTATTTTTAAAAGCAGTTACGAGTACCATAGACATTCGGTAACTAACAAAATTTGATTGAAGCCAAATGTGCTTGCCGGAACGATTCTGTCTCCTCTAAGCACATTTTATTAATTTGTTCACATTTTTTTAAATTTGAAAAAAAAACTTAAGAAGGCTTATTGCAAACTATTAGAATTTTCATTTATATTTTTGTTTTGCCCAAAAATATTTTAAATTTTTTTGAACAAATTTATTTTTTATGATTTTCAGATGCAATTAATTCAAATATCGAATTTTTTAATATTAATTACGATTCGAATTCCTTAGGCGAATGTTTTTTGGGGGAAACCCTAATGGACTTAAATAAAGTTCTATAAAAGACGATAAACAGTATACAGGTTATGGCAGTGAACGATTATATGTGTAAGTGAGCACGTCTGTGCATGCAACAACATGCCTTTAGTACATCTACATATATTTTTTTGTATGAACATCTGTATGAAGGAACAAACACCAGGGTCTCGACAAACTCAATGAATTTAAAAAATTGTAAAGAAGAATTGAAAAGAAAATAACATACACAATACCTTTTAAAGAAATTTTACATTAACAGGAAAATTTTTACAGATTTATCGAAGCACCTAAGCAGAAAAACTGCATCTTTCGCGGCGCTTATCCTTTACCTTACAGAAAGTAGATCTTTTTCTAGTTATGTATGTTTTGTTCTGCTGTAAAAATCTTTAGTTTTATCTCTTACTGCTACTTAGAAGTGCATTTTCACCAGTACACGATAAAATGTTTTTTTTTAGTTTTTCGATAATAAGCGCAATATTATACTGGACATTAACATTGATTTTCAATTAAGTTTAATTATATGAAACTGCCTACCTAAAACCACAATCAAGGCCGCAATAAAAGTCTTAGAGGTAAAATCATCCCGAACGAAAAACTATTAAAGGTCAAAAGCAAAGCATAACAAAACAAAAAACAAAAAAAAAAAAAAACAGTGAAGACTAAAAAAAATTTTAAACAGAAAATTTTACAAAAAAACAGAGGATAGAAAGGAAAAGCAACCAATTTTACATTGACTGCCACAAGCAGGTTTCTAAAACAAAATAAAAAATATACATTGAAACAGCACCTTGTGTAAAAATAGTTTCATGGCAGAGAAAATATGGTGCACAAAAAATCGATATTAAAGAATCCTTTTAAATGGAAAACTTTTAAAGAAATTTCATAATTTTTTTCAATGGTGTCTATAATTTGAAAAACATAATTAAAATTAATTATACAGTGTCTCACAAACGTTATTGATTTTTGATATAATATGAAAACAATGCGACATGCCTGTGGGTTCCCATCATGGGATGTATCGTCTTGACATTACATGAATGTGTGGCCTATCATCATTCACTTGTGACACATGACTTCCACAATGACTTGTTCTTGATTTGTAATAATCTAAAGAGTCAGGTTGGAGTTCGTTTTATTTACCAAAAATAGAAATGATTTTTCGCAAGCAGTTGTTAAATAGTAGTTTCTAGGTGCTTTCCAAGTTTCGTATAAGTATGGGACCATTGATGATCCAATTACTGTACTTCTGGATACGAGTATTGATCTCCAAATAATTTCGTTGGAGCTAAACTTCTTCACATCAGCTGACATTCCCAAAATGTCGATGGGTCGATCAAAAAAAGTGGTAATAAATTTGAGTCTTCTAAGCTATTGGTCCAGTTGCAAAATATTTTATTAACGATTCATAGAAGAGGCCACAGACTTTAACGAAATTAAATTTCTGGCCACTGTGTTAGAATACATAGTGTCAAAACCGACCATTTCTGGTTAGGAAAGCATTGTGAAACTTTTACCTTGTACAAATATGAGTTTTACTTTGTTATAAAGAAGACAAAGAAACTTCTGTCTATTTTACTAAGTTATCTCTTACTGTTTAAAAGATATTTATGTTTAAATTTTAACATTTTCGTTTTTTACCATAAATTAATTTTGTTTTTCGCAAATATCTTTGGTAATGGAAGACCAAATGTTTTCTAAAAGTTTATCTTAAAAAATGTCGGTATCTAGTTTTTAATTTTTTTAATAAATTTACATTTTTTCAATATAAATTTATTCAAAGTATGGGACATTGTCAGCTATGACTTTTTCCCATCTTTCTGGCAACATATCGTTTTATGTGCTCCATATGCCATTTTGACAATTTTGTGTTAAGAATGTCACGTTAGGTTTTCGATCCCAAATTTTTCAAATCTGCAATCCGTTTTCGTCTATCTCGTCTCGTTGCTGAGATAAATAGTGTCCACTTTGCTCTATATCTTATAAACCAGACCATTTTTGTGCCATTTCAGTACAAAATCATGAAAATGATTACTGCTGGACATTTTGCTCTACGTGCAATCAATATTGTGGAATGATAATATTTTTCAATATATTTTTCTGTTATAAAGAAGTTCTTGCTAGAATACTTTTGTAAAGTATAATTTATCGTACAACCAAAATTAAATAGGCGTTGCATTAGACTGTATATTAACAAAATTTTCACTGTTAATATATTTTCAGTCAACGCAACGCTTGGAGTAGTTATTCTAGTTTAGCTGTTACTCCATTGCATGAATTTTCCCATTTACATGAAGCAATAACCGTCCAAACCAGTTTCGGAAAGATATTATAGAGATAAGTTCAACCACAATTTAAAATTTACCTTTACAAAGCCTAGAAAAGACCAATGTGATCGTTGCGTACAATTTTCAATAAAAAATAATTCAGCGGAGGATGAAATTGAAGAAATCGATGTTTACAGAAATGAAACGAATGATCTTAAAGGGAAACGTGACGGATATCACCGGAAACAAGACCCTTTTTCTGTTGTTCTATGTTTTGATTTCCAAATCGTTTTCAATCTTCCTAAGGCTTTGCATTGTATTTTTATTAAAAACGCAAAATAAATTTTTACAATATGACCGCTACAATTATTTTTCCGAATAAAGAAAAATTTATTTTATAAACAACCGCTAAATAATCTGATGATAGAACATCCAACTTTTCAAAATATGTATAGTTATGTGGAGTGATTCGTGCGTTGCTCAAAATATAAACCAAGTGATGTCCACAGCAAATTTTAAAATTTTGTCAGACCATTTACAAGTCAAAAGTATTATCCAAAAAATTTCTGAGCCTGGCCATTCACAAATCCAAGAAATCATAATGTTTTCGACAAATATATGAAACGTTTAAAAATTCATAGTATTTTGTCACTCGTTATTTTTGGTTTTACTTTTGATTTTTTGTAAATGAATATATTTTTTTATTGAGATTTTTAAGTGTGTTTTATTGCTTTGCTCTACGTTTATGCAAAGAAATATACTTAAGATGGCGTATAGAGCAAACAGGATTTTTTACCGTTAGAAAATATCCTGTTGTAGATGCGACCAGGAGATAAAAATGTTGCATCAGAATCATCTTTTTAAAACAATTATAGGTATAAAAATTTCAAAATCCTATGGAGTACTTTCTTAGAAAAATTATGTTAAAATTCAGGATCTATTTACTCAAAATGCATTTTTGGCACATAGATCACTTAAACCCCCGCGCCAAAAGAACTGCTCATGTTTTGAGGCCAAGAACAAATCAAGCAAAGATCGGATACTCTGTTCCAACATCGTTCTGCATCGATCGAAAGTCGGATGGGGCTCGGTCTATACTATAAAGACCACAACCACTTCATTCTAAATAGTTTTTAAACGGTATTGCAACATGTGGCCGAGCGTTGTCATGCTGGAATATTATGGTATCATGTTTGGCCGCATATTCTGTGCGTTTTTCTTCAAACGAATCACTTGCATTTGACACAGGTTCCCTTTGATGGTCTGGCCATAATAGCTTGCACCCTATTGCTCCTAACACATAGAGAGAATTACCTTAGTGCCATAGATATTTGGCATCGATTCGGCTGGTTGGCCGGGCTTCACATACGATCTCTTACCCTTCAGGTTATCGTAATAGATTAATTTTTCATTGCAAGCAATAATTCGGTGCAAACATGATTTTCTTTTATAGCGTTGAAGCAGCATTTCAGACATACAAAATCGTTTTTCAGAGTCTCTCAGCTTCAATTAGTATGGTACCCGATTTCCTTGCTTATGGATGCTTCCTGCAAACGTTTTGAAATTGCTGATTAAGTAGCTTCTAATAATTTTGCAAGCTCTTGTTGAGTTTGACTACAATCTTCATGGAGGAATGCCTGCAATTCTTGGTCTTCAAACTTTTTTGGCTGGCCTGGGTGATCTTTGTCTTCCTTAACAAAATTACCACTACTGAAGCGCACTTCTGAACTGAACAAACTATGTCTCGCATGTTAAAACCCATGAAACACATTCATCATAAGTTTTGGTGCACAATTTTTTCCAAACTAAAGAAGTATAGCTAAACTTTCAGCATATGACGCTTTGTTGGCACAAAATTCGGAATTTTTGAAGTAAAAAAACATTGTTATTTACATTATAATGTTCAAGAACTAAGTGGGAATAAATGACATATAATTTATTAAACACAAATACGCCCTTAAAATGATATGCCATTTATTGTAAATTCCCCATTTTAAAGTTACACACTCAATATTTTTTTAGAAACTTAACTTTATTCAAACTGTAATTCAGTGACAACTAAATCAGAAAAATAATAAAAGTTTAACTCAAATTGTACTATTTGATACAGTGTCAAAATAATTCGACCGGTTTACCACGACATTTCGAAAAATAAAACAATTTGGAATCAAAATGTCAACTCTTTGACTTTTCCGATACATGAATAGCTGATATTTCAAACTTTGTACTTTTAAAATTTTTTAAATAATCAACTTTTGCTTAATTGTGAAATGTCGACTTTTGAAAATTTTTCAGTTAGTCGGATAATGTGATTGATTGTTTGACGTTTTTTCGACCAAAGTCATACTTATTGAACCCTTACAAAGATCAATCTCCGATAACTTTCTAAAACTATATTTGAAAGAACTTACCTATCTGTGGCAATTGCCACTAAATGTAAAATTGAAGCCGTACAGCATAAGACATCGCATGAAGTCCAAATGTCACACAGTTCTGGTCCCAAAATCCATCCTTCACTTATCTGAAATAAGAAAAGAGAAAATCAGACAACTAATTACAAAGATTTGATAAAATATAATTTAAATTTTTTTATTATTCTTCGAAATAGTAGGAAATTTTTACTAAATCTTTATTATGACGAGATTCCCTCTGAATTTATTATGTGTTGTTAACCATTCGCATAACTGGTAACATCAGTAGCACACCTCAGGCAGCATTGGATATAATCCTTAACTTACTAGCTTAGACTCTTTAAGTCTTCTCTGGTGAGAAAAAATCGAGTAGGTCACTCGAAAATTTCGTGCGAGGTAGGTCTAATTAGTCAAGCTAGCATTCCTACTGGGATTTCGGTTTTTCATCCTCAATTGTGTTTCCAAGTTATCCAAGGACGAGTGGATTAGATCTCAACAGCTGTTTGAAGGGAGTGCAGTTTTCACTGATGGTTCAAATATGGAATCTGGCACTGTAGCCAGAGTTTATGTAGTAGATGAAAAAAAGTGTCATACAGACTCCCAGACGAATCCAACGTCTTCCAGGCAGATATCCTGTCGATCTGGAAAGCCACGGATTTGATATAGGTACACGTCACAAAGAGGTCTGTTTTGACAATTTATGTAAATAGTCAGGCAGCCCTGAGGGCTTTGAAATATCATATGGTACTTACACTCGAGCATAGGGTTGGGCTCTAAGAGGGCTCTAAAAGTGTTAAAGGATATATACACAATCAGATTGTGTTGAGTACAACGGCTCTGTAACATACAGTGGATAGACATGGCATATGAACTCACTAGACAGGGCTAGGATCTCGACTATATTAAAAGGGACTGGGAGGTTACACCTTCTATATGCCACTACTATAGGTTGATCTTCAGGACTCGACAAACTCATCCAGGTGTAGTAGGATGTATTGCATGATGTCCAGTGCTATTTGGACAAAGGCAACTAGAATACTAAGTTGGTTGGATAGAAAAAGTCTTTGGTAGGAGTGATAACTGGTAACTGCTCAATAGGTGCCTTTGTTGATAAATGGGATTTGGGCGCACAGGACTTCTGTAGGTTGTGCGAGGATATTAAGGAACTGGACACAGTGAAACATTATCTGTGTAACTGTCTAGGCTGTCTCAGGCAGAAATGGCTGGGAGAAAGATTCCATTATGAACTGGGGGATATAGCTATATATGGCATATGTAATCTATTAGGTTTTATCGGGAGTATCTGTTGTAGGTAACAGGACTCTGAGAATCCCAGACTATAATTATTTCGTATCCCTTTTGAACTGGATTTTTCACTTTATTTATCTTTATTTCAACTGACTTCTTTCTTTACTCTCCAATTTCATGTCTTCTCTTCACACCTACACAGAGAAAACAGTTTCGGGATAGCAACCGAATTTGCAGCCAATGGAATGATTTTGTCTTAGTGGACGAATTTTACAGATGAGTGTACAAAATTTTAGAAGAGGTAATAAAAGTTTGGTTGCTTCAACCGAAATTCTTCTTTATCAACTGATATTCTGTTGATAGAACGGAGAAATTATATGTACGCAACTGAATCATTCGATTGGCAACAAATCCGGTTGCTACTGTTTTCTGTCTGTTTTCTCTGTGTAGTTATATTTCTAAAGGATATCACAATGGAGCCTATGGGTCTCTAAGTGAAAGTATTCTTCATACAGTACACATTCTTTCAAATCTATCTAACCATACTTATAATTCAGGAAAATCTTATCTTATCTACTATATATTGTTACGAATTTGCAATAGCGATTTGAATTTAACGGTCTGTAACGACTGCCTGCAGAATTCATCATGTTTATAAACACGTCCATCAGTAGAAGCTTTTACTTATCAACAAAGTTGATAGCATGCGGTTATTACCAGTGTTTATAAGTATGGCAACATTAAATGTTTAAGGTGCGAACATTGACATCGAAAGCTCTAGAATTCGAACATATTAGTTTGTCCGTTAAGAGCATTGTAGAAGATTCACGAAAGATGGCGTGTGTATAAATAGTGGCAAAGGTTGCAGTCGTGAGTGACTTTATCACATGCGATGTTAGAGTCAACATCAACTGTCTTGTACATTCAAGTTTGTACATTATAAAGTGTGTGTGCATTTCTGCGAATTGATAAACGTGTATAAAGACACTGAGTAACTATTTAAACCGTTGTTGTACATTTTAAATAAATAAAGAGTTGTTACAATTTTAAACTAAAATCACTTTTATTTGCAATCAAAAGTATCCGGTTTATCTAAAGGAAGTAAACTAACGTTCTCAAAACATAACAATATCTTTTTCGTTCAAGGACAATTTGTTTGTGTTCAAAAGGAAAGGAGTTTTAATCAAATAAAGTGTCTTTCAGTAAGAGCTTCCTTCCTGTCTTTAAATTTTAATAAAACAAGGAGTGTGTGAGATATCAACGAAATTTGTTATTACTTTAAAAGTTCGATCGTTGTCATTATGTATGGAATTTAACATCGGGAAAATGTCCCCAGCGGCTTCTATTGGAGGCACTTATTCAATTATCCATGACTCTAGCGGATAAATCAGCCTCCACGTGAGAAGGCCATGCCCTTAAGTCGCTTGTGCAAAATTTTCAATGTCGTATGAGCTATGTAGCACGTGGCGAATTCCTGTTGAAACCAAATGATGTTGGTGTCCATATCATCCAATTCATGCCAAAAGAAGTTGGTAATCATCGATCTATATCGCTCGCCGTTGATGGTGATGATCTGGCCAACGTCGTTATCAAAGAAATATAGACTACTAACGCTCAAAATGCAGTGAACGCTCTCATATGGTTTGTTATCTTCCAAAAATAAACAATTTCATTCATCATATCGTAAAATGGGCGAAGCGCACAGAACGTTGGCCGAAAAGAATACTTATTTTGATAAAACAATTTTTTCATTTGCCCGCATTGCTGAACACTATATCTGTCCATTGTGATTTTTCAAAACAAACTAAGTAAATAAATGGCAGCCATTTCGGCAGATGTAGCTTCACTAATATGGCCGCCATCAACTGCCAAAGTTCGGAAGTCTCTCTTGGAAGATCCTTTATACTGAAGCTAAATTACATAAACATTACTATGAGATCAATATTGTAAACATTCTAAAAGCGGTTAACATGTTATATGCAATTGGAATTGTGTATTTTAACAACATTCATATACTTATACATGTAATTTGAATATTGAACCTCGATAAAAGACAAACCAAATTGAATTTAAAATTTTTGAGCAACTTCAAGTTTTCTATGATCACAGAGAAGCTGTGTGCCAAGTTTTAACAAACTTGGAACGGGTAAGGTCCGATGCCATATCGAAAATTTTTGTTTCCTCCTAGTTTGGATTTATTTTTTTTAAATATGTTTTAAATATATTAATTTTTGCCCTAAAACACAATTAAGATTAATGATTGTAAGCAAAGGTCGTATAAGTACTGCAATTAATATTAAAATAAAACAATTTTTACATTTAGTAATTGCATAATCTCGTTAAGAGAAAACACCATTAAAAACTGTTCTTGATTTACTTTACTTTATAATGATATTACTGCATTAATTTTGCTGTCATTAATATAATTAAATTGCAATCGTTGTTACGACACTTCATGTTATTTTTAATAAAATTGTACATATAACTTAAATTTAAAGTATCTGTATTGCACTTACCTCGTAGACAGCACCCAATGGCATTACAAGGCAGGCAACAAATAAATCAGCAACAGCCAGTGATACAACCAAATAATTAGCAACATTTTGCAAGTTGCGCTCCAGTATGATTGCGGCTATTACAAAAACATTCCCTGTTTGTTGGTTATTTGTTTGTTATTGATGAATGTTTTTTTTTTTTTGTGTGTTTATTAATTAAAACATTTTTACATTGTCATTGTTGCCATGAACAAATTTGAAATTGTTGCATGCCCCAAAAACAACAATATGCGCCATAAAATTGAATCATGCAAGCCAAAAAGGAAAAAAGAGAATAAAAACATATGCATCAGAATTTGTTATAGAAAAGTAATTAAATTTTTTTTGTTTGAAACAGAAAGCTAGATTTTTTTACTTGTTGTTCTGTATCAATTACAGTCGACACCCATAGTATCATAAGTATAAACGATTGATTGTCTTTGTGACTATATTATTTTAAAAATTAATTAAATATAATCGAAAAAAATTCCTTTTATACTTGACTAGTTATTTGGAAATTTATTGAGACAATAGCTCTGTTCAATAACTAAAAGTTGTTACTAGTTAGTAACAATTGTTACTGGAAAAGCGTTCATTAACTCAAAAAACTAGCAAGTATAGAAAAAATCAAGAGCGTATAAATTTTAGAGAATGTTCTCTCGTTGCAAACTATTACAAGTTCTATTTTAAACTCGTAATAGTTAGCAGCTTATATTTCATATGTTTTGTGTTATTGTTTATTTATTTACAATTTTATTTTTGTGGTGAAAAAAATAAAATTGAAGAAAATGTGAATATTTATACATTTTAAAACGAAAATATATGAAAATTGTGTGTATAAATTTTTTGTTACTGGAAAAGCGTTCATTTACTTTTTACTATTTTTGAGAATTTAAGAGAGTAATTTTGTATATTTTGATTTTATTCTCTCGTTGCAAGTATTTACTGGGAAAGTAAATGAACAGACCTAATATTTTTGAAAAAAATCTGGGAAAAATTCTATGTTAATGCAATAGTAAGATTGTGCAGAAAAAAAATGGTTATCACAACTATATTGTGTTATTTGTAACAATAAATGTGCCGTCTGTCTGTCTGTTAAAACCACGATAGTGTACAAGCAAATAGAGGAAGCTGGCTGCTTGAGCAGTCATATATATATTGATTATATGGGAATTCTGATCACTTTATTAAATATTGCAGTAGTTGTCCCTAATCTCCATACAAGGTTCCCCTCAGGAAATGATTTGAACATTCATAATTGTCTTATCTATATGTGGCATTTCATGTCAAGTGAACCAACTTTTGAAATCGATGTCTTCCGATTGAGATGACTTTCGTACCATGGTTAGTTCCATTGGATAGTAATTCAGGCACAGTTTTTCGACAAGATCGGTCGAGAACTTTCTGAGTCAAAATTTTATATTTTGGCCAAGCAGGTGTTTTTTATCATCCATGTAACTAATTACCTATTGTTCTTAGCAAAATGTGTCCCAAATAGTTTAGATAGCTATTTCTTCAATCTTTCGAAAAAAAATAATTAAAAATAAAAAATAACAATTTTTTGTAATTTTTTTTCCAAAATTAAATACTTTTTTGACTTTTTTTCATCAAAAGAAAGCTTAAATATTTTCCTTGAAGACTTATTTGGTCCCTTAGTGGGATGCGAGTGGGATATCTATCAAAATAAATGTTTTGTAACTCAAAACATACAATTTTTTGACGTTTTTTGCAAAATCATAAACTTTGTTGACTTTTTTTTCAACATTTTTTTTTGCTCAAAAGAAAGTTTAGGTCTATTCCTTTAATAGCTTTTTGGTCTCTTAGTGGGATTCTAAGGTGTCTAAAACCATCTTCACACCATTTCCTTTCTAATGAAACCAGTTTGGAGCTCATCGGTTATATGGTTTCAGAATAAATGACGGACATAGGTAGAAACATTGTTTGTGTTTTATATATGTATATAGATTGAGGAAGATTATAGGAGTACATTCAGACTACTGGGGATAACCTTTGTAATTCCGGGTGATCTGGTTGGGTACATGCGTATTTTAGACATTTTTGGCAATTATCCTAGTATTGCAGTATCAGACTATATGTCCACAACTTTGGTGTTATACATAACTGAAATTGATGAGTGGATAAAATATATATGTAGGATATTGCCGATGAGGTGTGGTTTACTGATGATTCTGAACAGGCTAATGGTGTCACTGGGGTTGGTATTTATGGGCCTGATTTTCAAAACGGTTACCAAATGGGTACATTCCCATCAATATTTCAGGCGGAAATTTACGCAATCCTTATATACTCTAATGAATTAAGGAATATTAGGATCATTGTTATGTTGGATAGCCAGATTACTCTTAGAGCCTGGTAATGAACAAGCTGATTGTCCGGACAATATGGGTGTCCGACGCTCGTTCTTAGGTCCTCAAATTTCTTTGACATCCCACGTGGATAAAATACTAGAACGTAGACGGTCAAAACGGTTCATTACTATGTTCAAACATAGATCACAATTGTTGCTATTGCTTGAAAAGGGTGACCTGAGAATACTTACTAGATTATTAACCGGTCACTGTAGTCTTAGGTAATGTTGTGCAGGTTTTGTGATCTTCATGCTGAAACCTCTGAACAAGTTCTATGCGACTACCCAATGTTGGCAATGTGCAGAACTGAATGGCTCGGAAGGGCCTTAATCGTCCCAGGGAATTTAATTGATCTCTCATCAAATAGACTAATTGGATTCATACGTAGCCTAAATATGTTATGATGAAACGTTAAGGCTGCACAAAAATTCTATGTGTCGTAGAGCGTGAAGCCTCGCTATTAATTATAATAACATTTTTACTTACTTATACTTATACTTAATTCTTAATTTTCTTTTTGGAAATGTGCAATCTCTAAACGTTATTCGATTTTAATCAAATTTTCAATATTTGGGTTTTAGGCCTTGGGATCATTGAAAAAAAGTGTCAATTAAAGGTCAGCCTTGAGTATAGCAAAGACCACTTTTAATATAAATACCTTTTTCTCTACTCTGATATGTTTTTAAACCAATTATTTAGTTTTGCTATAATTTGTTATTTTTCTAAAGCTTAGAATGCTTTTCTGCAAAACCCTGACTCAAGAGGTACTTCTACATTATTATTTTAAAGTAATCTACTAATTTGGACAATATACCATACAATTACTGTGAATTTTACACCAAAAAATGCACAGTCACCTTAATTACTCCACTGCAGTTGCATAGAAATAAAAAATAAATATAAAAGCTATCGTCATCATTGTAATTTTAATTATAACGGAAGTTTATGTTCATAGTTACGCTCTTTCCTGTTCCTCCAACGGGTTTGGTTATGACATAAATTGTTTGTGCTAATTGCAAAATTTCTGTCATAATGTTGACAGGTAAACAATTTTTCAATATTCCCTTTATGTCTGCCATAGACATTGTAGTTTTTTTTTGTTTTAACATTCAGCATGAGTGGGTATTAGGGCGGGCCTAATATACATTCATTGTGTTGAATGCAACAACTAAAATCGGAATGGAATGATACCAAATGAAAGTTGACGTTTTCTATAACAAAACCATTAAGGCTTTCTTCAGTTTAGCGTTAGAGTTTTTTTACACGTATTTGAAGTTGGTGATTTTGGATCGCTGTCTAACAAGAAAAAATCATTAAAAGTTTGATAAAATGATGCTTATTTATTTTTATTATCCTGGAAACTTATGGTATCTTACTGTTGTTGGGGTCGAGGAATCTATTTTTGATATTTATTTTTACCAAAAACTAACGCTAGATATAACTTATAAACGATTAGTTCGATTTAAATGAAATTTGACACGCGTAAAGAGGAAGTGTTGTCGAGTTAAAGTTTTGAGACCTCATGGTCCCACCAGGGACGCGGGCAGAGGTCCCCAAATTAGGACACCTCGCGTATATTAAATATTTAATACTATACTATATCTTCGTATGTCTTTCGATTTCAAAAAAAAAAATATAGATGTGCATTGTTACTGTAACCATTTCCACATTTGTGCATGTTTACTGTAACCATTTCAAAATTTTTAACAATATTATGGTCACAGTAACTATTTATATGATTGTGGTGACAGTAATATGGTTAATTTACGATTCACATGATTATATCAACCATATATATGGTTACAGTAAACATGTATATGTTTGTGACAACCATTTTTATGTAGTAATCCAGATATAGATCGAGGTTGTCCCGGTTTTTACATTACATCTCAGCCATTTGTGGGCCGATTTTCTCGATTTTAAGTAACGACCGAGCCGAAAAATTCCGGATATATTGATGTATCAATTATGTTTGTAAGTTATTTGGTGGTATCCCAAAAATGGGATTTTTCAAAACTTGTTTAAGAATTGCAGTATACCTAATAACAAATTTCAAAATTTGTTTTTAGTTTTCCATCTATATACGTTGGTAACCTTGGGTCTCACATTTTATTTTAAAAATCGCCTGAAATCAATTTAAATCTATATATATAAAAAAGAGTGACGTTAGTTACTACCCTTATAACTCAAGAACGCCTGGACCGATTTCGACGATTCGCACCAATTCGGATTGGTCTCCGGCCAAACAAGGAAATTCCCGAAATATCACCGATAAAAAAGTATGAAGAAAATTTATTTTTCCATACATTTTGTGGGAGGGATTTTCTTCATGACAATTTTTTTTGGACATTTTTTGCGATAATTGTTTTTCCACCAAATTTGTGTGACAATTATTTTTTTAGCAATATTTTTTGAAAGATGCCGAACTGGAATTCATGCAATAATCATTAACAACAACAACAGTTTCTGATATGTTACATAACGTTTCTCATTCCGGTTCAAAATCTTCAATCAAGATTATTCCAAGCATATTTGTTTGGCCAAATATAAAAAAGGATATTTCAACTTGGACAAAATCTGCCATCAAATGTCAGCAAAGCCCCATTGTCGAATTTCCAGTTACTGATGAATGATTCAATTGATTAATTGGACCACTTTAAGGTAGATATTGCCTTACCTGCGTTGACAGATTTACTCGCTGACCAGAGGCTATAAAATTAAGTAATATGACAGGCTTTTTCAAGTGGATGGATATCGAAAAGGTAGTAAGACGCGATCAAGGTCAAGTTACGCACCGAAAGAATTGCAACAATCAGATTTCGATTTCATTCGAGATTATAAAGATCGTCCACCTCTCCAATCTCCTTATAAAGAACCATTCCAAGTTATATCAAAAACTAAAAATCATTTGTGGTTGATGTTAATGGTAAACATAAAATCGATTGAACTCGCTGTTATTTAAAAAACAAAGCTGAAAAGAACCTTTCAAAAATCCATTATACTTAAACTTTTGAATCAAAACACAGAGTACTTAGATCTGGTAAAACCGTTCGAATCAATATTTGACGTTATCACTGAAGGAAGAGTGATGTGGTGGACAATTGACAACAGAGATTCTGTAATTTGAAGGCAAAACAAAAAAATGATTCATCGAAGAAATTTCAACGTCGAAAGCGAGGTGCTGTACTTCCTGGTCATCCGGATGTGCGATCTACTGAAGCTCTTGGCAGTATTTATACAGTTCATCCAAAGAATGGTGAATGCTTTTACTCGCGACTATTGCAGGTGTATGTTCGTGGGCCGACATCATTTGAGTCACTTCGAACTGTCAATGGTGTAGTGTTGCCAATATTTCGGAGGAGCTCAGTTTGCTTGAAGCCATACACATTGGGACACGACAATCGCTGAAGCAATTGTTGCTGCATCTACAAGTAAAATACGCACATTATTTGCTACCATTATTGCCACATGTTTTCCATCGAATTCAAGTGAATTGTGGGACAAGTTAAAAGATAACATGTCAGAAGACATTTTGCATCGAGTTCTTATCCATTCAGAGAATCCCCATCTTTAGATGAATGAAGATTTGCACAACCAGGCTTTGGTTTTGTGTTGCCTTATGTGCGGCAGTTTGTTAGTCAAGTTAGGAATGCCATCACCAGATCGTTGACCAAGCGACGCTTTCGAACGGGAATTGCAAAGTGAACGTAAATACGACACAACTGCATTAATCTAATTGTTTCAAACGAATGTTCCCTTATTGAATGCCCAACAAAGAGAAGTGTACGATACGATGATGAACACATTTGATGATGGAAATGTTGGCATGTTTTTCTTTGATGCGCCGTGGTGGCACTGGCACTGATTCTGGCTACAGTTCGTGCAAAATCAGTTGCTTCTTCTGGACTAGCGGCTATGCTGCTGGAAGGTTGCCGAACCACTAATTCCTCATTTTAATTGCCATTAAACCTTCAAGCGGCTGAAGAACCAACATGTAACATAGCGAAGCATTCAGCAATGGGCAAAGTTTTAGTAGCATTCTCTGGGACGAATGCACAATGTCACATAAACGTGCGTTAGAAGCTCTGAATCACACTATGAAAGATCTGCGTAATGACGCAAGATGTTTCGGCGGTGCATGATTTTACTCTCAGGCGATTTCCTGCAAACACTACCAGCATTACCTCGATGGACCACTGCCGATGAGATCAATACTCGCCTCAAATCATCAACATTGTGGCGTTATGTGAAGATACTTCAGCTGACGAAAAACATGCGAGTTTCATTGCAAAACGATCCATCTGCCTAACTGTTCTCCAATCATCTGCTAACTATTAGTAATGGTCGTGTTCCTGTCGACGCATGGAATGGATTGATTTCGTTCCTGCCGAATGTTTGCAATTTCGTCTCAACGAAAGAGGAGCTCATCAACAAAGTGTTTCCGAACATCATTGCTAACCAAAAAAACTAAGATTGGTTGAGTGCAAGAACAATTTTATCAGCAAAGAACAAGGATGTAGATCACTTAAACTGCACAATTTATTGCATTCCTTCAAATCTGTCGACTGTGTAACAAATGAAGACGAAGCAACCAAATATCCAACTGAGTTTTTGAATTCATTGGATGTGCCTGGCTTGCCACCGCACAATTTACAATTAAAGGTTGTCATCCTGCTTCGCAATCTCAATCAACCAAAATTATGTAACAGAAGGCGTTTTTGCGATCTCAAAACTCATCAGCAATGTGATTCACGCAAGAAAACTAAAAGGAAATTTAAAAGGTGAGGAAGTTCTCATTCCGATAATTCCAATGAACCCAACCGATACGCCATTCGAGTTTAAGCGAATTAAATTTTCAATTCGTCTCGCATTCGCTACGACAATCAAAAAATCCCAAGTACAATCATTGAGTGTTTGTGCCTTGAATCTGGAAAATGAATGTTTTTTACACGGTCAACTGTATGTCAAATATTCACGTTTCGGAAAACCATCCGCTTTGATCCTTTTCGCAACTGACAACAAAAAATATTGTTTATAACAAAGTGCTTCAATGAGGGGAAATACAATTCAAAATCGACCAGACCGCAACCCATCCAGCAAACATTTCAAAAAAAGAATAAATTGCAATAGACAATTGACCACATATTTTCAGCTATCTGAAGGTAAAACAACGTTTGCCGGGTGAAATTTTAAAAAACACTATTCTGATTAAAATGTTTGAAAAATAAATTTATTATAATTTGTACAAATTATTACTGGCAGTTACACGATTCCGTTTGTTTAATGTTAAAAACTTGTTATGAGAGTGCAAGAGAGTGTTAAAAGTGAAAGTTTGTTGTAATATATATTTATATACTATCTTTATTCTACTTTGTTAACACTTAAGCAAACAAAGAAACATTTTAACACCTATTTAGCTTTAACATGGTTTCATACACCTTCATCAAGATTATTCAAAAACAAAAGCTTTATGTAAATTTTTTTCAACATTGTCAGTATGTTGTGACATCAAAGAAAAATACTAAACACCCCTTCGCAAAAAAACATTATTTGTAATCGTTGTAATAATTTCCGCTGTTGTTTCCGTTTTTGTGATAAAAAAAAAAAAAAAAAAAAAAATAGAATGAATACTAAGCAGTTTTTTTCTATAGTCATAAAACACAAACAATTTTTTTATATCATTTTTACAGTTTTTCCAAAAAAGAGACAGTAACTGCAAAAACTATTCTTGCGTTTAACACATCAAATCACTAGAAAGTATTAGACAATGATTCTTTTGTTTAACAACCCAGCAAAAACTTGGTAATATCGTGCCTACTTTTGAATGAAACGTTAAACTTTTTAAATATTTATTAAGAAAAAACATACTAAAAGTAACATTAAAATTGAAATAAACAATAAAAATTAAAAGTGTTATTTCAGTTTCTATAAATATTTTAATTGGTATCACACACAACACTCCCACTATAGTCTCGTAGAATATGCTGGTACAAAAAACCCTGCTAGTTATGTTCAAATCCGGCACAGTGTGTCGATCGGAAGAAAAGTGGTGATAAACTTTGTTATAAATCAATAGGATAATTCAAAAATGTAATCTCTATAAATTTTGACTTTTTAGATTTTTACCTTGATTTTATATGGTTTTTCGCAAATATATTACGTAATAGTTTTCAAGAAAATGTTTTCTAAAAACATTAAATCATCTATATATATATATAAAAATTAATGGATGTATTTTTATTTGATTGTTTGTCTGTTACCTATAGGAGCCTAAGCAAATGGACCGATCCTCTTTAAATTTTCACTCTATGTTTCCCTATATCTGAAAGGAATAATATATATATTCTCGTTGTTCCTACAAAGAGCACAGGGCCTTAATAAAGTCCTTCCATATGGATCTGTTCATAGCGATGTTTTTTATTTCATTCCAGCTAGTATGCATATTTGCAGCATCAAGCTCAATTTGTCTACGCCACGTATGATCTGCGGGTTCCATTCAATAGCAGTTCTAGCAATATCTGAGCTTGGCTTTCGTATGGTGTGACCTATCCAGTTCCATTTTGGCCTTTGTATTTCAACGGTTATAGGTAACTGGTTCGTTAGATGCCATAATCTGCTGTTTGACATAGTCTGTTGCCAAAAAACTCGAAGGATTCTCCTAAGGCATTTGTTTGTAAAAACTTGCAGGGCATTGATATCGCGAGGGGCAGCATTCCACGTTTCGCAGCCATAAGATAATGTAGATCGAACGTTTGAGTTAAATAGATTTATTTTGACATGGCGAGAGAGAATTGAAGAATTTCATATCTTATTGAGTTAGCCATAGGCTTGCGTCGCCCTTTTTATTCGATTGGCAATATCTGCACCTGAGCCACCATATATTGTGATAATAGCTACAAGATAACAGAATGAGTCAACCTAATTCGCATCACTTTAGTTTATCGTGAGACCAGCGCTCTTAGCACACTCTGTGAGACGTTGCAATTTGATAGCGGAGTCGATTAAGCCATGTCTGTCTGTCTGTCTGTCTGTCTGTCTGTCTGTCTGTCTGTCTGTCTGTCTGTCTGTCTGTCTGTCTGTCTGTCTGTCTGTCTGTCTGTCTGTCTGTCTGTCTGTCTGTCTGTCTGTCTGTCTGTCTGTCTGTCTGTCTGTCTGTCTGTCTGTCTGTCTGTCTGTCTGTCTGTCTGTCTGTCTGTCTGTCGGTCTGTCTGTCTGTCTGTCTGTCTGTCTGTCTGTCTGTCTGTCTGTCTGTCTGTCTGTCTGTCCGTCTGTCTTTCTGTCTGTCCGTCTGTTGAAATCATTTTTCTGAAGACCCCAGTTATCTTCGGGATCCAAATCTTCAATAATTCTGTCAGACATGCTTTCGAGAAGTTTGCTATTTAAAATCAGCAAAATCCGTCCATAAGTAACGGAGATATGAGCAAAAATCCGAGACAACCTCTGAAAATTTCATAAAAAAATTACAATTTATTGCATGCTTTGACAAAAAAACTGCAAAGCGTATGTAGGTTGGTTGTTGTTTTGCGTATTTTATTTTTGTTTTTATACCCTTCACCATGAGAGGCAAGGGTATATATAAAGAGAGAGTTGTTTATAATGAGTTTTCATATGAGCAACTCTATGATACGTAAACACTACACACACCCAACAACAACATTCTACAACAATGGTGCGCAGCCCATAGCACAATTGTGCAAAATCAAATCGCACGTATTCTTATGCTCTTACAATTTAGTAGTCGTTGTCCACTCAACGAGACAAGTAAAAAAGCGCTTGAGCATGGGTGTATGACTTTTTCTTTATTTTTTCAGTTTTTGTATTTGTTTGTTTGTAGGTGCACTGAACAAAATAAAGAATTGTGTTCAGTGTTGGTGAGAGAATTTACTTTTGCGCACCTCTTTTCTACAATGTGGAATGAGATGAATAAGAATTATAAATCAAGCACACGCATGCATAATTTCGTTTATTTTAATTTTTGTTGTTGTTATTTTTGCAACATACAATTGTGCAAAATAATTGTTGTGTTTATCAGTGAGCACTCGATGTGTGAATATGACTACCGGATGTTTTGCAATTGCATCTGATATAATATTATGATTTTTTCTTGTTGTTGTTGCTATATGAAAAGTTTTGCATGGGTAAGGGCAATGTACGTAAATATGTATACTTAGGTGAAGGGTATATAAGATTCGGCACAGCCGAATTTAGCAATGTTACTTGTTTTTCTGCTAAGTTTTCCTTCGTGCTGAATGCTACAGCTTGCATTAATGTACATACACTTAATGAGCTGGATAATTTTATGTGGTACTCCTTTACATTCCAGGGCTTTCCAAATCACATTGTGATTGAGAGTATCGAATGTTTTCTCGAAGTCAATGAATATTAGGTATAGAGGTGATCGCCATTCGACCGACTGTTTCACTATGATTCTAAGTGTATTGACGTGGTCAATACATGATTTATTCCGATGAAAGCCAGCTTGTTGCATTCTGACTAGTGGTGTTAAAGTGTCAGAGAGTCTTGTTGTTATTATGTAGGTTATTATCTTGTTCACCATGCTGAGTAGCGTGATACCTCGCCAGTTGTTACGACTAGTTACATCTGCTGTTTTTTGGTAGTATAAAGATCTGTTTTTAGAAGTTCTGGAGATATGTTGTCATTTCCAGGGCTTTTATTGTTTTTGAGTGTCTTGCTTGCGCATACAATATCAGATAACGAAGGAATGGCGGTGGATATATTTAATACGTTATCGTGGGTAGTACAATTACATATTGGAGCGTAGTTTGGCTTCGGGGAGAGCATTGATGAATAATAATCAGCCCATAGATCACGCTGTTCATCTTTGGATGTTATAAGTATACCATCGTCATTTCTTATTGGTCTTCCGGATACGCTAGGTTTGTTTATGATCCTTTTGACGAGCTTGTAGAGATCTCCGCTGCGATTTGTATCAGCTGCCATTTGAGCCTCTGTTGCTATGTTGCTTACCCAAGAACGTTTATCATTGCCAATATCTCAATTAGATTCAAAAATATTCCACTTTAAAGCTCCGTCCTTCAAAAATATTGCACTTTTTCATATTTTAATATGACTAAGACAGAGCCATTGACTTGATGTTAAATAAAATAATATGAAAATTTATTCAAATTTTTTAGTATGAAAAAGTGCAATATTTTTGAAGGATGGAGTTTTAAAGTGGCATATTTTTAAATCTAATTGAGATATTGTCAATGAGATATTGGTAATGATAAACGTACTTGAATAAGCAACATAGCGACAGAGGCTTAAATGGCAGCTGATACAAATCGCAGTGGAGATCTCTACAAGCTCGTCAAAAGGATCATAAACAAACCTAGCGTATCCGGAAGATTTTTTTTATAAGAGTAAAAACTAAAAATTATAGTTCGAAAAAATGTGGATAAAATTTTTCCTAATAATTGCAATCCTATCAAAAGTTTGATACAATTTTTAGTTTTAGAAGTTCAATAAATATGTAATATGTAATAAAATATTTATTTATTACCAAAATTCAATGAAATTTTCAAAGTTTTTTAAATTTTTAAAAATTTTTCAATATATAAAAATCCAAATTTCCAAAAATATAAAAATCTTTGAATTCGGATGGGAAACAAAAAAATGGCACGTGTTTAAAAATTCTACATGTCAAAGGTGCCCTACTTTGAGCCCCCATAGTGCCGTGCCTGGAGCAATTGTATGGTCCATTTTAATAACTTTAACTCGAACACTCAAATTTTATCCCGATCGGACCAGTCCTTTAGAAATGCAAGATTTATATCCAAAAAATTTTGATTCTGGCCCACTGTGTAGCATAAAGATAAACAACATTTAATTTTTTTTTTTTTTTTGTAGTAGCACACGTCGGGTATCCACTAGTTTCAAATAAAACATGAAACTTCTAAACGTTATTCGATTTTTCTAAAGCCTTTGACGGATATGGGACACCGGAGTCCCTAAGCTTGAATATATATAATTATACCCTACACCACCATAGTGGGGAGGGTATAATGGATTTGTGCAGATGTTTGTAACGCCCAAAAATATTAGTCTAACACCCACCTTAAAGTATACCGATCGACTCAGAATCACTTTCTGAGTCGATTAAACGATGTCCGTCCGTCCGTCCGTCTGGCTGGCTGGCTGGCTGGTTGGCTGGCTGTCCATGTAAAGCTTGTGCGCAGAGTACAGGTCGCAATTTTAAAGATATTTCGATAACATTTGGTACATATCATTCTTTCTGCCCAAGGACGATCCCTATTGAAACTGACTGAAATCGCTCCATTATTTGACCTAGCCCCCATACAAATGTCCTCCCGAAAATGGATTTTATCCGTCACAAATGTTTAATTTATATAGGTATCTACACAAGTTTTTGTCCAAATAAGTTTTATACATAGGGAATTCATGTCACCAAATTTTATTATGATCGGTCCATAATTAGTCATAGCTCCCATATAAGGCCTGCATCCGATAATCACTTTAACGAGCATAAATCTCCTACAAATGTAGGTATACACATAAAATTCAACATAAATAACTTTCATATAAACATTAATCACGTGACCAAATTTCGTGGTGATCGGTCCATAATTTGTCATAGCTCCCATATAAGGCCCACTTCCGAAAATCGCTCACGAACATAAATTATTGAAATTTTGAAAGAAAAATGTTTTTGCTCATTTACTTAGTGTAGGGTATTATCTGGTCGGGCTTGACCGACCATACTTTCTTACTTGTTTTTTTTTCAAATAGACGTGATTATGAGTTGTCAGTTACTCAAAAACTCTATTCGTATTTTAATTTTGGGAGAAGTCCATGCTTTAAAAAGCTATATTTATAAATTTAAAAAGGCTATTTTCTCAAATCGTTTTCAATACAACTCAAACTCAATGTGTGCTGGAATTATGCTAACCTGACAATATTTACGCACATTTAGGAAAAACGTTTGATTCTCTGTTGCTAAGTAATAGTAAATCACGTATATTTTAACTAAATATAAAATGAATTACCATTTTCACTAAACACTTATAATTAAATCAGTTTTATCTTTACATAGGTATTTATTTTAACATACATAAACACTCATATCTATAACTCTCATGGTCTGCCGAAAATAACCACCAGTTGATATAAATCAAAACTAAACATAAAAAATAATAAAAATGTGAACAAAAAAAATATATATATAACATGCATCCAAATGACTAAATGTTGTCAAGTAAAGTAAGTACTTGCGCTACCTACCAATTATGGTGATAAGTATCATTAGACCCAAAACAATTGACAAGATAATCACTTTCAATAGTACAGCAACATCCTCGGGCATTGGCAGCACCTCATTCCCACCAATGCCAACTCCCGTTAACACACCGTTTCTGCTGCTGTCATTATCATTTGATTCATTCTTAATAAGACCACTTTGGTTAAAGATTATGAAATTTAAATTATTATTGAAATTGCTGCCGCCACCGCTGCCGCTGTCACTGCCATCGTCTAGAGTCTTAATAACATGACCCACATAGCCAACCCCACCAACACCACTAACATCACCGCCACCCAGATTATTAGGACGTGTTGTTAGAGTAGTTTCATCGAAATCTGTGAGCAGAAAACTGTCGTTGATTAAATATCCATGAGTGCGCAAGTCCACAATGTCACGTTCATTAAAATACTGTCGCACATCCAGTAACGCTGCTGCTGTAGCCAGCGATAAAATGTCTGTTGTTGGTTTTAAATTAATATTAACAGTGCCCAACATTACGGATGTATTGCTATTACTTATGCTATGTTGTATCGTTTTTGGTCTTTAAGTCCTTAGATTTGTTTATTTTTTTGTTGTGGTTAACTTTAAAATACTTGTTTGCTGCCGCCGCAATTCTCTAGTAGTGGTTGGGTGGTTTTACTTTTTGGCTTCACGGTTTTGTTTTTCGTTGAGGTATATACAGTTTAGGAATTATTACTTTAATTATTACTTTTAATATAAGGAAGTTCTTTTGTTGGTTGTTGTTGATGTTGTTGATGTAGTAGTAGTTTTTATAAGATTATAAGTTTTTCTTTTTTTCATTTTTTTTTTATTTAATATTTTTCGAAAATACATTCATAAATATAGTATTGAGATATATGTATGTATAACAGTCTAAAATAAGCGTTTCGTAATTATCGTTGTCATTAAAAACTGTAAAGAAAGAAACAAATTGAAAAAGAAATTATCAGTCATTAATTTATATATTTAATGAGGGTTATACTGTATTTTGGTACTTTTTTGGCACCCTATGTATCTTTTAAACCAATAAAGATAGAAATAAATTTTAAATTGTATTCTTTACTTATAAAAAAGTAACAAACATAAGTTTGGTACTTTTTGGAAATTCGAACTCTTAACGCATCAAAAACTATGTTTTTCTACAAATTGCTATAGACATATGAATATTTTATTTTAAGCTCCCACCATAATACAGAAATTTATTTGAATAAAATTTTAACAACGCAATGGGGATAAAAAAGATACCATAAATGGAGTAAAAATGGAAAAATTAACATTTTAAGCCAATTTTTATAATTTTTTTAACATTGGTTCCTGGATTCATGCAAAAATTAACTAACAGAGTGCTTTTTGAAACTCGACTGCCAAGGTGTATATTGGTCCAAATCCGGGTAAACATTTTGGTACTTTTTTTAAAACTTATTTTTCTTGAGCACATTAACACAGATTTTAATCGTTTGAGGCATGTCTTCAGCATAAACAATTTTGGCAAAATGGAATATTTTTTAAATTTCAAGCTTGAGGGGTGTTCAAGGAGGAAAAGGGAATTTGGTACTTTTTATATTTTAAATTATTTCACTTATCGACATTAAAATTAGCTGCTATGTATCTAAGTGAAGTGAGAGTTAGGAGTAGGGGCCAAAATGTGAGAACTGAACTATAGGTACTTTTTTTTTTCTTCTAGTGGTACTTTTTGAATTTTCTTTAATAATGGACCTAGAAACATGAAATTAAGCATATATGGTTCTGAGTTAATAAGAATCCAAGGGTAAGATTTTATGGTACTTTTTTTCTAATGGTACTTTTTGCATTCATAACGGACCTGGAGTCATGAAATTAGACACATACGATCCTGAATGAGTTAGAATTCGAATAAATACACCCTGTTTAGTGGTAATTTTTTCCTTCTAATGGTACTTTTCAAATTATTTATAATATATTGTTCTTAGTAAGTGAGACTTCAAATATTTTTAGAATTTTCTATAATAATGTTTTCTCCTCACCAATGAACATAAGAACATGAAATTAAGTTTATATGGACCTGAACATGTAGGAATTCATATTTTATTAACTTATATTGTTAATGTTCATATAATGTTCATTTAGTAAAGGATAATTTTATGAACAATTAATTTAAAATGATAACACATAGAAAAACACAATGTTTAAAAATTTGACTATGCTACCGAATATTTGCAAATATATATTTCCAAATTATAAAAATAAAAGAAAGCGTAGTCTGTATAATTTAAGTTTTATACAGTTTGTTGTGAAAAGACAATGAATGGCAAGCAACAAGTACTCCAGTGAATTTAAAATTAAAGTTATTGAAGGCTGGAAGGCGGGCTTATCACGGCATGAATTGAGTAAAAAATATGCTATTAACAGATCAGTTATTTCCAAGCTGATTCCAAAGATTTTGCAGACTGGTCGTATACCACCGGGACGATATGATGATTCCTTGATTAAAGGAGCAATGCAAAAAGATCCTATAACATCAGCTAGTCAATTAAGAACAAGATTAAGATTATGCGTTAGCAAACGAACAATCCGTAGAACAGCAGTAGAAGCAGGATTATTCACCCGACGACCAGCAAAAAAACCGTTAATATCAGCTAAGAACAAGAAAGCTAGGCTGGAGTTTGCCAAAGCCCGCATTGACTGGAGTGTCCAAAAATAGAAGACAGTACTATTCTCTGACGAATCCAAGTACAAATTGAATAGTTCCGATGGAATAAGGCGTGTACGCAGACGAAAAAGAGAAAAACTGAATCCCAAGTATTGCAAAAGAACAATTTAACATGGAGGAGGTAATATAATGGTCTGGGGTTGCTTTTCTGGTCAAGGAGTTGGGCCAATTCATAAAGTTAATGGGATTATGGATCGGTTCATGTACCGTGATGTATTGAAAGATGTAATGTTGCCTAATGTCAGTGAAGAGATTCCACTTATAGGGAGGTTCCAACAGGATACCGATCCAAAGCATACCTCCAAAGTTTGTAAGACTTAGCTACAGAACGTTAAGATTCAAGGTCTTTATTGGCCTGCTCAATCCTATTGAGAACTTATGGGAGATTGTTAATATGAAAATAAATCGTACAAATTGCCAAAATAAGGATCGGCAATATTCAAGATTTATTTCAAGTCGTTATTATAGCCTGGGAAGGAATATCGCAAGACACCATAAAAAAACTTAATATCTTCTATGCCTGAGAGATGTACTTGTGTCATCCAAAACAAACGAATAGCAACAAAATATAAATTAAACAATTTTTATATTATATTTATGATGGGGTGCTTTAGTTTTGTCCGTTTTATTTTCTAGCTTTAAATATTTTTTGATTTAAATTCACCTCTTATAGAATGATTAACTTTAAAAGTATTTGTTTATCAATAGTAAATATATTAGCAATTGAAAATAATACATAATAGAAATTTAAAACTTTGCTTTTATAAAAAAAATATAGTATGAAAAAAATTCACTGAGGGGGTGCTTTAGTTATGGCCGATACTGTATACACAACACCGAATTTGGTCTATGACTTCCTATGTGGGATTCTGTTATCCAAATGCAAGCTTAATATTAGTCATTTCTACTATGAGCTCGCTTAGACAAAATGGGTTTGTGAACCCACATGTACTTATAACTAGAACGATATAGAACCGACTGAATCGTGTACGAACAATGACACGCTCACAATTGAGTGGTGTAGTGGCGGCCATTACCGGACACTGCACTTTTGGCAACCATGCGAGGAGACTTGGCTTGCCTGCTGTAGAAATTGTCAAAACGAGGAGGAGGATGAGACCAGTTTTCATTATCTTTGTCACTGTCCGGCATTAGAAGATCTACATTTCTAGGTTTCTGGGACATCGTTCCCTAAATAGTCTTTCTGAGCTTTAAAACATGAGGCTAGAGAGCATTAATGCCTTCATAAGTAATAGTAATTGGCTAATCAGGCCAGATATGGGGAACTCCATAAAGTGACCTAATAACCGCCAATTCACTGGTACGTAATTAATAATCTTCCCCCCTCTCTTTTTTCGGTCCCTCTTCCTCTTCACTTTTCAATATTTTCATCACATCTAACTGTCCCCTTCTCTTTTCATTTCTATCTGCCCCTCTTTTCTATCATTCTACTTTCAGGTAACACAAAGGGACCTATTGCCTGGACCCAGGTCAGCTGCTCTTCTTTTCTGTCATCATTTCGCCTCGAAACCTAACCTACCTGTGATTTGAAATTTAAGGATTTCCAGAAATATTAAATTTTAGCTATACATAGTTAATAATATTCTATTGTAAGTCCTTTCTTGTTTAATATTTAGGATTTTTGATATTAAAGAAAAACATGTTTTGGGTTCATGTCATCGACATGGTAATGTCTAGGGCAATCAAAATGATGCTCAAATAAGGTATTTTATGATCAGAAAATATGCTATTGAAACCGAAAAATTAAAAAATATGCTCTAGAAACCAATCTATATAATTTTAAAAAAATCAGTACAATTTCTTCAATAACAACATTTGCATATTGAAAAAAAAGAAAACCATTTATAAACAAAAATTGATTTTGTCATTCCGTTAGTAACACTTCGGGATATTCAGACTCACAAATATTATGTATATATAGCTTTGTCCGTCCATCTGTGTGTCTGTTGAAAACATGATAGGGCCCAAACAAATGGAGGAAGCTGGCAGAAATTTTCCACAAATACTCTGTGTTGATATGGTTTGTTCGGTATTGACGGCAATATCAGTCCATAATTTCAACTAGCTCTCATACAAATGTGTACCGGATTACTGTTTGAGCAGTCATAAATTTGTTGATAATGCGACAATCCTGAAAAGTTCTAAGTACTCTGAGATTATATTGTAAAGTATCGGGCACTTGTCCCTAGTCCTCATTAGGGTGGGCCTTAATAAACAAAAGTTGGATTTTTGCCAGTCCCCAGTTTGGTGAACATTGGTAAAAAATCATAAATTTTAACCCTAAGTGCCATTAAGGGTTAATATTCATTTTTGAGCTGTTATTATAAATACTAGACTTCATATTATATTTTTCTTAAGTTTTATAAAAATCGGCCCAAAAATATAAAAAAGTTTGCTATCTTTTCATTAGAAATTCCAAATATTGAAAAATTTGACATTTGTCCTTCACGATTTAAAGTTTAACGTTTTTAAATTTTAGTAAAACTTTCAGACTGTATTTAGAATTATCTGGACTATAATATTCTGAATACGTTCTGCTTAAAATTTATAACAGTAAGGAAATTGATCTCATAACTTTTCGATTTTTTGACAAACCGTTTTTTTTAGCATTTAATCTCATAAAGCTCTTGGAAAAAGAGTCCACATAAAAAATATTCCTGGATTAAAGCGTTCATTTTTGTAAGTCTCGATATAAATTCTAATGAGTATAATTAAAAAATAGTTTTGTTATTTAATTTGGTCATAATAACATACTTTTACAATGTTTGAGCAGTGCTTCGGACTTCGGGTTGTTAAGGTTTAAAGATATTCAAATAAAAAAACTCTGTTAAGAAGTTACAGCTCAATGGATAACACAAATTTATATTAACGAAGAAATTTCATCTATTTGAAATATTTAATGAGTTTTATTTGCTGTATTGGACAGTATTGACCACAGCTAAAAAAGGCTTAACAATGCCCTGGAAATTTAAAAGTACGAACACTTAAATTAGTAACCCAAAGAACTAAAATTAAATAATGGAAAACAAGCTATTTGTAAGAAACAATTTTAACAAATTTGTGAACCAAAACTAAAATTCTGCTCGCAATAGTCTGATTTAAAATTGCAAATAACTATAACCTTTTACCAGTTTTAATTTGTGTTTTTTTATCCTTATTTAGTGTTTATTGGACTCTACAACAATTTTTTTTAAATTTCATTTAAAATGTGCATTGAAAAGCATTCATTAAAAGTAATGACGTAGAATCCATTCTTGAATTCATTTCAATATTTTAAAACAAATTTTCCTATTAAAAGAAAGTTTTCCATTTAAGTCTCGCATATCATAGGTTGTTACTTTAATAATAAAATAGTTGCTCTTTATTCATAGTTTATTTTACCCACTCATTTTAATAGTTGCTAGTTTATAGTGAATTTGAGATTGCTATTTTAAGACAAGTTCTTACTTTTCTTAGGAAATCTAATTGAATGAACAATGCAGTCGAGTTAATACTAAGAAGCATTTTTTGCTTTCATCATTTACGAAGAAAATATGTATATAATATTAAAAAAAAAAAAACTCTTATTTTAGCTATTGATATAAATGGTACATTTCGCACAAAATAATCTGTAGAAAAAGATTTTTAACTTTATTTAGAGCAGAGCACAGAAGATCGTAGGTGAAATTGATTAGAGAATTAGTAGGGGTTGGAACTAGCAACCATGTGCCCACTAACAACTAAGCTACCGGGAAAAACTTTATAAAAATATATAAAATAAATATTAATATATTAATATATATATTAATCATAACATGTTACCGTTACCGTTACCATTTACATGATAACAGCAATCATATAAAGTATTAAAGAACTGCCACCATAATATGTTGCTCTCAGATTATGATACCACAATCATTTCAATTCGTAATATATTATTTTCTTCATTGAATTTTTCTTTTTAGAAATTGACAATAAGTATTAAAATCTTAACCTAAACTAAATGTCCAACATAAGTGCTCGTTAAAATGATTATCTGGCCAGATCCAGTGTTTCCAATCGCCTCAGTCGTCTATGACCCTCTAATGATCCAATAGTTTTGATAGGTAGTTTAAACTGGAGAGTTTGATCTCCTCGCGTATTATGGGGACATTGAAATCCCTATGGATATTAACATTGCGAATGTATCATGGGGCACCTGGTATTTTCCTTAACAGTGCTGACTGCTTTCTTGAAATTTCCCGGTACACGCAGAAAAAAAATATAGTTGTACATTGTTACTGTAACCATTTCAAATTTGTGCATGGTTACTGTAACAATATCAAAATTTTTAACAATATTATAGTCACAGTAACAATATATATGATTGTGGTAACAATAATATGGTTAATTTACGATTCACATGAATATTTCAACCATATATATGGTTACAGTAACCATGTATATGTTTGTGACAACCATTTATATGATGAAGGACTTACCATATTATGATGCTCTTCTATCATAATCTGAGAACAACATATTATGATAAAATTATTCATCATATAAATGGTTGTCACAAACATATACATGGTTACTGTAACCATATATATGGTTGAAATATTCATGTGAATCGTAAATTAACCATATTATTGTTACCACAATCATATATATTGTTACTGTGACTATAATATTGTTAAAAATTTTGATATTGTTACAGTAACCATCCACAAATTTGAAATGGTTACAGTAACAATGTACAACTATATTTTTTTTCTGCGTGTAGCTGAATGCCATATAGCCATATTGGTTTTATAACTGTTTTGTACAAAAGCAGTTTGTATTCCAAGTCTAGAGCAGACTGAGGGCCAATTAGCCAGTGCATTTGAACTGACTTTAATTTTATTTGTGTAACCTTGGCTTCAATATGGTGGGTCCATGTTAAAAGGCGATCAAGATGGATACCGAGATATCTCACATGGTTTGTTCAGGAATTTTGATATTATTTATCTGTATGGAAGGACAACTTACTCGTCTTAGAGTAAATGTAATATAAGTATATTTTATTGCATTGACCATTTGTCCATCCATTTTTCTAAATCACCGATGTGAATCTGGAGTTGTGCAGAAGCTATTGAGGGGTTTCCGTCTGTACTAAAAAAGCCGTATCATCATCAAATGTATATGTGTGAGTCTCAGCGTTCGTAGGCATATCTGCAGTATATAAAACATATACGAACGGCCCTAAAATACTTCCCTGTGGTACACCAGCGAATATTTTTCGACGTGAAGAGATCACATCTTTTGATCTGATTTTGAAAGATCTTTCTTGTATGTAATTTTTAATCAGTTTATGTACATTCACAGGTAGTAATCTAATGATTTTGATTATGATTAGTCCATCGTGCTAGACTTTATCGAAGGCTTGAGATATGTTAATAAATAATGTAGAGCAGTACTGCTTGCTCCCGAAGGTTTTACGATAAAAGTAGTTATCTGATATACCTGTTCGATAGTACTGTTCTTCCCTCTGAAACCAAATTGATGGTCAGAAATAATGCAATTTTCGTCAAGGTGCACTATAAGTCTCTCAAGTAACAACTTTTCAAAAAGAATATTGAGAATATTGACAACAGACTAATGGGACCGTATGATGTCACTTAAGTGACATCTTTTCCAGGTTTTGGTATCATAACTATCTCAGATATTTTTCATGAGGATGAAAAATATCCAATACGTAGTATTGAGTTAAATATGAACATAATAATTCTCAGTGCTGAATTGGGCAGATTACTTATCATTGTGGTAGTAATTTTATCTATATCAGGTGATTTTCCAGCCTTAAGACCTTTGAATGTCGTCTTCACGGTTGAGAACCGGAATATTATTGGGGATGGCACCACATTATTTATGGTACTCGTAATGTTAAAATAATGATTGCAATCATCTACAACAATATTTTTTACATGGGTGAAGCTTTGCTTTCACTTAGGAACTCAATATTTGGCACAACGGAAATGGAGGCCCAAGAGGGATGTACCCTGGTGACAAACTAAGATCTGGGGCAAGACTACTATTCAAAAGAGCCAAGCATACAGATGACTGAATCACCTTCATAATAGCTCTCACATTCAATAGGGAAATCAGGATATCAAAAAGATCAACGTGGCGTAGCTACTGCGAGAAAATGTATAATCTCCCGGAAGCTATTCAGCTACAGAAGACCTTATCTCGGGATCTTACCAATGGTTCTATATGTATGCTGAAGTGTCCTAATGCAACGTACACTGAATCACCGGAGGATACCCGTAAACTTCTCCTGGCTACTCACTTTGCTGGTTCATTGCCTTTCAGTACAACTGCGATTCACACATGGGTTTCCTCAAAATCCAATAGTAAACGCCGGTTGGTAGGGAGGATCTTTGGTTTAGAGCGGGTAAAGTGGGAGATATCTAAATTAAGCACACACAAATCCCCAGAAACAGCTGGCATTTTTCCAGGCTTTCTACAACAAGGAGGTGACATTATTGTCCCTTAACTATAGTGCCAATGACTTGGCGAGAGGTTGAAGTAGTCTTTATACCTAGGCTGGGGGCATATCAGAACAACTGCCTATGTCGTACAGACCAATTAGTCTCAGCTCGTTTTTCCTGAAAACAATGGAGACGCTACTCGATAGTTACACAAGAGATACCTTTTCTTCTGATGAATCCAATACACCATTTCTAGTTTGCCTATCAACCTGGTAAATCTAATGTGACTGCTCATTATTATGTAACGAACTTAATCTAGAAAGCTATAGGTGCCAATCACATATCGCTATGTGCGTTTATTGACACTCTGGGGGCCTTCGACAACATTGCATACATTATTATTGATCTAGCACTGTATAGGAAAAGGGTTCCGTGTATTATAAGATAATGGATTTTGGAAATGCTGTCATGGAGGGTTATAAAGATGAACCTAGGAGGATCATCGAGAACCATACGAGCAACTAGGGGCTGTCCACCAGGTGGCGCTTTATCGCCTCTATTGTAGACTCCGGTTATCGATGAACTACTGGAAGAACTAAATAACCTAGGATTCTGTTACTGGGTGGGATGACGTAACGATATTAGATAGGATGGAAGCTGCTATAAATATAGAGGATACTTGGAAAGAGGGTAGACCAATAACCCAGTCAAGAAAATGCTTGTACCATTTACTAAACGGAGAGTTATTAGACACATAGAGCCTACATCTATAGGGTTTTCTAACAAGGTAAAATATCTTTGGGGTTACACATGGTAAAATCCTCACTTGGAACTGCCAAAAATGCTACTAGGACAATACATGCCTGCCAGCGACTTTTTGGTAAAACGTGGGGTTAAAACCTAAGATGATTTACTGGTCTTCTATCACAAGAATTAGGCCAATCAAAACATATGCCGCCTTGGTGTGATGGAATAAAGTGAAACAGATGACTGCGAGATCATTACTTGATAAGGTCTATAGCCTTATCTGTATTTCTTTTACTGGGTCCATGAGGACCTGTCTCATTTATGCTCTGGGTACAATCATACACATCCCACCCTTACGTATAGTGATAATGAAGGAGTTAATCCAGACTACCGGAGATATCGCATGTAATGCCGGTCGATATGGATGGACACATGTGTATTCTAGGCATCTTTGGGAATGATCTTAGAATTGCAGTATAAGACTATAAGTCACCAACTCTGGTGTTACATAGGTAGTTTAGGGACCTTATACCAGAAAGGTATGAGTGGATAAATATTTCATGGTCGTAAGATAATACCTATGCGGTGTGGTTTACCGATGGTTCCAAACAGGCTAATGGTGACAGATGTGTCTAAGATAATCATGAGTATCTGCCGCAAGTGCCCAAACTCACGGTGCTCTTAACACCGGACAGAAATAATGCATCCACCTTCGTCCCCATGTACGACAAATTGCCATACAGTGGTACCAATTCGAAGTCATGTATTTGGACATGAACCTTCCCCTTTGTAAGGAGCGGAGCACTATCTAAAACTCCTTCCGCTCTATGGGTCACGGCACACGGTAGCAATGCAACTCCACACCGAGCTTGTGCTCTACCCGCGATTTGGGTCTAAACCGCAGCCACTACGAAGTTCCCGAAGGGCAGTAACAACTGTCAGGCTGGAACCGAAGATGGAGCCCCTGGATAGCCGTGGTACCAGAATTAAGCCTTGGGTTAGACCTCGTAGTCGAAACTACTACCAAGTTGAATTCCAAATAGTTCGGGACTGGTCACCCACAGCAACAGGATAGGCTAATGGTAACACTGGGGCTGATATATATGGGCCAAAAAATAGTCCATTCATAGGCCCTAAACTCTTCTTTGGCATCCCACGTGGATACATTTTGGAACGAATTCGTTGATGGGTTGAATCGGAATTTTCCCGATTTTGCGGCAATTTAACAGGACTTAGACAGTCCGAAATTACTCTGTCCAAGCGTATATTATTTTATTAATATTTTTTCAACATTTACTTTTTGAAGTTTTTGGAAAATATTGCTACCCAAAAGTAGAAACTCAAATATTCAGGATTTGGTTTTTAGATACAATCACAGGGTCCCCTAATAAAATTTGGAGCTGGTAGACGTTATAATGGGTTACAATGTTACATACACATAAGTGTGTGATTCCAAAATTTTTTTACACTTATCTACCAATAAGATTTCTATTTAAATACACAAAACAAACAAAAATTTACTAGAAATCATTTAAATTCCAAGTTGTTGCAATTATTTTTTTAATTAAAATTATTCTTTACATTTTCCATTCAAAACGTAAATGGTTTGTTTGGTAATTACCATATTTTTCTTACCTTTGTTATCATTATTATTAAAAATTTTGTTGCAGCATTTGCCTTATGATATGGTGATGTAAGTATACGAGTACAAAAACCACAATTAATTCTTTGAAAAACATCAGAACTTCTTTGTGGCAATAATTTAAAATAATTCCATGAAATAATGCTAGCTTTTACTCAATTATCGCTAAACGTGTTTTTGCATAAATACAGAAATTATAAATAATTTTTTTTTTTTTTTTTAAATGTTACTACCACTTATAGTAATGAGGGATGTTTGTCAGAAGTCTTTTGTGATGCGAAAAAAATGCATTGCAATCAGCAGAGAAGACAAATAAATTTACAAAAATCGGTGTTTGTAGCAAAAAAAAAAAAATCGAGGAAAATAGCAGAAAATAGCTAAACTAAAATATTAGGAAAAAAGCCAAAAATAATAAATAGCAACCAAAGTTTTTTTACTTTTAAAATTCTGATGTAAATTAATTTAGCACAAATTTTAACCAACATATTTCTACTTTTTCAACACATAATTGGAAAAAATTTGAAATATTGTTCAAATAAACATACAAATTAAGAATATTATTAATATTTCCAAAAAAAAAAATCTTTAAATTTTATTTAAAAAAAGTTTTTATTCGAAAGCTCAATACATGACATTAACTTGACATTTTGGACATAGGGCCACAGAGGTTCTTGATGAAGCCCACTGTGGACATCCAAATTTGGGCCACTTTTTCGAGCATTTCTGGGCATATGTCACGAATAACACAAACAATATTGGCCTCGAAGGTTTCAATTGTTGCTGGTTTATCAGCATAAAGCAGTGACTTCACGTGACCCCACAGGAAATAATCAAGATGTGTCAAATCGCACGAAGCTGGAAGCCAATTGTCAGGTCCATTTCTCGAAATCAAATAATAGCGGTCGCCGTATGTCACGTAAAGCCATCCTGTTGAAATTACATCTTACCCGGATCAATGTCATCCATATTTTCAAACAAAAGCTCATTAATCGTTGTGCAGTAACGATCTCCATTGATCGTAACGCGAGCTTCATTTTTGAAAAAAAAATATCCGATTATGCCGCCAGCATGTTAGCCGCACCAAAAGGTGCATTTTTGTGGATGTAAAGAAGTTCGTAAGGTCTGTTGTCGATTGGTTTCACTCCATATGTGGCAATTCTGTTTATTAATATTCCCGCTAAGCCCAAAATGAACCAAATCGCGGAAGAGAATTTGGCGATAAAGCAGTCGTCTATAAGCTGCGCGAATCGATGTCTGATTTTCAAAGTAATTTTGGTAGCTTTGTTCAAGCGTTCATCTATTCATGAGGATTTGCCAGAGTATACTGATCATAATTATTAATAAATGAGCGCAGTATAACAGTTCGTTTGACAGTTAATCCTTTCGTAAGTTCTATCGGGCTTAGAAAACACCCTTTAGCAAAACACAAAAAAAGAATTGTAATCAGTATTTTGATTTGATCCGGGACTCGATATTTATGATTTATCTTAGTGGCTGTGTTCTAGTCTTATATCTCAGATAAGAAATTTTAAACATAAAATGTTTTTAATTCTTTAATTACTGGAGATTGGAGACTCAATTCTTAGCTGTGTGAGTTCTAGATCATTTGCATATTATTCAAGGACATTCGCATATTAAAGTGACTTGTCATTACTAGAGCTTGACCTAATATTCGAAAACGTAACAAATACTTTTTCATACTTTCTTCACCAAAGTATACATTAGATTAAAAATATATATTTTTTAAAATGTTTGATAAAAATTGGTTTTTGTGAAAAAAAAAAAAAATTGTGAAAATATTTTCCAAAATTTAACTTTTATGGATCTGAATTTCTAATCCAAGATAGATATTGCTAAAATGTTCATTCATATTGTATATCTCAGTCATTTGTGGTCCTATTTTCCTCATTTCAAAGAACAGCCGAACCAGGACCATACCTGATATATTGTTGTACCAATCATATCTGTAAGGTATTTGGGGACATTCGGAAAGTTGATTTCAATAGACAAACGAACATAGCAATGTCGACATCGCTATCTGTAAGGATCAAGATCACTTTATGGAATCACAAATGAAAAATATGGAAATTACAAATGGAATGACTATATCCTTAGCTCTTTTGGAGTAAATTGAATTGGAATGGCGTTTTTTGTGTATAAACCAGTGTTTGTATTGCTTCCTTGAAATTAGTAAAAGCACCTAAACAAATGCTTTTCTTACAGTTTTTCAGCTATTGCTTCTATGTAATAACAAACAGCAAAGCCAAATAAATAGAAAAATACTTATTAGCTATAGTGGTATAGTGAGATGTTAGCTGCTTGAGCAGACATGCATCGTTTTGAAATTAATCGCTGTGCTTAACTGCGCAATCAGATAATATCTCACTGTACCACTATAGCTAATAGGTTAGGTGGCCCATTGTGATACTCTTAGATTACCATTCCCTTATTTTGAAAATTTTATTCATAAAGGGAGAATAGTTGCCAACCCTAATTTTGTTGACTATATGTTTCTTGTGATCCCCGTGAAAACCATATTTACTACACCATTTCCAATTGTATTTCAGAAGTTTCCAATTGTATTTCAGAAAATTCCAATTGAATTTCAGAAATTTCTAATTATATTTCAGAAATTTCCAATTGAATTTCAGAAATTTCTAATTATATTTCAGAATTTTCTAATTATATTTCAGAATATTCCAATTATATTTCAGAAGTTTCCATTTATATTTCAGAACTTTCTAATTGTATTTCAGAATTTTCTTATTGTATTTCAGAATTTTCCAATTGTATTTCAGAAATTTCCATTTGTATTTCAGAAGTTTTAATTTATACTTAAAAAGTTTCTAATTGTATTTCAGAATTTTCCAATTGTATTTCAGAAATTCCTATTTGTATTTCAGAATTTTCTATTTGTATTTCAGAAATTTCCATTGGAATTGCTATTAGAATTTTCTGAAATACAAATGGACATTTCTGAAATACAATTGGAAAATTCTGAAATACAATTAGAAAATTCTGAAATACAATTAGAAAGTTCTGAAATATAAATGGAAACTTCTGAAATATAATTGGAATATTCTGAAATATAATTAGAAAGTTCTGAAATATAATTGGAAATTTCTGAAATTGAATTGGAATTTTCTGAAATATAATTAGAAATTTCTGAAATTCAATTGGAAATTTCTGAAATACAATTAGAAACTTCTGAAATACAACTGGAAATGGTGTAGTGGCACATCTCTGAGAGCTAATAAGTATTTTTATATATTTTGACTTTGCTTGTTTATTTCCTAGTAGTTGTAGTTAATACGGGGGTCACGTATTCCACATGTAAACATGTACATACCGTGTGAACCATATGAAACTTTGTATGTGTAAAATACATGTGTATGCCTTATGACATTTTTCGCAATTAGAGCATGTTCTATTTTCGTGTGTTAACAATGTGAATTTTGAAATACAACACTGAGAGAGAGAGAAATCATAACAAAAGAAGTTTCAGTAAATATATTTATTGTGATTTAAAAATGTTTTAAATAGATATATAGTTAAAAACAAAAAACATATAAACTAATAGAGGTTATGTCACATGTAATTACATATGTACGTGTGAACGTGGAAATTATAAATCGTATGTATAACGTGAAATTTGACATACACATGGAATTCCATATGTATCGAATACATGCCGTCTGTCCCTCCTTTAAGTAAAAAAAGTAAAAGTGAAACACAGTGAAGCAAAAACAAAGTCTGGTGTAAACCTAGTGTATGAGTTTTAAGTATTTATCGAAATATCTTCAAAATTACGACCTGTACTATGAGCACAAAGTATACATGAACAGCCAGCCAGACGGACGGACATCGTTTAATCGACTCAGAAAGTGATGCTTTTCAAAATTGATTTTTTTTCAACAAAACAGGAATTTAATTTATTTTTTTCTTATACGTGATTCACACCATGACTTTTTTAAGATCTTAAGTCATGATTTTAGGAGTTTGCTGGCAAGAAGGGTGGAGTAAAGGCAAATTCAAAAGAGAATTGCTATAATTCCATGTCTGAAAAGTGATCGTGTGAATACCGTATTAGACATTTCATTTTCTTTTGTTTGACATTTTAGGGTAATTATAATTGAATATACTTTCTAGTAATTGTACCTGGTTGATTCTGTCATGATATTTATCACTCATATACGATATAGAGAATAGAATAAAACTAGGCCTGTCACATAACAAAACTAGGACTGTCACATAACAAAAGTAAAATTTTTTTTATAAGAAAAAATTAAAAAGAAAAATATGTTGTACTAAGTAAAAGAGATATCTCACAAATTTTACCATACTTGAGGGGCCAACGACCACTAGCACTAGAATTATTACCAATATAAAATGTTTATAAACTACTGTGAAGGTATTAACCTTCTCAATTGTTTTTTACTTGACTCTAGGAATGTTTCTATTATATAGAAAATGAAGTGGTAATATGTCCTACTGTTTCCTCTTTTGTTATTTGAAACCTAAAGAAATTCTAAATAAAGCAATCTACACAAACGTTATTATTTATAAAAGTTAATAGCAGTGTTCAAAAAGCTACGATAACTTAAACATTTTTAACTATTGCTAAAACTACTGCTTCAAAAAATGTTCAGTAGCGGTAGCAGTAGCATTTATCTATTTTTGATTTCTTGTTTTTTCTAAAGCTACTGCTATCTTCAAAAAATCAAAATCTGAACAGAGCAGTAGTAATAAAACATGCATTGTAAATGGAGTAGTAGCATAGAAATACAAATCATTGTTACTACTCTACATAGAGCTTTGATTTTTATTATGTAGAAGTAGCAGTAAGGTATCAATAAGGTAGCAGTTAACGTAGTAGAAGAAGTAGCAATTAAGCAGGTAGAAATACAAAGATACTCTACTACTTATAAATTTGTCTTTTATTGCAAATACTACAACTACTGCTACTAAAATTTGAAGGGAGCAGTAGTAGTAGTAATTGATTGACTCCGAGTTTTTATTTATTTTTTAACTAGACAACTTATGTTTTTTTGTTACTACTGCTACTCGTAGTATAGTTTTTTAAACACTGGCTAAAAGTAACAACACAAATTTGTAACCAATATATGAAAAAAATTCTTACAAATTGTTTCACATATTCATCAGCATCCGTACATTAACATACATATATGTGAATACATTGCTATTACTCATCTTACATTTACCCATTAATATCATCTTCTCTTGTACTATTTTCTTTAAACATGTTCTTCATACGTCTCAAGGTACTCGTAGTAGAACAATGTGTTGGTTTTTCATTTTTCTGAAAAGTGTCGAGTAACAAAATATCAAAACCTTAATTAAAATTATGGGAAGTATAAACAAAACTGTTAATTAAACTCTAACAAATTACTTTACATTTTTGTTACAGCCATTAACTAACACAGTACAGCCAGTAAACATGAGTGGGGGACAGAATTCTCGTGAAACTTGTGTTCCCGCTCAAGTATGTTGCCTTGATGGGTACTTGTTGTACTTGTGTTTTGTAATTGCCTTTTTGTTTCTCAGGTATTTAAAATATTATTGAACCTTGTTTTTCGAATGCAACATGTTGAGATTGTACAAGAATGTGTTAAAACAAGTGCAAGCACACAAACAATAAATTTCAGTGAATTTATCAATAAAATTGTGAATTTAGCACATTATTTGTGTATTAAATGTTTCTAGATTTATGTTGAAGAACGAAAAAAAGTAGCATTAATTCATTCAATGGAGCCATTATGTATTCAAACTCATGCAGGATATTATGTTTCTTTTTTTAAGTTTCTTAGTTCCATATTGTAAAGAAGTACTGTTAGAAGCAAATTTTTGGTAGAATTAGAAAGAAAATAGTACCAATGAGCTCTACCCCTATTATTTATTATTATTTCAGTCAAAGGCGTGCCATCTGTATTTAAGATTGGTAAGGTCATTAGTTTCGATTATTAGCAAAGTACAATTGGAAGAATAAGGTACCAATTTCCTCATTGAATATCCATCAAACTGAAATTTTGAATATATTGACTAAACTTTGTGCGACGCAAAAGTACTAAAACATTAACTCGAATATTTAAAAAATTATTCAATAAAGTCAATTATAATTTATTGAGCTTGAGGTAGAACTTTATGGGACAATCGGCAGCCCAAAACTTTAACCTTCTAACCGGTAAGACCATCTCCAGGCGTTCTTCGGTTTTTGGCCCCCAGTGCTGTATTAAACATTTTTTCGCTTCAAAATAGTGAAAGCTGTTTTTAGACAACACTTTTTTACATTTTATATATACCTCCCAAAATATATTCTGACAAGTAGTTTGGCAGCTATGATCAATCAAGTGCAAAAAGTCATCAAATTAGCATCAAAAATTATTTCGAAAATTTAACTATTAAAAAACAACATTTAGAATAAAATGATCGACATCAAAATTTTACTGTAAGTAGATAACATTTTATATTTAGGTTTTAAAACGTATTTGAGGTGAAAAATAAAAAGTTTGATTTAAAAAGGAAATAGCGAAGGCGTCCTCAAGACGGTCCTGCCGGTTTGCGTGTACAAAAATGTCCTCTTCTCTTACATTGTTTTTTTTAACTTTTGTTAAAAAAATCTATTTTTTGCTTATGGTTCTATTATGTGTATCCTTTTATTTTACTATTGTATTAAATATGGATATTACTAAACATCCATCCGAAAAATATCAATTTTGAGCAAATGTCTGATGAACAATTTCTCGAGTTCATCGATTCTGTAGAGTTCTGCAAACAGCACAGATGAAAGTATTGATACCGATGACAGTGTTGCTGATTCCACTTATGTTCCAAAGACAAAACAAATTGTTCGTGCTTTGTGATTCAATCGATTTTGCCTACCGGTTTTAAATCTACAATGGGTCCGAAGATAATATCATTTTACCTGTTATACCGAACATTGGAGCTACCTAAAATGTTCTTAATTTCATGCATGACATCCTGTATTTTTATAACTTTTATAAATCAAAGCCGCTGTTAATCTATTTTCGAGCCAAAGGAATTTATGGTTTGGGCACAATGAGAGGTACTAATATTGTTTTGTCATATTTCATGTTGATCATGATTTGCTTTTGTGTAAGCTATGAAGTGCACCAAGAGCAAAGATGATATTGCGTAGAATACATATAAGACCGAATATAACATTCTTAATTGTTAGTTCTCTTTTAATTTTTAGACCCATCACATCGAAGTATTGATCACAGACCCACAAAAGTATACATGTAATGGGTTCATATAAAATTCTAAAACGTTCTAGCTATGTCCGTCTGTTAAAGGCATAATAGAGTCTAGGTGAGCCAAACTGTGAGAATATCTCCAAAAAATTTGATATTTATACACTACACCACCACGTAGGGAGTGTATGTAGCATTTGTAACGACCAAGTACATTAGTTTAACACCCACTTTAATGTATACAGATCGACTTAAAATCAGTTTCTGGGTTGATTAAATAATGTAGGTCCAAAATAAACCAAATCGAGTGATCCAATTAAATTGGTGCCCGAATCTTATACATGTATAAGATTCGGCATATCCGTGTATAAAGCTCATGCTTGTCACTTCTTGACATTGTCTTTTAAGATCGAACAAACTCTTAAAATAAAGCTTTGACATATTTCCTCAAATATTTGCACTATCTAAACGTGCCTATAGAAAACAATATTACTTTGAATATGTATTTAAGTGTATGTACTTGGAAAAGTTAAAGGTTTTAGTACAATAAACACAGGTTTGTACATACCCTGCAGTTTTAAATGTGGTTTTGTTGCTAAACTTATTATGCACATTTTTACAGGTTTAAGTAAGTAAGGTATTGTAATATTATTTGGAGGATTTCTTAAAACGCTTCTATGTATTACTAAGGTGGGTCAATAATTTTAAATTTTTCGCCTATAAGGTGAAAGAGCAAGAGTGCTCCTGTCAACAGCCATCTGACAGGTGACTCCTGTTAAAATTTGAATAAAATTCAATTATCAAAACAGTGGTTTACTTAATTTCGTTGTTGCCGTACAAGTACGAAAGATACAAACCCGAAACAATTAAAAAAATTCACGAATGGTGTTGGTAGATCGAATATTTAAATTGTGAAAGCCATGTGCGTGCAGTCATGTATTGTATATTAATTAGGCTTCGAGTTGCTCATCAGCCCTATTGTCCAGATTTAGCACCGAGTGACTATTTCTTGTTTCCAAACCTGATGAAATGGCTTGAAAGATTTTACTCTAACAATGAAATCATCTCACAAATAAATACATATTGTAATGACCAATTTTTTGGAAAGGCTAACAAATTGGAGAAACGTTGGACAAAATGTGTTTTTATCCAAAAATCTTTCTTTAATGCAAAAAGGCACGGACTTTTAAAAAATAGTAAAACATTAAAGCATTGCGATTTTTTTATAGCCTACACAATTCTCAATACCGAAAGAGTTCCAATGAATGCAGGGTACATGTTGCATTCATTGGAACTACTTTGTATTCGAGTTTGCAAGAAATAGTAAAACAACAACACCTTCTTTGTTTTAAAATACTGAAGCTGTAAAGCACCCAACTCATACGCATACATTAGTGAGTATGTACATTGTACATAACTATAAGTAAAAAGCTACACGTGTTTAGGATATACACTGCACAAAAGTAATCCTCCTATAAGAAAATGCTATAAATTTTGCGATTGGCCCCTAATGTCAGTTCTGTTTTGACATTTGTATAGTAAACATATTGCAAATATACGCTAATAAACAATGTTACGCTACACTGCTCCAGAACGCGGAATATTGCTGACTATTTATTTGACCAATAATCGGTCGGTGACTTTGGCACAACGTGAATTTCGTCGCAGATTTCCTGGCCGTCCAACGCCTACGGGTGAAACACTGCGACGTTTAGCCGCTCGCCTCGAAGAGACTGGCACAACACAAGATGCTGCCAGGCGTGGCAGACCCCGGAGTAGCCGTTCTGCAGAGAATATTGCTCTTCAGGTTTTTCAAACAAATGTATGTAAGTTTTGTTATCTTTTTTTAAAAAACGTACCTGACAGTATTTTACTTTACTTGGTTAGCATCCTGATTTTAAACTACCTTAACTAAGCTATTTTTTAATCTTTTTCCGACATCTTTAAAAGATAAAACTCATGTCTTTTTAACCTTTTGTCGACCATAGGCATGTATGCTTGCCCTAGGATTTTTAGTTTATATATTGGTCCAGGTAACAGATAGAGCAAATATCTCAAAGACTGTTTTATAGGTGAGAATTGGGGCAACAATAACGTAGTTGAGTGCAAGTGCCTATCTGTTCCCACTTGTTGCCAATGAGGCTCCGAATTTGGCCAAACAATAGGTTTTATTTCTAGGGATGCTACGGGATTCAGGCTTTATCTATCAGAAAATAAAATGGACAAGTTTGTGTAAACATCAATCTGCCTTCAGCTAATCAAATTAGTTTTGAGAATTATGTTTGCATGGGTTGAAGCAAAAATTAACATTCCTAAAAACCACTTCAACTAGAACCTCTAATTTGAAATTAAGGTTATAGATTTTGAGCAAAAAGTGAAAGAAAGCTGTATTTAAGTTTGAAATAAGTTGATCAGCCCGAGATCGTTTCTTTTTCCTACGCCCAGAACAAATCGAATACACATTACTTTGCGACTCCAGTGAAGATGACTAAGAAGCTATTACAAACTATATGCTTTGTAAAAATGGCGTATGTTCACTCTGACCGTGGCTTAGCTTATATGGGTACTATCATACGAATGAGCTTAGTGAAGCCCCCATCAACACGTCTGTATTGGTCTACTAATCTATCTTTTCATCAAGCTCAGATCGCAGGTGTCATGGCAAGGTTCAAATTTGGAGAAATAACAGCTAATCTTTGGCTACAACAATAAGGCAGATGTTAGTGACGGTGGCTATAAAATCCAGCCAATTTTAGATCACATAAACAAGGCTATGTCAGACGCATATACGAATTCAAAAAAGCTGTCAATAGATGAACACAAGGTAAAGTTTAAAGAACACAATGCCATGAAACAATACATGAAGTACAAACCCATTTCATAGTGATTGAAACATTGGTGCTTATGTGAGTTAGAAACTGGGTACTTGTATAATATTGAAACCGGAAAAAAAATTCGTTGAACACTTGGTGAGGCTCTTGTCTTACAGTTATATGAACCTCTGGCAAAAAGGTGGTTGAAGTTTACTTCGACAATTTCTTTACGGGCCTGAAATGAATGCATAATCATCAGTAAATGACATAATGTAGTGCGGAACAATCCGATGTAATAGAAAGCACATGCCAAAGAATTTTCCGGCGGATAAAGGTATGAAAATAGGGGACATCAGATACTTCATATCGAATAGTATTTCTGTAGTAAAATGGATAAACAACCATGGTGTCTACGTCGAATCAAATTGTATTGACCCGTGTGCGAGCGTAGAAGTATTTACGTCTGTTCTTCCAGCTTTTCAAGTTATGTTTAATAATAGCAACATAATAAGTATATAAAAAACTCATATTGGTCAACTGTTCCTCTGTCAGTGTGACCTCTATTGATTTTCGGGCAGCTTTTGCCAAAGAATTAATAAGTAGCTTCAATTCAAGAAAGCGTGCCTCTTCAGCGGTAACCATATATCGAACTGGTTTTATAAGAAAGCCCAAATCTCTCCTTAAAATGTAAAAGCGTGAAGGTTGAAAACGTTGTTCTAATTGTGCTTCCAATAATAAGTATAGTCGCATAAAGGTTTTTTGCATTCAATACAATGTGTTCCTTTGCTTCACTTCGTCCCGTGATTGCTTTGGAATGTGTCATGAATAACACTAATAATATTATATTTTTCTGATCTATTATTTGAATATTTTCTGCAATTAAATAAATCGGAATAAAAAATTTCCTTTCAACTCATAGGCAACAACATAGGCCCAGCGAAATGGGGGACTTAAAGGCTACCCAGGAGTGTAGATTTTTTTTCAAAACTTCTATAAGGTCATGGAGGGCAAAGATAAATCAAAAAAGTAAATCGCTTCAGACGAAAATGTTTGGTCGTCAAAGGGTTAAAAAAAGGAACAGGTTTAAAATACAATATTTCTGAGGTTTTAAATTTGTAACTTTATTATTTCACTAAAACGAAATGATGGGGAGAAAACTAAAAGTATTTCCAATCTTTATAGATAGCAAAAAAAACGAATTGCTACATCAGAACCCCTACATATTTTGTTCGTTCACTTTTGTATCACAAATTTTGCTCAGTGTAACTCACAAACATTTATACGTTCGTTTGGTTAATATTTCTACCTATTAATCGGATTTCTTTTGTTTGGCAATTTTTACTGCAGACAGATGTTTGTATGCATGCTAAAATAAAAGTGATTTTGTTAAGGCTTTAATGGATACAGTGTGCGGATGTTTGTTTAGGCATACATACAAGTTTTTTTGTTATAAAATGAATTGTTAGTAAAAGTGAAAATTGCTGGTATTTTTTCTAGGGTATATCGATATGTTTACATGACATGAAGACTCACTATCTTTTATCTAGACATAAAGTTAAGGATAAAAAAATAAACCTTGACTTTCGGTTATGACATCAGCATTAAATGTATATGTTTTAATTTGGTTTTAACAGAACTTCCATATTAAGTACAGTATTTTAGCAGACACTAGGGTATTCATTCGATTAACCGTTGAAAGGTTAACCGATTAATTTTGGTTTAAAATTGCCGATTTTCAAATAATAAAGAAACCGATTAATTTGTGTCGATTAACCGTCTATCCGCAATTTCATTTATTTATTTTTCCATTTTAATTCAAATAAAAATGTCAAAGTAAAATTAAATATTTTTTCGAACATTCATGATTAACCGAGTAAATCTAAACCCCGATTAAATATATGCTCGATTAACCGATTAAACCAGAAACCCGATTAATTGAGTACCCTAGTATACACCGATTGATTTCAAAACAAGATCCAATAATTATACGTAGGGTTTATATTAAACTATTTTAGTTATATATCACTCATACGTCACATATGCTGAAACCATACATTAAAGAAATTATCATATGTGACGTATGAGTGATATTTATAACATTACTAGTTCAATATTAAGAATACGTTACATGTACTTTTTTTATTGGATTCACAAGGTATTCTATCATGTCATATTGTTCTAATATTTTACGACTCAGATCTCTGCTGATTGGTTACGACAGCACAAAAAACGTAGCATACATAGCAGTATTATTTTAGGACATTTTTTACTTTAAAGGCCATAGCTACATTTTTAAACCGTTGTGAAATATTATAACTTAATGGCAATATGACGTGATAAGATACCTTGTGAATCCACTTACTATGATCATTCATATGATGTAAGATACTTAAACATATAAGCTTAAATATTATCGCAACGTCACACAGTAGAAAAATCACCAATCTAGCATATAAAAAATCGTATCTGTCAAACTATTGCTCTGAGGAGTAAGGAATGTATGAAGCGATTGTAGCCAATTGAGTGACCTTTAAATATATTTTATTTGTAGACACCCTCCACCGAAATTTAGTAGCTCTTTAAAATTTGTATGGACATTTTTTGAAAGTACTGTTCTATGATGCATTTATATAATTTTATAGATTTAATCATTTGCCGATAGTGGTCGCTATTGATATATGTAGTAATATTTCAAATAAAATGAAGATCCGAAGAGGTTGATATTATAGTTAAGCAAAATAAATCAGACATTTTTTGTTAAACAGAACTTAACAAAAACATATTTTTATATGTTCATTAAATCATAGCAATAGCATTTTGAAAAATTGCTGTCATCACATATGAAGATAAGTTAAAGTTAAAGAAATTAACTTTTCGTATTTTATTAAAAAAAAAAAAATGCTTTCATAACAAAAAATTAAGGAATGAAAATATTGCATAATATTAAATTCAAAGTTAGATTTATTTCACTTGTATTTGATAACAATTTTTTTTAACTACAGAAATAAAACTTATAAAAATAATTCCATGAAAAAATGATTAGAAATTATTCGCTTTCAGATCCTGATCATCATGTCAAAAAGCATCTTTAGAACTTCATTTGAAAGACGCTCCAAGGCTCGATAGTTGATGAAAGACTTTTTTGACAGTGGTGATATATAAGGTTTGATGAATACAGCAATGTATTAAGTAAATCTTGCATAGTGAGGAATTCCGGGTAATTAAGGAAATATTTATTTCTGGATTCCATTGCTTCTTCTGAGAGCATTCCCATTAGCAAACACACGTACTTTACAACATCAGTCACTTGTATTAAAATTTTATGGACGCCTGATGGCATGTTGTACCAGGGGTATAAATCTAGGTACAATTTTGTTATGCTCTTAGGTTTTGTAGTAAATGCATCGACACAACGGTTGCACTTATCGCGGATGGACAATTTATTAATACTCTTCATTATTTAGTACTTTTTGCCTTTGAAATATTATCTGTCCCCACGACATTATTATGTACTCATTCAAAATAATAAACACAACTGTAATTTTTAAAAAAATATTATTTTTTTATCCTTTCATTGTTTCTGATTGTCTCAATAATTTCTAAAGTGAATTGCAATTCATTTGAATTGAATTTGTTTTGAATTAATGCAAATGAATTAGAAAAAAGAATTAACAATTAATTTCCAACTCATTTGAATTGATTGAAATTTGAATTGATTTTGTAAGTAAATCTACAGTAAACACCACTGTCGTTTTGTTATTCAACTAATTTTTTATGAAGACAGCAAGCATTACTCTCGTTTTGTATATCACCTAATATAACCCAAAGATAAAAAATTCTTAAATTTAAACTTTAGCAATAATATTTAGTTATCATATTTGTAAATTGTGCAAAATTTCTTTTTTTGAAAAATTTTTAATCGAATTTTAAAGATACTTATATCTTTGAGTCCTTGGTTTGGCTTTGATTAAAGTTTATTCTTTGTGATTGAGAGTCAATATTTTGTTTAAACTTTCTTGTAATAGATCAAAAAAACAATATTGTTTTGTCGTTCAGCGTATTTCAAAATAAAATCAGTTAGTTCTTCTTGAAGAAACAACCATAAGGGGTGCACTTTTCCCTCCCATATTATATTGCATATAATACGCCTTTGACATTCTATACACCCTTTAATAGTTTTATGAATGTCCCTAAAAATCTTAGACTATTATTCTATATACATTTGAAATTATTTGTCATTCCCATAGTTTTTAAAATTTAGCAATTCATTTTTATTTAATTAATTTCATTTACAATTTTAAAACAAAAAACTATTTTTAATACCATTTTATGGTGCATTAATAAATTCAATTTATAAATTAAAATTTAGATCATTTCCTTTTAATAAATAATAGTTAACAATTTTTATGAATTCATTCCCTTAAATGAATGATACATTGTTACAATTTAAAATATAATGAAATAAGAAAAGAAATATAACTAAAATAAGTAAACAATTTCATTGCACTCTGAGAAAGTGTGAAATGAAATGGAATGTGATATAATTTAAATTTACGTATAAAGCATAATGCAAAAATTAAGAGTAATTACTATGATCTTACTTACAAATCAAATTGTTGTTGTTGTTTATGAATATACCTCTTTTTATGATGTTTTAATGCATTTTTGTTTCAATGATGGGCCCAGCATAGAATGACGAGGAATGAGCGGAATGATTTGAAAAAAATAGGCTTAAAGAATAATAAAAAAAAGTATTTACTCTCAATTTAAGATACTTCTAAAAATAGAATATTGTTAAAAAAAGTGAACAACAAAAATTATGTAGGGTTAGCCATACGAAGTTTATATTATTTTTAATTAATGAAAATAGGAATTACTTAAATATGAGTAGATTTATTTCGATTTATATATAAGTAAATATATTCATGATTTACGTAAATATATTAGATTTAGTTTAGCATAATTCCAAAATTAGAATATTTAAAGCATTAATTTAGTTTAGTATATTAGATTATTTAGAATTAATGTATATAATAAGTAGATTAAATATTAGATTTTAGTTATTTATTTAGTTGATATTTTTAATAGCTTAGAACATTATTTGTTAGAATTTTTAATTTATGCTTTTAATTTTGTATGATTTTTGTAGAAAATTAATAATATATATAGGTGTTTTAAATGTTTTAATAGTAAATTTATATGTTTATATTATTATATATTATTATGTAAACTGAAATATTAACTTAATATGAAATTTATGAAATTTGATGTTTAAATAAACATAATTATTTAGTTATTAAATTATATTTTGATAGGGAAATGTGGATTATTAGGTAATATAAGTAAAGTTAAATTGAATATGTATATATCTAAAAGTAATAAGTTTAATATGTGCTTATTTTCGAATTATTTGTGATACTTAAGCCTTTTGGGTTTTAAAAGAGTCCCATTAAATAGCATGATGATTTAATTGACACGTGATCCACTAGGTCCAATGGATGTGTGCGCCAAGGGGTTATGTGGAAACAAATTTTACATTAAAAATGTGTCCCGGAAAATGTTCTGTGTGGTACTTTAGCGTTCCTTACGTAAAAATATGGCCAGTGAATTAATCTGATAGCTTGTGTATTCCTTGGTATGTGCCGGGTATTCAATTTGGATTATGTTCCAGGCACGTTTTTTTTTTTGGGCAAAAATTATCAGGTTATGTGAATTTGAAATGCAATTAAAAATTATGGTCCAAGCACGTTTTTGGCACAATTAACGGGTTATGGAAATTTGGTAATGATATAACGGAATGGTTTGAGCTAGAGTATATCATAACCCAATAGGGGATATGAACCTCAAGTGTATCCGTATTTTGACCCAATAATTTTATTCCTATATTGAATAATTCACAATTTTAATAAACATATAAGGTATATTAGATTAATTTAGTTTTACCTTTATATCCAATGATTTAAACTTAAACTTTAATTAAAATTTGACATGTGTTTTATAATATTATTTCACTCAAAAAAAAACTGCTTTATTAATTTATAAAATCGGTCACTTTTTAATTAGATCTTCACCGTTTGGAATTCAAACACTTTATGATTTAGGCAAAGAAGTGTAAAACAATGTGAAGCTTTATTTTGTAATTATATGAAGATGTGGCGTGAGAAAGTGCATAATAAAATACAAAAATAAACGGTGTTCAATTTTTTGGTTTGATCATCTCTTTCACACGTATGAAATCAATTAATAATTTTAATGCGCAATTAAAAGTATGGATAGAGTGCATAGGTAGAGTGTAAAACAAATATATCTAGCATGCGACAAAAATACTAAGTATCATAAGAAAAAGGGTTTCCAGCACATAATCAAAAGAATTAAGAATTATTCTGTTGAATGTAACAAATAATCAAATTATTCGTAAAATTTATATTCAAACAAAAATCGTTACAAACTACAAACATCATGTTTCTTTGATCAGGCGCGGATCCAGGACAAGGCTTTTCAATTTTTGTACTGAATATTTTCATTTAGGTAGGAGAAATTTTTCGTTCCCCCTAGAGATGTGCTCTTGAATTTGATTGATTGCAATTAATTTCTGATTTCGTTCATTTGAATTGCTAATTATTTTTTCTAGTTCATTTGAATTAATGCAAAATCAATTCAAATGAATTGTAAATGAATTGCAATTGATTTTTACCAAATTTATTTGAATTAATTCAAAATCAATTCAATTCAAATGAATTCATTTAAATTGGAAATGAATTGAAATTCATTTCTGCCTAATTCGTTTGAATGATTAAAATTTCATTCAATTAATTTTTGTTGTAAAATGAATTAATTCAAAATTTAGCTAATTCATAATGAATTAAAATCAAAAAAGAATGATTATTTTACAGCTCTGATCTGAACTTTGATCTCGATGGGCGCTCCAAAAGGTTGTGGGATTTAGCTGAAATTTTCAACACTAAAATCAAAATTTTGAAATCTAAAAAATCAGTAGCCTTACTTTATATAATAGATTTGCTTTGGATTTCAATAACGATTTCATAATTTTCTGTCGATTTGCGGCATGGAGTCACTTTCCGATTGGACTCAAATTTTGCACTAGTTACTTTTAGATACTGAATAACAAAATAAGACTCATCCAAAACAAGTACATTTTTTAGTGACAATTCTAATTTTTGTTTGAGCATTGCTATATTTTCTTTGTAGGAACTATTTACCTCGCCCTTGTTTAAACTTTTATATAAAAAAACTGTATTTTTGGATAACTTTTTACCCATTCAACGATAATGGGTTAAACATGCCATCACTTGGTTAGAGTTCAATACCATTTCAGCATCACAACTTTCCATACCTGATGCTTATTGTTGTGGTAGCAGTAGTTGTTGTTGTTGTTATTCAAGCTGATGATAACAAGGATAATAATGAGCACAATGATGATAATCATGTCGTAGTAGTCTACTATTTGAATGGTGGTGATGATGATGATGATAATGACAATTTTGCTGTTCTTAACCCAGTTGTAAAGTGGGTGATACTAAAGTTATGCTTCACTTACCTTTTAATGATGGTTGTTGTTGCTGATGTATTTTGGTAGTTTTATAGTGGTTTTCTTGTAGTTGGTATTTCCTTTAGTTTTTTTATGGAAATTTGGTCCAAACCTCTATTAAAATATATAAAAATATAGTTTCTGTTTTTTTTATGGTTTAGTACTTCTTTTGAAAGTAGTTATTGCTATTTTTTTTATAAGCTGAACTCACAAAATTTATTAAGCTCAAGTACACTTTAAATGTTACATTTTTAGTTCAGTTTATGTCACTTGATTAAATTTTTTTAGAATTTTAAAGCAAAAATTGACTAAAATTTTACATTTTTGTTGTATTGATTTTTTTAAATTGAATTTTTAAAATGATTTTTTTCGGAAATCATTTTTGTATGTTTAATAATAAAGTTTGAACTACTTATGTAAACATCAATTCCTGGTTGAAATATTTTTTTTCTTTTTTTTTATTGAAAAATAATATATTTATTTAGATGCTGTCAACACTTAACAATATATTTTATATACATATGTACAAAACTTTAATTATCTATATATATTTTTAATTACAATATATCAATGTAAGTGTAAGTATGCTTTCGTAAGTGCAATTATATATTTTCTTATTTTTATTTTATTTTTTTATATAATGGAAGTAATACAACAGATGATTATGATGATGTACTTCAGTTTACATTTGCCACTGCCACTGTTACAAGTATCCATGTTGTTGTATTTTACTACATATATATGTATGTATGTAGAAATTACATGCGTAAAATCCTTTTTATATACACATTGTTTTTATTTTGATTTTGTTGTTGCTGCTTACTACTGTATATAATATACAACATATATGTATGTATGTATATGTAATCACTATAATATTTTTCTTTTTTTGATTATGTATTTACCCGTAGTGTCTGTGTTAAACATTTTACTTAAATATTTATTAAAATTTTGATTAAGTTTTATTCACAAATAATTATTTTTTATATTAAATAATTTTCTTTTATTTTAAATTCCTTTAAACACTCACACATGTTTGATATCTTTTTATTATTTTTTTGTTAATTTTTGACTGTTTACAATCTACCGTCTAATTCACCTGTTCATGCTTCGTTTATGTGACAAACTATAGTGTTAAGCAAAAAACATGTCAATAATTGTTGTAGCAGCTGACTGGCTATGTAGACTTGCGTAATGCGCATGACCAAATTTCAGCCAGTGTAGAGTTTTCTATGCCATAAAGAGTGTAATATTCTCTTAAATTTATACAAAAATCTCTTATTTCAATATTCGAACTTTCAATTTTTGCACTGAAAGTATTTATGTTATTAAGTAAAACATAAAATAAGCTTTAATATCTACATATGTATGTATATATGTATATATAGAGCATGTACGAACCTAATAGAGTTTAAGTTCTTTTTTGTTGGGATATTTTTTTTTTTTTTAAATGACAGATATAAAGAAAGAAGCAGCAACAAACAAACAAAAAACATACACTTTTATCTGTTGAATGATGATAAGCAGACTAACGGGCGAAAGGAATGAAATACAAACGACTCTAGGTCTATTTTATGTTAAAAAATTGTGTTGGTGAAAAAGTTTCTTCGCGAGCGAAAAAATAAAAAAAGTAAATTATACTTTAAAATAAAAATTTTAAATATTTTAAGGTAAACAAAATTATTTTTTTTTTCATATTGTTTTTCAAAATTCAAAAACAAAAAAAATTTTCAAAATTTTAAAATAATAATTTTATTTTTAATTGTTTTCAAAACTTTTTTTCGAAATGTTTTTTTTTAATTTTTTAAATTTTTTTTTTTTTAATTTTAAAAACTTTTTTTTTTAAATTAAAAATTTATGAAAAAAATGTTTTTGTTAAAAAAATTAATTCGGATTAAAATATATTTTTGCCGTTTGTAGAACCGAATTTCTATTGCCTTATATTGATCGTTGCAATGGACTTTGAAATATCTATAATTTGATATCCATTAGAGTTTCCAATTCGGTTTTAACCGAAACCGAAATCGCGGTTTTTCAAGGCCTAGAACCGAAACCGACAATTATTCTTAGGTTTTGACTTTTAATCTATTTTCAGTAGAAAAATTCAAAATATAGATATAAGAAACAAACTTTTTCATCCAATATCTCTAAAAACAAATAGTTAAAAATATCTTAAGATTTATTTAAATTTGTTAACTTGTATTAAAATAATTGCTTCAGATGATGTAGCAGGCTGCCTTTCGCAGGCTATATAATGCAAAATGTTTGTAACAAAGTTATTTTCAAATATCCGATAAAAGTATGGAGTACTAGCTGACCCGGTGGGCTTCGCCACCCCAATTGGAAGAAAGAAAAAGTACTATTAAGTCTAATTTCATATTTCCATTATTATAGAAAATACAAAAGAAAGGTACCACTATAATCACCTATTGTGAATTCTAACTCATTCAGAATCATTTGTGCCTAATTTTCAATTTTAAGGTTTATTATTATAAAATATTCAAAAAGTATCTTTACAATAAAGAAAAATAATAACATTAATTATCCCTTTTGAATTTGCGTTTCTAGGTCAATCGTTATACAATATTCAAAAAGTACTATTGGTTGAAAAAAGTATCTGCAAATCCCTTTTTTATATTCTAACTCAGTCAGGATCATGTATGTTAAATTTCCTGCTTATAGGTTCAATATTATAGAAATTTCAATAATAGTTTCTGTTACCTCAATATCATTATGCCCTCTATCCTTGTTTCTTTCTTTACTCAGAAGCAATATAATTTAATATAATAAAAGTACCATTAGAAGAAAAAGTAACAATTTTCCACACTTTCCACTGTCAAGTTTGAAATTCTAGGTTCAATATTACAGAAAATTCAAAAAGTACTATTTGGAGAACGAAAAAATACTCCTTAGTTTATTTTAGTTCTCCATTTTTGGTATCATAATACAATTGAGCACCCTATTCTTGATTATTTCTTTATTGAGAAGCATATTAGCCAATTTGAATGTATATAAGCTAACTATTTAATGTATTAAAAAGGTACCATTAAAAGAAAAAGTACCAATTTTCCTTTATCCCCTTGAACACTCGCCAAGCTTGAACTTTTAATTTGTATAGCATTTCCTATATTATCAACTGATCGGTTTTGGGTTAATTTATTAACTATTAAATAAATTAACCCAAAACCGATCCGAAACCGATCGGTTTTCAATTTTATAAAACCGAAACGGCGGTTTTGAAATTTTTCGGTTTTTTGGAAACTCTAATATCCATGTTGTCTATATTAGTGACTTAGTAATCAAGATATAGATCAAAAATAGGCCAAAAATCAAGGTTGTTCCACTTTTTTCCGATTTTCTCCATTTGAAATAGTAAGCGAGCCGATCCGATCAATCATGTTTGTAAGTTATTTGGGGGCTACGGAAACTTGATTTCAACATACAGACGGATACAAAGACTGACATGGCTATATCGACTTCGCTATCAATAACGATCTAGAATATATATACTTTGTGTGGTTGCAAATGAAAAATGTAGAAAATACAAACGGAATGACTAACTTATATATACCCTTGACACTCATGGTGAAGGGCATAGGGTAACATAGTAATTGACGTAATTGTCAAAAACCAAAGTCTGTTGTCAAAAACCAGTATTTTGATGTTGTATCAGACATATGATTTGTTGTATTTTATTTTTTACAAAACGGAGTATCTCGTCTCTATGTACAATTCTCTATCGTGAAGAGCATATAAATAATAATATTGTGTATATGACCAAGAAACAGCAGCTGGAGTACACTGATTGCTCACCAAAACTTATGGTGAACATGTTCCATTGGTTTTATGGTGCGAGAGATGGTTTGTACAGTTTAGAAATGGTGATTTTGATATAGAAGACAAAGATCGTCCAGGTCAGCCAAAAAAGCCAGATGGGTCCTTTTTATTATAAGTTGCCGAAATCTGGCCAGACCATCACAGGGAACCTGTACCAAACGGAACTGATTCGTTTGAAGAGTGCACTGACCAAAAAACGCCCAGAATAACGGCCAGACATGAAACCGTAGTACTCCATTACGGCCACATTTTAAAATACCTGTTAAAAACTATTTAGAAAGAAATGGTTGGGAAGTTTTGCCTCACCCGCCTTATAGTCCAGACCTTGCTCCGTGTGACTACTATTTGTTTCGATTGATGCATAATGCTCACTATGGGATACACTTCACTTTGTAACAGAGTATCCAATATTAGCTTGATTCGTTCATGGCCTCGGAATCCTTATATTGGCCATTATAATTTATATTTTACAAATATTTCAAAATAAAAGCTAATAATTTGAAAAAATCCCGCGGTTTTATGTCATACACCCAATACTATTCTGATAATATGCCAAGTGATTTGGCATAACCGATTTTTTGAATATTCGTAAACCTCTAAAATCATTTATTGCGAGTTTGAACTGTTAATAAATCTCAACACAGGCATACATTTTCCGATTTTAAACTTGTTAAGTTATGTACAGACTTTTGTCAGATCTTATAATGTTGTCAGATCTGGCAATGTGCTGACAATGAAAAATTGTTAGCAAAAGGTAAATTGTCAGTTTCGACGATTGTAAGAAAACCATAGAATTTCATTGCCTGACAATTGTCATACAATAAATTTATCTGCCAACTGTGTGAACTGACAATTTGTTCACACGCTTGTCATATTGTTGTATATAGTAAAAATTGCCAGATCCGTTGTTAGATATTGCCAGAACTGTCAAATCATTTGAAATAAATAATTTTCTATTGTTCATCAGTGCCTTGGCTACAATTTTTTCTTCTGAATTTTTACAAATTGCAGTTCAAACTTTCCTGGATGGCATCTGCGACCTCTTGCTATAAAATGTCTTTGAGAATTTTATACTCAGCGTAATCAGCATACCGTAATCTTCACCGTGCCCCTACTTTCTCGACAAGTTTGATATTTTCGTGAGTCCACACGTATTTCAACTTTTAGCGGCGGGATTTTTGTGTGGGCGTTGATTTATTTACGCTTTCAGACTAGATAAGAAAAGTCAAGTCAATTGGCTCATAGCTGCAATCTATGACGCAGGTTACATTTATTTAAATGTCACTGACTATTTTTGAATAAATACGAACTTAATGGATGTTACTAATACGACATGATTTACACCAGATTGGCCTACAATTTTTTGTGTGGTGCGGTGACCAATACGTGCTCTTTTCCTGACACTTGTATCCTTAGAGCTGACTTAACAGAGATAAATCAATCTGGCCTAAGAAGTGGTGTCAGTAGTAGCAAGACATGTTAGTCTCTATACCTTTGACAGAATGGAGAGTTGTATTATATTGTTCACCAACCTACGCCAGACAAGAACAGCATAGAAAATAATTGGAATTATTATAACAAATAAATATTTACGGTGTAATATATTAAACAGATAAATTTACCTAAAAAGTAACCTGACATTAATTTTAAATCAATATCTACGGTAAAAATTACAAAATATGTTTACTCCATACTCATAGATATCTATTTGTTGAAATTACGGGCATTAGTCGTGAAGATTCCTTAGTAACGAAGTGCCATATTTGCGGTCCTTATACATTATCCTTGTCCTTATACTCATTCACGTCATAATAACTTATATGTATTTAATTCATTAAAAGGTAAATTCCGTATTCGACACCACATCCAGAATCCATGTCTTCTCGCATATGCAATCATTAAACATTACCCTGTTAATTAAGCTACAAGAACCTGAAAAAGAACCGTGAAAGTTTCGACAAAACTGCTGATTATTGACAGTAATATAGAGTCCATGTCGGGCATGTAGTCAGATGAGACAAGCTGGTCTGAGCAGACCTATAAAGTTCCTGATGCATAGACTATTTACAGCATAAAAGCAACAATCGAATTTAGACAGACAAATATGCAACGCATATTATGTTGTTATTCTAAATATCAGTGTTTACCGAAATCACCTGTCAACAAACCCAATATCGACAGCATTATTAGTATGAGTATGTAATGTTTAGTACAAGTTGTTAAGTATTCAACTGAGGGATAAAAGTGCCAAATTCCTTAAGTTTAAATACTTTTGATGTTTTAACCTAAAGGCAATACATTTATAGAACAACAACAAACACACATGCACATACATTCATATATACATACACACACAACTATATTTCTATTTATGCAATTGTATTTTTGAGTGAGTGTTATCAATGTAGAGACACCCAGCAGTTTTAAAAGTTGTCAACCAGCGGTTCTAATGATGCAGTACTAGCGATTTTACCCATCCTTGTAATCACCACTAGTTTCCGAATTAGTTATGTGCGTGTCTTAGGCGGACTCGGCATTATATGGGGAAATATAATGGCAATTGATCTTCAATGGACTTTAAAGTGACTACACGCTACATTACTTACATACACACTGTCACAGCTTAAATTTTTGCTGGATTATCAGCAAAACCATTGACTTCACATGTCCCACAGGAAATATTCGGGAACTGTCAATTGACTGGTTCATTTTTCGAAATAAATTTATCACCAAATTTTGATTTCAGTAAATGATGATTGCGGTCGCCGTATGGTACATAGCACCATCCTCTTGAAACCAAATCTCGCCCGATTCAATGTTACCCATATACATATAAGAAAAAAATGATTGATCATTCTTCATTTTTGAAAAAATAAGGTGTGATGATGCCACCAGCGTGTAAAGAAACATCGTGTAAAATGCATTAAAATGTTGGAGTCTGTAGGGTCTGTTGTGGATTGGTCTCACTCCGTCTGCGGTAATTTTGTATATTAACAAATTCGTTAAGCCAAAAATGAGGCTCATCTCTGAACATATTTTTTAGATGAATCAATAACTGGTAGAAATATCCAAGCGTCAATCTATTCATGATGACTTGCCAGAGTATACTGATCATAACTATCAAAAGTTGAGCGCAGATGACAGTTTGTTTGACAGTTAGACTATCGGGCTTAAAATAACACCCTTTCTAAATCAGAAAATTGACTTACCCCTTCATTGCATAGTGCACAAACGTGTCAAAATAGCCAACAAAATATAAATAGGAGTCAACCAATAAGACTGCTGTTAAAAATGCAAGATTTTTTCAAATTTTTAGCTTTTATTTTGAATTATTTGTAAAATACACACTTATTCAAGGTATTGGCCATTGTTAGCTATGACCTTTTCTTATCTTTCTGGCAACATATGAATTTCGAGGCAAAAGCAGTGCTCATCTTTTGAGGCCAAGAGGGAATCAAGCCAATATCGGATAATCTCTTCCAAAGTGAAGCGTATCCCAGGGAGAGCGTTTTTCATCGATCGAAACAAATAATAGTCGGACGAGGCATGGTCTGGACTATAAAGCTAGTGAGGTAAAACTTCCCAACCACTTCATTCTAAATACTTTTTAACAGCTATTTCAACATGTGGCCGAGCGTTGTCATGATGGAATATTATAGTCTCATGTCTGGCCGAATATTCTAGGCGTTAAAATGACTCAGTTGCATTTGGTACAGGTTCTCTGTGATGGTCTGGTCTTATTTCAGCAGCTCATAATAGATAGGATCCTTTTGTTCCCACCAAATACAGAGAATTATCTTAACTCCTGGGTGCCAATGCGGCTGCTGGGCCAGGCTTCACGTGCGATGTCTTATGCTTACCCAATTTCCATTCTTTTGGATTAATCATGTTGCTCACAATCATTTTGAAATTTCCCAATGATTTTGAAAGTTCTTGTTGAGTTTTAAAAAATTCTTCATGAAGTAATGCCTCCAATTCTAGGTTTTCCATCTTTTTGGCTGGCCTGGGCGATATCTTTCTTCCGTGTCAAAATCACTACTTCTGAACCTCACAAACTATTTCTCGCACGTTGAGACCGATGAAACATATTCACCTTAAGCTTAAGCAGTGAGAATTATTTTTCAAATTAAAGAAGTCAAGCAAAACTTCTGCATATGTCGCTTTGTTGGCATAAAATTCGACATTTTCCAAGCAAAAAAACTTTGTTGTTTATTCTATAATGTTCAATAACTAAGTGAGAATAAATTACAGAAATATGTTCTTGAAAATTACATATTAGTTATTAAAATCCTCCATTCTGAAGTCATACACCCAACATAGCAAAGAAAAGTCAATTTATATATCGCGGGTTATCCGGATTTGTTTTCCACCTAGAACACAAATATGTTAAAACAAAAAGCCACATAACTAATAATAAAACCAGTGGTGATGTCAAATGCTAGCTAAAATCACTAGTTCGAAAAAGTCGCCCACAACTGCTGGGTAGTTTAACAACTTCCTACATTTACACAAAAGTACAAGTACAACATATACAGATACTAACTCATACATGAAACTAATAAACAGCAGGCATTGTACATTTATTCGATATGAGGGTCATTTGATATTAACAAATGATAAGTTGATAACTTATGGGCTGTTGTGCTTTTGTGATTGAAAATGAAAATGAAATTTGTATTTTAAGCTTTTGCTGTCTTTGTTCTTCCTTTTTGGGGTAGAAAATTACTTAAAAATGGGAAATTTTTAATAAACCATAACGAACAGTGTATTCCATGAAGAGATGCTTTTTCTTAAGAATTTCTTTTTCTATGGCTTTTGTATATACACTGAGCCAAAAAGGCCAGCTAAATACGATAAAATGTGGTGGATAATAAGTCAAAGTTATAAATTTTCTAGTATTCAACAAATTTACTGTAACCTTTTACAATATTTACTAATGAATTTTGTTGAACTGTTTAACGACTTAGTTATATAGGGTGATTTATTTCACGCGGGCTTGTGTTTGAAAATTCATCTTAGAAAGGCTCACTGTGTTTCTAAATTATTCAGTTGTATTACAAAAATTTGTATTCTGTGTAAAATAAAGTATGGTTTTTAAGTCCCATAGAACTTCAAATTGTAAAGAAAAACAAAAATATTTTAAATTTTAAAATATCTTTGTTTTTCGCTTGAAATCGGACATGTCCTGGGATACCAAGAGCCTAATAGCTTTCCACAGGCCGCAGTACAAAATTGACATTATTGTTTCAATACCACTCAAGGACCTTCTTTTTATAGTGGCATAATGCCAATTCGGCATTACTTTTTATGGGAGGTGCCACACCCACTACCGACCACTTTCAACCAAACCATATTAAAATATAAGAGAGTCCTTCAAAGTTCGAAGAATCTTGCACTTATTGCTCTCAAAATATTTAGAAATAACTAAGTATTTACTTTGTATGGGGGATGACTCATGCTCAATTCTCTTCTATCTTTGTTTAACCCATTAACGCCGAATGGGTAGAAAAATACCCAAAAATAGAGCAATTTTAGAAAAATTCTAGAAAATTCTAGGAGAGCGATATTAAAAATGTTCTTTTGGATAAATATAAAGTAAGATCCGAACTGCCCAAAATAATTTTTTCGGTAGTATTAGGTCATGCCTTGGAGGGGAACTAATGGGCCAAAGTTGAACAATTTTACAAAATCACAAAATTCGAAAATAAGTGGTTCTAAAACACGGGGGGAGTGGAATTCCACAATGCCCTCCTTGTGTCTAGTAGTCTTTGATGTCATCTATCAGCAGAAAAAATAACCAAGTGATTACTCCCACATTCCTAAGCTACAAGTACGATTTTGTGGATTGGGTATAAAAATACCCACTTCGGCATATATGGATTCTAAAACATATGAAGTATGAATTTCATTTTTCAAGAGAAATTTACTTTTTTTTAGAAAATCGTAATAAAAGACATCTAAGAGTATAAGAATATGTGATTATATAAAATATTTAAATGGTGAAAGGTTGACACAACTTAACTAAAATTTTTTCGACCATGAAATAATGATATCAAACCAGTTCTTTTATACTGAGGTGAATACCACAATTATCGTATGTTAAAATAATGATAGTCATGCGTGTGTAGGCGTTTTTAGATCCCACAGCTTGAGGTGATAGTGCGGAACAAGCATTCTCATCTACTTTCTGGTTACCGCTAGCCACAGAAATAGTTAGGTGACTAGTTATGTTAACATAGGTTTGTCCGAGGAGGAAGTGAATTGACTCTTTGGAGACAGTAACTACAGTTTGTCCGTTACAAATAGACAATTTACTCTGCATTCGATTTATTATGACAGGTTAAATAACTACTTTTTGAAGTACAGTAGAAAAAAAAAAACAAGTTTCAAATGTCCCCATCTCTAGATTATGAAATGTTTAAGTAACTACTGTCTCCACTCTGCATTACAACGAGTATATTCGGGACGAATGAATCTGCATATAATTTACTGTATTTTACGGGTGTATTGAGTCCATGTCGAACTGCTGAAGAGTGTTAAAACTTTTTTGTCGTTTGTTTGTGCACGTTTATGTTATATTTCTTATCATTATTTTTCCATTCCTACTCAATTTCTTATTCATTTCTGAAAACTATACTAATACGTTTTCTAAATAATGTTTCCAAGACTTTCTCTACATCAACCGAAATATGGTTCTATATTATGGAGACTAATATTTCCATTATTGTGAACGGTCAAGATACAACTTTAGATTTTATTAGTTAATTGAATTTCATCAGACATTATATATAATATTTTTTAAAAGTATCAACCTTATCTGATGGGCTCGGATCCAGCTCAAGCATTTGGAGGGGGTGGGGGGTATTTGAATTGGAAATTTGTTCTACATTTTTCTTTTTTTCCTTTTTTATATGAACAATTTTCGGTTTTGGGGGGAGTGGTAATTCCTATTTTCTCCCTCTGGATCCGCGCCCGTAGTTAGTAATTGATAAATCTACAACGTAATCATCAAAACATCGAAAAAAAATGCTTTAAGGGATTCTATTTTTTAAGAAGCTATTTAAAAAAAACATACATTTTAGAACCCTGCAGGCTCAATGATTAAATGAATAATAATTTGTTGGACCAAGTTTAACTTTTGGCTGGTATAGCGTGTGTAAGTTTTTTTACTCAGTCTTTATGACCATGCGGCTGTTCTTGCGGAAGCGCATTCTGGACGTCCAATTTTGGGCCACTTTTTCGAACATTGCCGTCCGTTAACGAATAACATGAATAATGTTGGCCTATAAGGCATCAATTGGTGCTGATTTATCAGCATAAACCAGTGACTTCACGAGGCCCCACAAGAGATAATCGAGTCGTCAATTGCTGATGACTTATTAGCATAAACCAGAGACTTCACTTGGCCCCACAGGAGATAACTAAAAGGTGTCAAATCGTACGACGTTGGAGATCTACTTCTCGAAATCACCACAATCGATGGTTGTGGTGACCGTATCGCACGTAGCGCCATCCTGAAGAAACTGCACTTCGCCCGGATCAATGTCATCTATATTTTCAAAAAAGTATATGATTATAGTAATAATATTCATGGACCGTAATTGGTAGCATTGTTCAAGCGTCAATCTATTCATGATGATTGACCAGAGCATAAATGTCATAAATTGAGCGCAGTATGACAGGTCGTTTGACAGCTAACACTTTCGTAAGTTATATAGGACTTGAAAAAACAGTATGTATTTATCGTGGACTTTGAGATCTAAACTTTTCAGCTGGCTACTTAGATCGTGTGATTTCACACCTACAGATTTTTTTCTTTGGCGTTATTTGACTTTATATTTGTGATTCGGGAGTACTAATTCGGGAGATACCCTTTGCAGTGCAAAAGTTTGACGTTTCGGAAGGACCACCTACAGTGTAGTGGTAAATGCCAGAGATAATTCTTTCAGATTCCGCCATCCAATTTTATATTATGTTTATTTTTTTATTGAAAAAACCTTTAAATGAATTACCCAATATTTTTTTTTTTTGGCCTCTAATTTTTTAATTCTTCATTATATTTACTTAAAGTTTTCGTTCAATGTATGTATGTCTTTTACAATAAATAAGTAATTTAGCAAATTATTCTTAATTATTTCCAACTTTACTGAAAAAAAACTAGTCAATTTTGAACACATATTCATGCTTAACGTTAGACGAGCTTTTATAAAATACATTTTACTAATTCACGGTTAAATTGGCAATAACTCTAGTATAGATTCATCCAGTACATATGAATATCCCTGGAGGGAAATAAATTAAGCACAGCAATTTAAAACATGTTAAACACACAAAATAACGTATATACACTGAACGAAAAATGGGAAGTAAATAGTTGGTCGTATAATAATAAAACAAGTGTATATATTCTGGGTCCTCGTACGATTCTAAAACTATCTAGCTATGGCCGTCCTCATGTCTGTCTGCTGAAAATACGATAGGGCCTAAACGAAATGTTGGCTTAAATATTCCACAAATATCTATATTGATAAGGTTTGTTTGGTATTAAAAATGGGCAATATGGGTCCATGATTTCACCTAGCTGTTTGAGCCGTCATAATTATGTTGATTATACGACAATATGGAAAAAGTTTGCAGAAATTAGTTCTAAGTATGGTGAAAATCTGATAACATTAGACCCTAGGTCCCTCTCAGAAAATGACTTGAAATTTCCTAATTTCCAGTTTTATATGAACCTAAATCTTTCCATAATTGACCTTACCCCTAATATAACCCCAATAAGAGATAAACTATTTATTGCCACATATTGATGGCAGATACACAAGATTCGGCAGATTCGAGTATAATACTCTTGCTAAATTTCGTTTTCTTTTTCAACTTTAAATTTTCTTAAATTATTTGGGAAAAAATCACTACTTTGACCATAAACATGAAACTACTAATAAAATATGCATCCTCTAAACCATAGGGTAGAACTAAAGGAGCAACTGATATATATATATATACATGTATAAGTTCTCGTAGTTCCTAAAAGGAGTATTTATTCTATTATAATTTGTCCGATGAAAGTGTTGTTGTCTCTTTCCAGCGATTGTCGTGGTTGGCAGTTTCATGGTTTTCCTTTTCTAAGGCTTTCGTGCGGGTTTCATTCAATAGCTTCTTTTGTGTCATCGCCAATGTGCTTCCTTAGAGTATGCCCTAGACAGCGCCATTTTATTTTTCGGCTCGCGACGTTTACGTGGATTTGGGATGATTGGATCCATAGTCTTTTCATTGGATATCGTATCTGACCAGAATGTATTTAAAATTCTCCGCAGGCAGCGATTAAGAAGACCAGTGGCGAGTTAACATCCTTCTGCGCAGCATTCCACGATTCACATCCATTAAGAAGAGATGATTTTATGCTGGAACTAAACACGTTTAGTTTGGTTCTTTTCGAAATATGTGCTGGTCGCCATATAGAGTTTAATATAATAAACTAATGTTTGCCAGCTATTATTCGGTTTCTTTCGTCGTCTGCAGAACCACCTGTTATAGTCTGAAATAGCAGAACGTTGATAAGTTTTCAAGATTTATCCCGTCTATTACAAATGCTCTGTTGTTAAAAACATTAATTCTCATGGCTTTAGATTTGGCAATATTTATTTTTAGACCAGCATTAACTGCTTCAGTTTGTACTGCATTGATCTTAACCTGTATATCATTGAAGTTAAGGGTTAGGAGACATATGTCGTCGACATATTCGAGATCTGCTAGCCTTCTGTTGAAGTTATTCCCTTTTGTTCACACGGGTCTTTTCCCTTTCACGACCATAAGACAAATTTTTGAACAATTCTTTAACACAGTACCAATAAAACTGTCAATTATTTAATCTAAACACATTAATAAGAAACACGTTTACGAACTATTAAAATGGAACCCATTCTTTTTATTGTCGTGGTCGTCAAAGGATTAAAAAGAAGGGGCGACAGAACACAGCGTTAAGATCTTGATACTCTGCGTTGTGATATAGGGCCTTATCAATTTCATTTACTTTTGGTAGTGTGCCTTTGCATGCTAGCGTACTCCATATGGCTGAATGGGAAACCGTATCGAATGCTTTCTCAAAATCGATGAATATCAATTAAAGCGGCGCCATCCACACAATAGATTTCTCAATTACGATCCGTTAACTATTGACATGGTTAGTGCATGATTTGTGGGTATAGAAGCTATCCTGCTCATTGCGTAGAAGAGGATCGAATGCGACTGATACCCTTTTATTGATAACTTGAGAAATTATATTATTTCCGATAATGATAAGGGTTATGCGAAGCCAATTTTTGCATTGTGACTAGTCTCATTTTTTGTGGTATATTAATAACAAATCCTTCTTTTAAGTCATTGTACATTGAGTTTCTTACCCAACGATTTTTTATAACGTGGTAAATAAACTAAGCGCTAATTTAATAGCTCAAGAAATAAATTATCCGGCTTAGGAGCTTTGTTATTTTTCAGGGACACTAGGCCTTCATAATTTCGAAAGTTTTTGGACAGTCTTTGGATAGATCATCCCTAGCACTGTGTTGTATATAATCACATAGATTTTTACCAGTTTTCTACGTTTTTGCTAATATCGAGGAGTAGTGCTCTCCCCATACATCCACCTAGTCTCTTTTGGTTGTGACTGAACCTTCATCTCTGGTTTTGTTCTATGGGTTGCGGCTGCTGTTTCGACTTCTTTGGCGGGAACTTTTTTGACATTCTTGTCTAGCGTAAAATGTATTGAGCGCAGATTTTCTTTTTCATTACGAGTTCTAGCGGTATTCAATAAGCCATTTGCGTCTATTCTTTCATGAGGTTTCAAGTCTTGTCAGAGATCCATTGTTTTCTTATACTTGCTTTTTAGCCTACATGTTCGTCGGTTTCGTTAATGAAACAGGTTTCAATGCTATTCCAATCAGGCACTGTATTAAATGAAATCGTTTGAAACCGTTGAGAGAATCTATGTAGTTGTTTTTGATTGTTTTTCCTCAATTTATTGATGTTATACTTTCGTTGAGCTTTATCTACTCTGGTGATGGTTGTGAGTTGTGCCAATCAAAAGGTGACGGTCACTGCTCAGTCACTTTTTTCGGACATCTAGCAACGAGCCTCTCCATTTTCAGCTAATGACAATATGGTCGTTTTGATTTTCGTTGACGTTACCGGGGAGATCCAGGTCACCTTGTACATCTTTTTGTGAGAAAATAACGTGCCCTCAATGACCAAGTTCTTAATCATGCATGTTTTCAGGAAGGGCTGACCATTTTCGGTCATTATACTAAGACCGTGCTCACCATTGCTCTCTCAAGCCAATATTCAGAAGTATTATGTGTCCACAGTTTATAGATGCAGTTATCCTGGTTAAGAGGCCGTAGAAATCCTCTTTCACCGATTCTGCAACATCGGTTGGTGCATAGCAGTGCACACAAGTTACGTTTCTGAGCTCAGGTTATAAAACGGGCAGTGATAATCCTGTCGGAGTGTGGTTTCCATTCGATGAGAGCAACTTTTTGTCTCTCTTGATAAGAGAATGCCTATCCCACTCATTATGTGTTGATCTGATGGTCTTCCAGAGTATATGAGAGTTAGGCCATGTGATGTGACGTACTCCTCATATTCAGGCCATTTGATTTAGCAAAGGCCCTAAATAGCAGATTAATTTTTTTTTAATACTTTACACACTTTTGCAAGACGAGGTGTATCCAAAAGCGTACGGACATTCCAGGTTCCAAATCGTGTCCATTTTTTCAAGCTGAAGGTCGTCATCGTTTCAATCTGCAGCACTTGGTGTTTAGATGACTGGGAACAAATTTTAAATCTAGCTACTTTTTTTCGTTGATAATACTAACGAGATTTGGTCCCGTGTAGTTACAAAATGGTACTATCTATACGACAAAACATAATACATGTACGAGGGTTGAATAATTAACTTTGACAATTATATTAAGTAAACTGGAAATCCTATGATTTGTTTACCATTCACAACGAATGAGGACTAATACGACAAAATAGGTACTTTGTTAATCTAATTTGAAACAGATATTTGCACCCCCCAAAAAACATAAAAGAGCTGACCTTTTTTTATAAATTTCTTAAAATTTAAAACCGAAAAATCAGTAGCACTGGTAGATTAAACTGTAACCAGACACCTTAAGAATCACACAAGAAAACTGTCCAAACTGACAATCAAAAAGTTTTTAAATCTATAAGCTACTTAACTACTTACTTCTTAGTACGTTTGTTGCCTTTCAAGTATCATATAGCGTGTCCAATGTTTATTTTCTGTTTTCAATTGTCGTTAGCACCCTCGTTGTTTTGCCTTTTGTAACATGTAATTATTCAACAAATTGGATAAAATTCAAATGAAATTTTAATGTAACAAATTTTCGTCCAAACAAATTACATTGCTAGTTCTGGTTGTTGTTGCTGTTGTTGTTATTATTGCTGTTAACTGTTGTTTTTGCCTTTCGGTTTAATAACGACCAACATCATTTAGAATGTTGACAACAAATTTAAATTCGTATAAATTTTTAATTAACCATTTTAGCAAATCTATTTAAATAAGTAAAGAAAATTACTTCATTTAGCATTTTAAAGAAAATACTTACATCTGAAATTAGTTTACTAAAATTTTAAACTAAAAACCTGAAAAAAATCTGTATATTTTGTATGCAAATTGTTAGAGTGTTGACAGGATTTTATTGTTGTCAAATGCAGTGAAATAAAATGAAAAGAAAAACAAACTACAAAGTATGCCATATGCAACAACCCTTTACTAAAGTTTGTTAACTGTTTAAAGTTGTTTATTTACTATTGCTGTCATACTTTTTTTTCGGTAGTTCTCTTAAAATTTGCTATTATTACTAAATAATAGAAGAAAGTTTAGCGAGGCCTTATATTCAAAATTGGCTATCTGCAGATTTTTTTTGGAATGAGATTTTGGTACCAAATACATCACTTATTGCTGGAAAAAATTTGAGCGGACAAAAAATAGTTTGGGACATAGAGAAATACAGTGGAAACAAAAAAAAAAATACTCAAACAATCTCGTATGTGTTGTTATTGTTTTCACATATTTTTTTATAATAATACATGCTCACCGACAACCGAGTTAGGTCTTTGATAGGAGAGTTTCCGATCTAGGTGTATTTATCTATGGTTTGGATATAAACAATTTTTTTTTTTCGTGATATATATATATATCACGTTTTAAATAAAACATACACTAAAATTGTGTAGTAAGGTTGTTATTATATAAAACTTTTTCGATTTTCTCCCAAAATCTAAAATAAACCAGTGACTTCACGAGTTCCCACAGGAAATAATCTAGTGCTGTCAATTAAGAGGTCCATTTCTCGGTGTTAAGTTATCGCCAAATTTTGATTTCAGTAAATCGATGGTTGTGATTGCTGTATGACACGTAGCGCCATACTCTTGAAACCAAATCTCGAACGAATCAATATTATCCATATTTTAAAACAAAAAATCAGTGATCATGATGCGGTAATGTCTTCATATGCTGGAGCGTGAGGTCCGGCTTCATTTTTTATAACCTCTTCCCATCTTTCTGGAAAATTATGGATTCCGAGCCATAAGAACAGCTTATCCATTGTACCAAAGTGAAGTATGTGATGTAGTTTTTGTTCCCATTCGGGGTATGCTTAGTCTGTTCAGGTTCTTCAAAGGTCTGCTTCCTTTGAAATATGTTTGTTACTGGGCGAAGCTTCTAAGAGAGGATTCAACGAGATAAATGCTTCGGCTAACGACTAGTTATTCGTAAATACAGCTTATGGATGCAATCCGAAGTGATTAATTCGTCAGTTCTCATCGGCTATCTTCAACTTATTGACTATGACTAGCTAATGAGTATAATCCGATGAGATAAATGCTTCGGCTCTCGGTCGGCTAACTATTTATAAATACTGCTTATAGATGCAATCCTAAGAGATAAATTCTTCAGTTCTCATCGGCTAACTACAACATATGGGCTATTAATAGCTAATGAGTGGGCTAACTACGGTATTAATACGAAGTAAGTATTTAGGCCTCGTCTAATTTGGCTTTGTTACCCGGACGCAAAGTATAAGTAGATCGGGACTTCGATTATAGCTTGCCTTTTCAAGTTTTTCTTAGATGTCTTATATTAAAATTCACATAAATTGTATTAGTACTAATTATGTTCAATTAGTGGATTGACTTTTGTAACTGCACGTTACAAGTATATCCCTACTGAAGCATTCTGCTTTGATCGAAAGAAATATTAGTGGGACGGGGCATGGTATTTTGTGAGGTAAAACTTCCCAACCACTTCATTCTAAACACTTTTTAACTGGTATTGCAACATGTGGCTGAGCGTTGTCATCATGAAATATTACGGTTTCATGTCTGGTCGCTTATTCTGGGCATTTTTTCGGTCAATGTTCGCTTCAAACGAATTAATTGCATTCGGTACAAATTCTCTGTGATGATCTGGTCAGATTTTAGCGACTCGTAATAGATAGGATCTTTTTGCTCCCACCAAATACGGAGAATTACAGATCGCCATGGACATTTTGCTTTGGTGTTCATTTGGCTGGTTGTCCGGGCTTCATATATCATCTCTTATACACCAGGTTATCGTAACGGATCCATTTCCCATCGCAAGTAATAATTCGGTGCAAAAACGAATTTCGTTTGTAGTGTTTAAGCATCATTTCGGACATGCAAAATCGTTTTTCATTGTGTCTCGTATTGCTACGAATTTGAAATAGCGATTTGAATTTAACAGTCTGTTATGACTGCCTGCAGCATTCATCATGTTTACAAACACGTCCATCAGTAAAAGCTTCTACTTATCAACAGTATTGATGGCATGCGGTTATTATCATTGTTTGTAAGTGTGGCCGCACTGAATGTTTGGGCTGCTAACATTGAAATCGAAGGCTCTGGAATTCGATCATACTAGTTTGTCTGTTAAGATCGTTGTAGAAAATTAACGAAAGATGGCGTGTGTATAAAGAGTGGCAGAGTTTGCAGTAGTGAGTGAGTTTATCATAGGTGCTGTTATAGTTAACATCAACTGTCTTGTACATTTAAAAATGTGTGTGCATTTCTGCGAATTGATAAACGTGTATAAACACACTGAGTGACTATATGAACTGTTGTTGTTGTACATTTTAAATAAATAAAGAGTTGTTACAATTTTTAATTACAGAACGGCTTTTATTTACCATCAAATGTATCCGGTTTATTTAAAGGAAATAAACCAACGTTTTAAAAAGGTTAAAACGTAACAGTGTGGTACCGAATTTCCCTGTTTTTGGGTGAGTTCTGCTGCTCGCAAGCGTTTAAAAACTGCTGGTTGAGTAGCTCTTAATTATTTTTCAAGCTCTTGTTGAGTTTGACATTAATCTTTGTGGAGTAATGCCTCCAATTCTTGGTCTTCAAACTTTTTTGGCTGGCCTGGGCGATCTTTGTCTTCCGTGTCAAAATCATCAATTCTGAACCACACAAACCATCCCTGGCACGTTGAAACCGATGGATCACATTCACCATAGGTTTTGATGAGCAATCGGTGAGCTTCATCGGCACTTTTTTGCAAATTAAAGAAGTAAAGCAAAACTTCCCGCATATGTCGGTCAAGCCCGACCATATAAAACCCTACACTAAGTAAATGAGCAAAATCATTTTTCTTTCAAAATTTCAATAATTTTTATTCGTGAGTGATTTTCGGAATTGTGCCTTATATTGGAGCTATGACAAACTATAGACCGATCACAGTGAAATTTGGTCGCGTGATTAATGTCTATATGAAAATTATTTATGTTGAATTGTATGTCAATACCAATATTTTTAGGAGATTTATGCTCGTTAAAGTGATTATCGGAAACAGGTCTTATATTGGAGCTACGACTAATTATGGACCGATCACAATAAAATTTTGTGACATTAATTCCGTATATATAAAACTTATTTGGAGAAAAACTTGTGTAGATACCTATATAAATTAATCATTTATGACCGATAAAGTCCAATTTCGGGAGGACATTTGTATGGGGGCTAGGTGAAATAATGAACCAATTTCAGCCAGTTTCAATAGGGTTGATCCTTGGGCCGAACAAAGTATATGAATCAAATTTTATTGAAATATCTTCAAAATTGCGACCTGTACTTTGCGCACAAGGTTTACATGGACACCCAGCCAGCAAGACAGACGGACGGCGGCGGCTGTTAGACTAATACTTTTGGGCGTTACAAAGATCTGCACAAATCCAATATACCCTCCTCACTATGGTGGTGTAGGGTATAAATAGCAAATAAAATAAAAAAACATTTTGCTATATGAGAGAAAAACTCAGGCAGCAATACTAGTCTGCAATACCCAAGAGTGCCTGAAGGCACTCATCAATAAATCACGTCTCTTTTTTACGTAAATCTTGACTCCAATATATAAAATATAAGTATACTTTTTAAGAAAAAAAAAATATGATTGCAATCGGGAAACTTTAAAGCACTTTAATCAACGTTTGATAACACATCATGAACTTCCCTTATTTTTTTGGTTGTTTATGGACTTAGTTTGTAAAAAGCGCATTAAATAACAAAGAAGACAGCTTTTGAGAGCTTTCAAGGCCTATTAAAATATTTAACTACGTTTTTTAGAAACTGTTACAAGAGTTTTTGAAATGAAAAATTAGTTATATTTGCATTTATTGTAATTTTTGCGATGAGTGCCTTGAGGCATGCTTAAGCGTTATAGGGTTAAGTTATACACCCAATAACAAAAATGATCCCCATCGCTGAACACAATTTTGTGAAAAAACAGTCGTCTATAAGTTGCTCGAATGGATGACTGATTTTCAAAATATATTTAGATAATTTGGTAGCTTTATTTAAACATCCATCCATTCTTGATGATTTTCCATAGTATACTGATCATAAATGTCAAAAAGTGAGCGCATTATGACATTTCGTTTGACAGTCAACTCTATCATAAGCTCTAGCGGTCTTAAAAAACACTCTTTATATATGTATATAAAAGAGTAACGATATTCAGTGAATGGCTGATTCAGCATCTCCCCGGCAGAGACATGAAATTCGGATTTTAGATTCCCCCCTCCCTATGTGGATGCATTAAGAAAGGATTTTTGAAAATTCGAAGGTTTAGGGGGCAAATTCGATAACATTATACCTTCTAAACTTATACTGATACAATAAATATTTAAAATGCATATTCATCCATTTCTTAAATGAGCAGACAGGTGTTTAGTAGTTTGATATCAAGTATCTTTTAAAATGGAATACAGAAGCTATTTGTTAATGAATTTGTTTTCATTATTTAAATATTAGGAAATTATTGCTACTTTGACCCAAATCTCGAAACTTCATATAAAATGTTCAACCTCTAAACGATATCCGATATTTTAAATCATTTCAGCATTTGGTTTTTAGATGATGAATAACAAATTTAGAGCTTGGGAGAACTGAAAATAAAATAAAGACCGATTTAGAGGTCGCCCTTTAGTATATACTTCAGTGTATGTATTTGGTATGTATTTTGTACAACTTTAATTGTTATAGATGAAGGGTATTTAACATTCTTCATTATCGAAAATAACACTGTAACTTGTTTTCTCTTCTTTAGCTTAAAACAATCCCAGTTGAATGACTAGTGTCGCTATTGTTGCAGGGCGAACAAAACAAATACCCGTTTCCCCTAAAAGTAAATGTGAATAGTATTGTTATACATAAAATAAAAACAAAATTGTAATTTTATTCTATTTATTTGAAATCTGAGAATATTATGTTGACACTGTTGTTTATTAAACACTTTCAAGAATATATAACGATAAACAACAAAAATAGCAGAGACAGCTAGAGAATGAGAAATGAAGCAAGTAGAAAATTGAATGTGTGTCAACACTTTTTATGAAGTGTTACTTTACTCATTGCTAAATGAAAAATAATAAAAAATTATTTGTCATTTTCTGAAACGATTTTCTTGGGTTATTTTCTTCTGCTAAGCATTCAAAGATGGATTAAGGATATCAGTTTAAATTTTAGTAATTGAAATTTATTAAAAAAATTGGGATTATTATGTGACGTTGCAGGTGATATTCGTACTAAATTAAATAAATGTTTAAAAACAGTTTTCTTAGTTTGTTGATTTTTTTATAAATTTTTTTTTTAAATGGAATTAAAATTAAAACAAAAATAGGGAATTATTTTTGTATAATGTATGATTTTTTTATACATATTTCCGAGCAAAACATAAAATTTGTATGGAGTCACTTCCAATGAATGATTCATTTACAGCTCTTGTTGATACCCACAGATTTTATTACATTCCTCTGTTAGATCTATAAAAAGCATGCCTGTGCGTGCTAATTTGATTTTTTTCTGCTAGTTAACCAATAAAACTCAAAGCATTGCCCTACTAGTACAAAATTAATCAATTTTAAAATTGAGAAAAAGTAGAATTTTCGTAAATTTTTGTTCGAAAAACTGCATTGGAATTTTTTTTACTTTTTGGAAATTGCAGGTTTTGCTTTTCCTAAATCGTATTTTTATTTACGACTTTACATTAGGTACCAAAAGGTGTACGTAAGAAATTTCATTGCGATACGACGTTTATGTCGAAATTTCTTATTTAGCCTATTTGTTCTAAAATCCCAAAGAAGGGGATACTAACCCCACCCAATACAGTATAGACATTACTTTGTGATATGATAAAGCAATCATCTTATTACATATAATACATATTTCTCCAAAAAAATAATTATAAGCCAACATTTTGGACCAACCTTTTTAGATATTTTTTTCCAAGCTGTGCCAAGGAGTTTTGTCAGGCTAATGTTTGAAAAATAGTTATTTTCTGCAAAATGTTACATTTACACAAATTTTTATTATTTAAGTTAATTCTTTAATGAAAATTGTTAAATTAAACATAAGATATTCATTTAACGTTTGAACGTCAATGCAGATAGATGATGAGTCATTGAAATTCGAAACAAAAAAATTATAAAATAAAAAGTTTTCCGACATCGCGAATAGTTTAGAGTTGGGCATAATCGTTCTTTTTACTGATTTTTCATTTCTGTTCACAACTAACAAATTAATAAGTTTGATCTTTTCGTTCAGTTGCTAATTCGTAGTCTACGGTGTTTGGCTGAACTAAGTTATTGAATAATTTCTCAGTGAATGTATTTACAGATAGATGACAACTGCTTTTGGAAACAATTTTTTTTTAATAATGATGAAAACATTTTTAATAATGCAATACAGAAATGTCAAACGAACAATAAGAGTGAACCCTTCACATTGTTAAATTGACTGAATTGTTCAATTGAACTTGTTCTTTCATGAACAACCCAACTCTAGAATAGTTATTTCTCTCAAAAATATTTATTTTACATTTTATTCATTAGCATCTAAAAATTAAATTAAGAAGTTGCCAAAATTTTACAAGTGTTAAAAACTACATTTCATTTGCTTTCCATTGATATATAAAACATTATATCTGATACTTTGTTATACTTTAAAATAATGCATGCAATTCACACACCTTGTTAAAAATGCAATACTATTTTGTTCAAATCACAGACTGCTTACTATGCACTTCTCATTTTTTCATGTACCCTGTTTGTATATGTTTCTATTTGGTTTGTTGTTGTTTTGGACATTTGCATGTGCGAATATTTAAAGTGAGCTTAAGTAAACTTGTATTAACCTAACATTCACCTAATTTGTAGACATTATGCGCGTTCATAATTTGCAATTGTTAGGTTCATAGACTCCATGACAGAAAATTTTCACTTAAAAAAAAAATTATTTTTAACAAAAATTTATTTTGTTACAAAAAATTTTTTTTTTACTAAAAAAGTAAATTTTTACTAAAAAAGTAATTTTTTACTAAAAAAGTAATTTTTTACTAAAAAAGTAATTTTTTACTAAAAAAGTAAATTTTTACTAAAAAAGTAATTTTTTACTAAAAAAGTAATTTTTTACTAAAAAAGTAATTTTTTACTAAAAAAGTAATTTTTTACTAAAAAAGTAATTTTTTACTAAAAAAGTAATTTTTTACTAAAAAAGTAATTTTTTACTAAAAAAGTAATTTTTTACTAAAAAAGTAATTTTTACTAAAAAAGTAATTTTGTACTAAAAAAGTAAATATTTACTAAAAAAGTAATTTTTTACTAAAAAAGTTATTTTTTACTAAAAAAGTTATTTTTTACTAAAAAAGTTATTTTTTACTAAAAAAGTTATTTTTTACTAAAAAAGTTATTTTTTACTAAAAAAGTAATTTTTTACTAAAAAGTAAATTTTTACTAAAAAAGTTATATTTTACTAAAAAAGTTATTTTTACTAAAAAATTTATTTTCATTAGAAATCGATTTTCAATTTAAAATAGAAATTATTCGTTTAATCGAATAATTTAAACTTAAACATTTATTAACCGATTAAATCTAAGCCCCGATTAATTATTTGCCCGATTAAAGCAGAAGCCCAATTAATTGAATATCCTAGTAAATTAGAAATGTTAATTTTATAGTGAAAGATAAATTTTCAAACGAAAAAAAGTGAAATATCTTTTTTTTAATAAAAAATCTATTTTCTAGCAAAAAATTTATATTTTAATAAAAAATCTCTTTTTTAGTAAAAAAATCTTTTTTTTTTTTTAAATTTATTTTTTAGTAAAAACTTATATTTTTTTTTAGCAAAAAATCAATTTTTAAAATATGTATATATATTTTTTTAAACATTTTTTTTTAATGAAAAATCTGTGCCATGGAGTCTATGAAGGTAACAATTGCATTTTATGAACCCGCATAACGTCGTCATATTAATTGAATGTTAGGTTAATACAAGTTTACTTAAGCTCACATTAAGTATTCTCACATGCAACTGTAAAAACAACAGTAAACCAAAATATAACTTTTTTAGTAAAAAATTACTTTTTTAGTAAAAAATTACTTTTTTAGTAAAAATTTACTTTTTAGTAAAAAATTACTTTTATAGTAAAAAATTACTTTTTTAGTAAAACATTACTTTTTTAGTAAAAAATTACTTTTTTAGTAAAAAATTACTTTTTTAGTAAAAAATTACTTTTTTAGTAAAAAATTACTTTTTTAGTAAAAAATTACTTTTTAGTAAAAATTTACTTTATTAGTAAAAATTTACTTTTTTAGTAAAAAAAATTTTTTTTAGTAACAAAATAAATTTTTGTTAAAAATAATTTTTTTTTTTTTAAATAAAAATTTTCTGCCATGGAGTCTATGAACCTAACAATTGCAAATTTATGAACGTGCATAAGGTCATCAAATTTGTTGAATGTTAGGTTAATACAAGTTTACTTAAGCTCACTTTAAATATTCGCACATGCAACTGTAAAAAACAACAACAAACCAAATAGATACATATACAATGCAGGGTACATGAAAAAATTAGAAGTGCATAGTAAGCAGTCTTTGATTTGAACAAAATAGTAGAGAAATTTTTACAAGGTGTGTGAATTGAATGCATTATTTTAAAGTATAATAAAGAATTATATATAATGTTGTATATATCAATGGAAAGGTAATGAAGTGTAGTTTTTAAAACTTGTAATATTTTGGCAACTTCTTAATAATTTTTAGATGCTAATGAATAAAATGTAAAAAAAATATTTTTGAGAGAAATAACTATTCTAGAGTTGGGTTGTTTATGAACGAACAAGTTCAATTGAACAATTCAGTCAATTGAACAATGTAAAGGGGTTCAGTCTTATTGTTCGTTTGACATTTCTGTATTGCATTATTCAAAATGTTTTCATCATTATTAAAAAAAATTTGTTTCCAAAAGCAGTTGTCATCTATCTGTAAATACATTCACTGAGAAATTATTCAATAACTTAGTTCGGCCAAATACCGCAGACTGAAAATTAATAACTGAACAAAAAGAACAAACTTATTAATTTGTTAGTTGTGAACAGAAATGAACAATCAGTAAAAAGAACGATTATGCCCAACTCTAAATTATTCCGATGTCGGAAACATTTTCATTTTATAATCTTTTTCAACTTTCAGTGATTCATCATCGATCTGCATTGACGTTCAAACGTTAAATGAATATTTTATGTTTAATTTAACAATTTTCATTAAAGAATTAACTTAAATAATAAAAATTTTTGTAAATGTAACATTTTGCAGAAAATAACTATTTTTCAAACATAAGCTTGGTAAAACTCGTTGGCACAGCTTGGAAAAAAATATCTAAAAAGGTTGGTCCAAAATGTTAGCTTATAATTATTTTTTTGGAGAAACTATAAATATGTATTATATGTAATAAGATTATTGCTTTATCATATCGCAAAGAATTGTCTATACTGTATTGGGTGGGGTAAGTATCCCCTTCTTTGGGATTTTAGAACAAATAGGCTAAATAAGAAATTTCGACATAAATGTCGTATCGCAATGAAATTTCTTACGTACACCTTTTTGTACCAAATGTAAAGTCGCAAATCAAAATACGATTTAGGAAAAGCAAATCCTGCAATTCCTAAAAAGTAAAAAAAAAATTCCAATGCAGTTTTTCGAACAAAAATTTACGAAAATTCTACATTTTCTTAATTTTAAAATTGATTAATTTTGTAGTAGTGAAATAATGATTTCAGTTTTTATTGGTTAACTAGCAGAAAAAAATCAAATTAGCACGCACAGGCATGCTTTTTATAGATCTAACAGAGGAATGTAATAAAATCTGTGGGTATCAAGCAGAGCTGTAAGTGAATCATTCATTCTTGAATAAATTCGCGAATCATTCAAACAAAAAAATGAAATGAATTAAATTTGAGTTAATTCAAATGAATTTGGTAAAAATGAAATGCAATTTATTTCCAATTCATTTGAATTGAATTGATTTTGAATTAATTCAAATGAATTAGAAAAAAGAATTAGCCATTCATTTCCAACTCATTTGAATTGATTGAAATTTGAATTGATTTTGTAAGTAAATCTACAGTAAGCATCGGTGTTGTTTTGTTATTCAACTAATTTTTTATGTAAAAGACAGTAAGCATTACTCTCGTTTTGTTTATCACCTAATATAGTTCAAAGACAAAAAATTCTTAGATTTAAATTTTAGCAATCATTTTTTGTTTAAATAATATCATATTTGTATATTATGAAAAATTTCTTTTTTGAAAAATTTTCAATCGAATTTTAAAGATTCTAATGTCTTTGAGTCGTCAAAGATGGCTTTGATTAAAGTTTATTGTTTGTGATTGAGAGTCAATATTTTGTTTAAACTTTCTTGTGATTGATCAAAAAAACAATATTGTTTGTCGTTCAGCGTATTTCAACATAAAAATCAGTTCTTCTTGAAGAAACAAACTGCAAACATCATGTTTCATTGATCAGGAGCGGATCCATGACAAGACTTTTCAGTTTTAGTTCTGAATATTTTCATTTTGGAAGGAGAAATTTTTCATTCCCCCTAGAGATCTGCTTTTGAATTTGATTGATTGCAACTCATTTTTGATTTCATTCATTTGAATTGCTAATTCTTTTTTCTAATTCATTTGAATTAATTCACAATTAATTCAGTTCAATGAATTGAAAACGAATTGCAACTCATTTTGACCAAATTCATTTGAATTGGAAATGAATTGAAACTCATTTCTGCCTAATTCGTTTGAATCGATTCAAATTTCATTCAATTCATTTTTGTTGTAATATTAATTAATTCAAAATTTAGCTAATTCATAATGAATTAAAATCAAAAGGTAATGATTTATTTACAGCTCTGACTGTCTATAATATGTAATTTTAGCTTTACTTTTACAAGGTGGCGCAAAAGTAAGCTTCCGATGTTTTTTGGCTGTAATAAAAAAAAAAAAAAAAATGAAAAACTTTGATTCTTTGGTTCTTCTTGTGGATTATTTTTATTTGGTATTTTACTTTTTTTACATCGAGTCGAGAATATGATGTCATGTAAATGGCCTCCGCCACAGTTGATTGTCATTTGAGCCCTTTTTATGGCATTTTCCATCTCTTTGGCCAAAACTTCCGGCGATAGGTCCTCACATTCTTGACGGATATTGTCTTTAAGAGCTGCAAGAGTCTGAGGCTTGTTGACATAAGCCCGCGACTTCAAAAAGCCTCACAAAAAGAAGTCTGGAGCGGTCTAATCAGGCGATCTTACTGGCCAGTGCAAATCGCCAAAACGGAGGATTAGGCGCCCGGGAAATGCATCCTTCAGCATATTGGTTGTGGTAAGTGCAGTATGTGTCGTTGCACCGTCCTGTTGCAACCACATCTTTTCCAATCCCAATCCATCAAGTTGCGGCAAAAAGAACTCGTTGATCATTGCTCTGTAGCGCTCACCATTCACAGTAACCGTTTGGCCCGCGACGTCTTCGAAGAAAAAAGGTCCGATGACTCCTCCAGCGAAAACAGCACACCATACAGTGACTTTGAGCGGATGTAATGGCTCTTTGTGGGTTACACGCGGATTTTCAGTGCCCCAGAGGCGTAAATTTTGCTTATTTACGTACCCGCTAAGATGGAAATGGGCCTCATCACTTATGATTACTTTTGATGAAAAGTCATCTTCCTCTTGTTGGTGATTAAGGATGGCTTGAGCGTATGTTAGACGCGATTGGTGGTCAGCAGCTAACAGCTGATGCACCGTCTGGACTTTGTACGGAAACATCTTCAAATCTTGTACCAAAATTCGATGTAAAGACCGTCGACTGATACCCATTTGCGTGGCACGTCGTCTGTTCGATGTCGACTGCGCTTCTATGACATCCTCGGCTACAGCAGCAATATTCTCTGCAGAACGGCTACTCCGGGGTCTGCCACGCCTGGCAGCATCTCGTGTTGTGCCAGTCTCTTCGAGGCGAGCGGCTAAACGTCGCAGTGTTTCACCAGTAGGCGTTGGACGGCCAGGAAATCTGAGACGAAATTCACGTTGTGCCAAAGTCACCGGCCGATTATTGGTCAAATAAATAGTCAGCAATATTCCGCGTTCTGGAGCAGTGTAGCATAACATTGTTTATTAGCGTGTATTTCGCATGTATTTACTCCACAAATGTCAAAACAGAACTGAAATTAGGGGCCAATCGCAAAATTTATAGCATTTTCTGATAGGAGGATTACTTTTGCGCCACCTTGTATGTATATGAAAAGAGAGAAAGTTACTGTTGTAGAAAAAATGGAAGCCCTCCCTTCTTGTTATACCATGGTTATTACTATAAACAAAACGTCATTGGTGAACTCATTACTTGTGTCATCTTTTTCAAATTGAACTATAAGCAAATTTTCTGTTAAATTAATTCAAGGAATGTTTTCAAAGTTTAAAATTCCTGTAAAGTGCCTGCTGTTCTCGTTAAGCCTAAAGTCATGCAAAGCAATTACAGGAACTATATTTTTTTTGGCATTTTGTTTATCATGTACATGACTAAAGTGATACAAACATTTTCAACTTGTTATTGAAGTAACATTTTTGTATTGAAAAAATATAAAATAAACGTAGTCATCGTATCCCTGTTTTCATTTCTTTGCTGAAACAAGAAATACTGTCATAGAAATTATTGTATTTTGAGTTAAAAGAGAAATATTTCTGTCTGTTATTGACATTTGGCTCGACTTTGTAAAAAACACTTTGTATGTATGAGTTAGAAAAATTGACTTTAAAGAACATGAAGGGACATTGGATATCACCTCTTTAAAATTTTACATAATTGTTGATTTTTTATAAATTGTATTTTGCTGAGTAACCTAAACGTGTTGCATATGCTCCTCCTTTACCTTTCCGAAATCTCTAAAAAGGGGTTTCTTCTGAATATTAAATTTATTCGTATACTTATAATTATTAATAGAATGTGGAATTCTTTTTTATATCATTCACCACGAATAACAAATTTCAACATAAGTTTGTCATTGCGTTAGTAATTTCTAAAATATTCATTCATTTGATAAAGAAGAAATTATTTTAATCATTTTTTATGATTATCAAAAATTTATTTTTGTGGCACGATTATAAATATGAAATCAGTTTCTTTTATTGACTATTTTTAGTGTGAAAATTTAATTTTCTGAATTCATCTCTTAATTTTTTTGTTTTATCCTTGGCAAGATTCCTCTCAATCATAATGTCCTATTGGACATATTATTCTTGGTCACATTAAGCTGTAGGGTATAAAGGTTTCTCCTCAGTCGAATAACACACTTTACATGGTTTAATGTTTTCCCTTTCGAAATTCTTAGAAAAATATTTTCCTCCATAAATTATATCACATTGTTTTTTTCATTTCGTTTTTATTTTCTTGTGTTTTAATTAAAATTAGAACATTCATCACTCATTTAAGGATATATTTCTTTATTTTTTAATTAAACGATTTTATTTAACTCTAAAATTTGCATATGCTTAATTTTACCAATTAAACGAAACGGTTTGTTACAAAAAAATTAAATTTTTTTTGCTTCTAACAAAAGAAAAAAAAAATAATATATTTTTTTCAACTTTTTGCTCACATTTAGCTTTATTCTATCCTTAATAATTAATTCATCAGGTGTTAACATTCTGGGTAGAGTATTTTAGCTTAAGTCTCAAAAAGGTTTTATTTAAATAGGGAAAGATGGTAGATAATTGATAGAGACCAGAATTAAGGCGTAATTATATATGAGGCTGTAGACGAAACTAAAGACGAGACTATAGACGAGTTCCTACACGAGACTATAGGCGAGACTATACACGAGGCTATAAAATATACTATAGACGAGAGTGTAGACCAGACTAAAGACAATAGTGTATACTAGAGACGAGACAATAGATGAGAAAACAGACGAGAATATAGAAGACACTACATACGAGCCTATAGAAAATACTGTAGACGAGACTGTAGACCAGACTAGAGACCAGACTATAGACGAGACTTAAGGCTAGGCTACATATGAGACTATAGAAGAGACTATAGACGAGACTGTAGACCAGACTAGAGACAATAGTGTAGAGGAGACTAGAGACGAGGAAATAGACAAGACTATAGACGAGACTACAGGCGAGACTACAGACGAGAATATAGATGTGAATGCAGATGCTACTGTAGACAAGACAATAAACGAGACTATAGACGAGAATATAGACGAGACTATAGAAGATACTATAGATGAGACAGTAGACGACTAGAGATGACACTGTAGACGAGACTATTGACGAGACTATAGACGAGACTATAGATGAGACTAAAGGTGAGACTAAAGGCGAGACTATTGACCAAACTACAGATGAGTATACAGATGCGAATACAGATGTTAGTGTAGACGAGAATATCGACGAGACTATATTCGAGACTATATATGAGACAGTAGACCAGACTAGAGATGACCCTGTAGACGAGACTATTGACGAGACTATAGATGAGACTATAGATGAGACTAAAGGCGAGACTAATGATGAGACTATAGACGAGACAATAGACAATATATAGACGAGACTATAGACGATACAATAGGCGAGACTATAGACAAGACTATAGACGAAACTATAGACTAGACTATAGACAAGACTATAGATGAAACTATAGACGAGACTATAGACGAGACTATAGAAGATACTGTAGACCAGACTAAAGACGAGACTATAGACGAGACTATAGAAGATACTGTAGACCAGACTAGGGACGATACTGCAGACGAGACTGCAGACTTGTCTGTAGACGAGACTATAGACGAGACTACTGAGAAGAATACAGATGTGACTGTAGACGAGACAATGCAAGGCCAGACGAGACTATAGAGGAGTCTATAGGCGAGACTATAGACGGAACTATAGACGAGACTGTAGACCAGACGAGGCAATGCTATAGACCAGACTATAGACGAGACTAAAGGGTAGGCTACATATGACACTATAGACGATACTATAGGTGAAACTATAGACGAGACTATAGACGAGACGATAGACGGGACAATAGAGAAGATTATATACGAGACTATAGACGAGACTATAGACGCGACTATATACGAGACAATAGACGAGACTATAGACGAGACAATAGATGAGACTAAAGGCGAGGCTATAAAAGAGACTATAGACGAGACTACAGGCGAGGCTAAAGGCGAGACTATAGACCAGACTAAAGATGAAACTAAAGGCGAGACTAAAGGCGAGACTATTGATGAGACTATAGACGAGACTATAGACGAGACTATAGGTGAGACTATAGGTGAGACTATAGACAAGACTATAGACGAGTCTATAGACGAGACTATAGACGAGACTATAGATAAGACTATAGACGAGACTATAGACGAGATTATAGATGAGAGTATTGACGAGACTATAGACGAGACAATAAAATATACTGTAGACCAGACTAGAGACGAGACTATAGACAAGACTATAGACGAGACTGTAGAAGATGCTGTAGACCAGACTAGAGACGTTACTGTAGACGAGACTGCAGTCCAGATTATAGACGAAACTATAGACGAGACTATACACGAGACTATAGACGAGACTATAGACGAGACTATAGTCGAGACTATAGACGAGACTATAGACGAGACTACAGGTGAGGCTAAAGACGAGACTATAGACCAGACTAAAGATGAAACTAAAGGCGAGACTAAAGGCGAGACTATTGATGAGACTATAAACGAGACTATAGACAAGACTATAGGCAAGACTATAGACGAGACTATAGACTTGACTGTAGACGAGACTATAGACGAGACTATAGACAAGACTATAGACGAGACTATATAGACAAGACTATAGATGAGACTATGGATGAGACAATAGACGAGATAATAGACGAGACTAAAGACGAGACTATAGACGAGGCTATAGACGAGACTATAGGCGAGACTATAGACGAGACTATAGACGAGACAATAGATGAGACAATAGATGAGACTAAAGGCGAGGCTATAGAAGAGACTATAGACGAGACTACAGGCGAGGCTAAAGACGAGACTATAGACCAGACTAAAGATGAAACTAAAGGCGAGACTAAAGGCGAGACTATTGATGAGACTATAAACGAGACTATAGACGAGACTATAGACGAGACTATAGATAAGACTATAGACGAGACTATAGACGAGATTATAGATGAGAGTATTGACGAGACTATAGACGAGACTATAAAATATACTGTAGACCAGACTAGAGACGAGACTATAGACGAGACTATAGAAGATACTGTAGACCAGACTAGAGACGTTACTGTAGACGAAACTGCAGTCCAGATTATAGACGAAACTATAGACTTGACTGTAGACGAGACTATAGACGAGACTATAGACGAGACTATAGACGAGACTATAGACGAGACTATTGACGAAACTGTAGAAAAGACTATAGACAAGACTATAGATGAGACTATGGATGAGACAATAGACGAGATAATAGACGAGACTAAAGGCGAGGCAATAGAATAGACCATAGACGAAACTAAGTAAAGGCGAGGTTATAGACGAGAGTACAGACGAGTATAAAGATGAGACTATTGATGAGACTATAGACGAGTCTATAGATAAGACTATAGACGATACTATAGATGAGAGTATCGACGTGACAATAGACTAGACTACAAACGAGACTACAGACAAGACTGTAGACGAGATTAAAGGTGAGGCTATATATGAGAGTAAAGGCGATAGAACAGATGAGAATATAGGCGAGACTACAGATGTGAATACGCATGTTACTGTAGATGAGACAATATACGGGATACTATAAACGAGAGCGTTGGACGAAGTGGCCCCACGACTTTTAAAATCCACTCCAGAACTACGCCAACATTTCGTCAGGTTGGGTGGTTTATTTTGATTTGGCTTCATTTCTATTTGGTCCCCTCTACGTTCTTCTATAGAGGGAACTTCGGAGCTATCGCGCATATCTCTTTAATAACTGTTTTAATGTAGTTCTCATAGTGCTTCCACGCATTCTTCGACTTTAGCATAGTCTTAGTTATGTTTTCTGCGATTATTTTTTCGCATATGTTGATGCTTAGCTATTCTTCTAGCTCTTTCTCCACTTCGAACATTCGAAAAGTATCTGCTGCACATGTTTCGTGACTGGGATTGTGTCTAAGAATAAACCGGTATAAATGCTGGTTAAATATTTTATTGTTTTGTAAAAAATTAAGTCAGATAATAGCAAACGTTTCCAAGTGTTCTTTCGATTCATTTTCTGATAGTTGGTAACAGATGATAGGTCCATGTGCCTGTTGTTTCATTCTTCCTGTTTTCTTTGTTTCGAGAGATTCATACCATTATCTCCAATTATTTTGTATGCTGCTTATATTTTTGCTCCAGCTCCATTATTTGGAGGTATATAAGAGGAATTCCTGCAAAATCTACAGCTGATGATGTCGGTACTATGTCATACTTATAACAACAAAGAACTACAAAATAAAGTAAAATAAACTGCATTATTCCAATTATTTTTTCTGAATCTTTCACCAAATCTTATTTAATTTTATGTATTTGTTTTGGCCTATACTAGTATTAGGAAAATTGTATTTTCTTTCAAACAACTTAATCCTCTTTGGTAGTTTAGTTAATGCTTAACTACTGTATTTGTATGCAAAAGAAAAAGCAAATTAAATCTTATTTTCTCTCGTATCAGAAAAATGTGACATGAAGTACAAAAAAAAAGAAACAATTTTACAAGTTTTTATTATAATTGTATTAAGTACACAAATAAAACCTGTACATATATGTAGGTACGTATTAACATTAGATTGCAGCAAAAAAAAAGATTTTTATCGATATTAAGGTAATTTCTGCTCGAGTTGTTTCAGTTACTCTAAAAATCAAAATGTTATTCTGGTTGATGTAATGATTCGATTATTTGCAAATTAAAAATGTTATCCCGCTTCAAATAATGAATCGATCATTACTAACTTCTATTGATTTCGTTGTGGTACTAAAATAATGAATGATTTCAAAAGTAAGTGTTAAAAGTTGGACCATTATACCTAAAACAAATTTTCTGTCCCAGCATTGCTTATGCTTTATTTCTCCACACAATTTTGGAATAGTCTAATAAAGAAGTGTTAACATTTACACACATACAGCCAACCACATCATCAGGATGTGTGTGTCAAATATTGAGAATTGAGAAAATCACTTTTGATAACTAGTTTATGCTAAGTATTTTTGTTATGGTTGTTGTTAGTATTTAATAAAGTTGTTTTAGATATTTTGCAAAAGTATGTATTATTAGAATGGCTTCAAAAAAGTTGACAATAAATGATTTGTTTTGTGTTACAAATAAATAGCACTGTTAACAATACTCCAAAAGAACATCGCAACGAGGGCTTTCCTAATATCACAATCACTTTGTATATACTTTTATATCTACCATACTTATATAAATGTTTATTTCTATATGAATGTGTGTAATATTTGTGCTAAAAGGTAATAAAATTGTTAAACCCAATTAAAACAAAACAAAATAAAAAAATATATAAATATAATATTGACACAGGCTGTGTTAAATTACCACAAAAAACTATAGTAAAATAAGAAACTAAATTGCAGTAGGTATGAGCTGTTATAAAGGCTAACATAATGCAACTACATACGATTAAAACTGATATATACTTACGTATATATATATTAGGGTGTCTCTTATTTGGCACTTTTTCGATTTTCGATGCTCCCAAGGTCCTAAATTTTTCCTCATCAGGTCAGACAAAAAAGTTTGAATGCCAAGAATTGGAGGCACTACTCCTGTCAAACTCAATAAGAGCTCATTGGGAGCTATTTATGCAGCAATCTCAAAATGTTCGCGAGCATCAGGCTTCATCCAAAAGCAGGAAAATTGGGTACTATATGAATTAATGCCGGGAGACCTTGAAAGACAGTTTTGCATGTTTAAAATGATGTTTGAACGCTATAAAAGAAAATAATTTGTGCATCGAATCCTTACTTGCGATGAAAAATGGATCTATTACAATAACCCCAAGCGTAAGAGATCGTACGTGAAGACCGTCCAAACAGCCACCAAAGTTAAATACTCATGGCGCTAATGTAATGCTCTGTATTTGCTTGGACCAAAGATGTCTAATCTATTATGAGCTGCTAAAATCTAGCCAGATCATCACGGTGAACCTGTACCGGACGCAACTGATTCGTTTGCAGCGGGCATTGGCCGAAAAATGCATAGACATGAAAATGTAATATTCGATCATAACAACATTCGGCCACATGCTGCAATACCGTTTAAAAACTATTTACAATGAAGTGGTTGGGAAGTTTTGCCGCAACCGCTTTATAGTCCAGGCCGTGACCCGTTCTACTACTGTTTGATTTCATCGATGCACAACACTCTCTCTGGGATACGCTTCACTTTAGAACAAAGTATCCGATATGGACTTGATTCGTTCTTGTCCTCAAAAGATGAGCAGTTCTTTTGGCTCGGAATCCATATGTTGCCAGAAAAATGAAAAAAGTCACAGCCAACAATGCCCAATACTTTGAATAAATGTATATTGTACAAATGTTTTAAAATAAAAGCTGCAAATTTGAAAAAATCCGTCATCTTTAAGGCATACTCCAAACATAGTAATTTAACTGGAATACCGAAATTAGACACACATCCTCCTGAGTGATTTACAATTCAATAAAATATGTTCTTTTTCCCAATATTTTAAAAAATATGTCCTACAAAGACGAAATTAAGCATAATGGTTCTGAGTGAATAAGAGTTTAAAAGGGATTATTAGTGCCTATTTTTATATCTTCTATATTTATAAAAATGAAATGGTCCATGTATGTAATGGCATCACGTGAGAACGGCTTGAGCGATTTGGAGTCGAACAATACTTACTCCAGAGTGTAGATAATATAGGGGTTTCCGACAAGAGGTGTTATTTTGGTCTTCAAAGAAAAATGGAATTTTTTGAGATAAATGATCGGATGTTTATTTCATAATAACGAGGAAGGTATGCCATTAATAATGAAAAACAACATCAAATAAATAGCCACCATCACCACGCTTTCAGGTTCATATCCCTTTCATGAAATTTCCTCGCTAGCCTCACGAATTCTATCTTTGAGGTCTTAAATTGACGCTGGGCTGTCGATGGTGTTAAATTATAAGATGTCGGTGGCCAATTGTGTTATCACCTCTTCGAGAGATAGCACGGCCCGGAAACTTTTTCCCATAAAAGAGCAATGGTTTCGTTGCTTGTGTGGCAAATAGCGCCGTCTTGTTGAAAGTAAACGTTGTCCAGATCAATATCATCCAAAATACGGTGTAATTACGTTTGTGGAATGCCCAATTCCAAAGAACGACGAGGAATGGACAAACCTGGGTTTTCTTCAACACTTTGGGCTACAGCAGCAATATTCTCAGTTGTTCTTGCGCGACGTGCACGGGTTATATTCTTCACATCACTAACTTGTCCCAACAGCTCGAATTTTTCCACCAATTTCTGTATTGCGGTCCAACAAGGTGCTTCACGACGACATAAATATGCTTTAGTTTTGCGAACTGCGACTGCAAGATTTTCACCATTTTCGTAGTGAATTTTAATAATTGGAAAACCCTTGTTGGAAAACCTTTTACATATGTAAGATGAAAATTGTTTTTATTATTTTGTGGAAATAATAAATTTCAAGATAAAGAAGGATTGTATTGCAGACAGGTGGTAAATTTAGGAGTGTTTGGGACTATGTGTTTCTTTTAACTATGGACAGATTTTATTCAAGGACGGATTTAGTCATAAGTTCTTTGGGAGATTCACATTATATGCTCGTAATATAAGAAGGGTATACTATAGACGTTCTGAATTTTAAAATTATTTACGCTGATTATTTGATTATGGGAAAGAAAATTTCAGCTGGGTATGCTATTTGTAAAATAATGAAATTCGGCCATTCATTCGGCCGATTTTCCCGAATTAAATTTGTAACCTAACCGGGAATATAGCGGATATATTGATGTATGAATCATGTATGTAAGTTATTTGTGGGCAACAGAAAGTTGATTTCAACATACAAATGGACAGACGGATATGGCTATATCGACTTCGCTGTCTATAACAACCCAGAATTTTGGCACCGCATATAAAAAATGTAGAAATTACAAGCGGAATGACAAACTTTTATATACCCTTGCCACTCAAGGTGAAGGGTATACAAATTAAACAATATTACCCAGCGGAAAAAAATTATAGGACTTCAGTTTGTAGGCCTTCTAAAAGGCATACTTACACACTCTAAAAGATCCAATACTCATTCCTCTTTGCCTGGTCTTAGAAGGCGTTCAAGAATCCGTGTGAATCTCCTTCTAATAACAAGTGATTAAATGAAAAAAGTCTACATCAAAAAATAAAATACTCTGCATCTCTTTGATTAACTCTCTCTACAAATTTACTACAATAAATTGCTTGTTTACTTCTTAATTATTTTGCCTTTTCTCAGTCCTTTAAGATCAGCGAGTATGCAAGGCCTTGGCTCCTAATGGCACGCAGTATAAAATTGAAATGATTTTCCAATGGGGCTAGAAGTTCTTGTATCTACAAACTGAGGCCTTTAGGAATACCTCTTTACTGCATCTTTTTCCCGCTGGGTACTATCTCTGCATACATATTTACTCACAAAAATTTAAATTATCTGAACGCAATATTTAGAAATAGTCAAACAGAATGATACAAGAGCATTTACTACGCCCCTTTAAAGTTGCATTCAAATATCCAAGATCTGAACGCTTATTTTGTTGTTTACTACGCGACGTTCAGCTCGTAATAGTCCAAGCAAACGTTTTTCGGAACGCAACATATTAAATCCCAATCCTTTCTACTATCGACCTGAACGTTATGCTCAGATTTTTGGAATCAACCAAATAATTCTTCACTGAACACACATTCAGCATAACTCAATGCTAAATTCAGTAAAGTTCTTCATAGATACCGTAAAACGTCCCGCTCAGCATACTGAGATAGTAAAAAAAACTAAACGCATCGTTCAGTAAATCTGAACGAGACGTGGTAAAAATATTTTTAGCAAATTTTTTTAAAACTAACGGGATTCTAAAAAACAACAAGAGTTAAGTTTGACCGAATTTCATTTGTGTGTAGATTATTAAAGTGAGCAGTTCATATTTTATATAGTGACATCCATACATTACCATTGAGCTTTGTTAGAGGAATTCAATTTCTATTCCCGGAGTTAGAAGGTAAGTTGCATATATGTGCATATACCTATGTAGTCCATATTAAATAATTGTTTAATATAGAAGCAGGAATCGATTATGAATTTCGTAAGAAGCCTTTTAAGAAGAGCAACAAAACAGTGTGCATTTTAAAAAATGTGTTACTGAAGGCAGTACAACTTTTTTGTCATCTGAGTACAGAGACAAATTAATAAATATAATCCTGGAAAACGCCATCATTAACGGAAAAATGTTAACACCATCTGATTTTAAGGTATTTGTCGATGATATATAGAGAGAATTTCCACAGGAAGAGCAGGATTCGGTGAGTTTATAGAAATAGTTGTTTATGTAAACATTTATGTATGAACAATGCTTGTAGAATATATTGAATACATTTTGTTAATATAAAAAAACATTTAAAAATCTTTTATTTAATTTTCTAAACGCATCTGGTAAAATAATAAGCTTATGTTCAGTAATGAAGAAATTGAACGCATGGGATAGAAAACTAAACTCTCGTTCAGTAATGCGAAAATTAAACGAATATAGTTGATACCTGAACGCCCGTTTACTTTTGCACAAGCTGAACTCTATATAGTAAAAAGCTGAACGCTTCTTCAACGCAAACCTTAACGTTTTATTCGGTTTTCTACTACAGGCATTCAGGGTGCAAAAAACTTAATAAATATTCCGAAAAACTAAACGTTTGTTCAGTTTTTTACCATTTAATTTTTTTCTGTGTATGTATATGTGATACAATAACAAAATACATGGCAATGTATTCTCCTGAATTAGGTTTTTGAAAGCAGACTTAGGTTTTTGGCTCTCAGTTACATATATAGTTGTCATCTAATGCTCAAAAAGCTATCCGATTGTAATAACATTTTCGGAAGAAAAATATTGTAAAATAAGCGTCATCCTATTATATATATATATATATATGCTAAATATAAATTATTTAACTCTTTAATATCTTTTTTAAATTATACTCTAGTCATATGATTATTTTGTATTTCAGTAATTCTTATTACAGAGTATAGTAAAGTATTAAATTAAATCTTCTTGTTAACCATAATTGCCAAACCATAGTTTGAACATAAATAAGCAAGTACATTGATTGGTTAGCATAAACTACTAGTTTTTAACTTATAAATGTCATTGAGAATGTTAAAATTACATGTAAGTATTTATATATTATATAATCTTTTGGACTAAGTATATTGTTAAATGTGTAAAGTGATTTTTGTTTTATTTGTTAAATATTCTCACAATAATATTCTTCAAAACCATGCTATTCTATATGAAACTGATGAAAAGTTTACTGTTAATGAAAATTGGTGAATAAATTTTCTTTTCTTTACAGGTAGAAAATGAGTCTTTGCTAGGAAACTGGTGGTAAAGTTGTAACAAATTTTGAATTGTGGTAACAAATCAAAAGTAGAATGTTGATAAACTTCTAGCCAAATGAGTTTTTTTTTGAATTAAAATATACCAAGTTTATGTAAACTGAAAACCTCAGAACATTTCTCAGATCACTCAAAACTAATTACATACAAATCACTCAAAACTAATTACAAATGTTAACATTATAAAATAAAATATTAAATGTAGATATACACTCATGTTGTTTATGTTTATTCAAATAATTATAAATACGTATGTTAATATAAGTATGTAAGTATATCATAAATTATGTTAAATCATGATGCAATTATGCTCACACCAGTAGCACAACATAACCAATATATCTCATGCCATATGATAACATAATTTATGTCTTACAATTATGTCAGATATAATAGTTACGAGTACTAATGTAGTTAGCAACATTGATAATATATCGATAACCAATATAATTATCAAGTAATCACATATATGAGATATCTAAGCATAAACGAAGTGTAAAGCTTGATTCAATCTTCCGCTCGGCCTTTTTTATTGAAATTTCTAAGAGTTAAGTTAATTTACGGAAAATAAAGAACTTAATAAAAGAAAATTTTAAGTATATTAAGATTTATATACCTATGTATATAAAATTAATAAAATTTGAAATAGTTTCATAAAAATATTCAGAAATACCGATATATCTAGTGTTTTTTATCGAATGTGTAAAACCCAAATTAATTTTGGTAAGATTTTGAATAAAATACTATTTAAAATATTTTAAATAATATAAAACTATTTGTAGGGTTTTTATAACATTATAATAATTAATACTGGAGATGTTTTAATGTGGTCTTAATTACTTGAGTAATTATTTTTGAAGAAATCATCAATTTATCATTTTACTTGAGCATCGTCCAAAGTTCAACATTATGCAAATGCACGTTTTCTGATTGCATTTACAATAAATCTTCTCCTAATGTTTGCCTCTAATACTCAACCATATACATCATCATTACAATAAAATCAGCATCATCGTAAAATTCGTCCAAATATTGCTCCCATATTAATTACAGAACTCTAAACTTTTATATACAAGGCCGTAAAATTATTAAAATAAGTTATCGATTGCCAGCATGAAATTTTGTCATAACCTCAACAAACATTAATTCTACATAATTGTAATGCAATCTTCATTATGACGTTAAATCATATTAATCAACAACAAAATTCATCACATCATCTGTATAACTTATAAAATGAATGATCTTCAGAAGATTTAAATGTGCTCAATTTTAGCCCACAATTGTATTATTTTATTTTATGACTTAAGACGTACCAAAAAGAAGAACACAAAAATCCCAAATTATTGCGTGACGTCATCGATTTATTACAAAGCAAATCAATCGCTAAGAGCATTTAAAATAAAAGAAACACTAACAGTAAGCTTTGTGATGTATATTATATATGTAAGTAAGTTAACATTAAGATTTTTTTAATTAACCTGAAGAGAGTTTCTCTTAAACTTTGTTTATAATTTTTCTACTTTACATCTGTAAAGAATAATGTTCATTTAACATTAACATTTAATATTATTTTCTATCAAATGAACAACTAAGATATTTAATATATTAATGTTAATGAATCAAACATTAGTATTTTATATATATATATATTGTTAATGTAAATTATATTGCACATACCTATAATCACTTTTCTATACAGATTTTACAAAAATACCATATTTAGTATTCACTCAATAGCCAGGGTTTGTTGTTAAATTTACATTTCTTTTAAAGTCAAGTCTTGGAAAGATTAATTTTCTTAATTTGTTTGTGTAGTGTGTAAAGGTCAGGTGTACTCAAGAACCCTCCCCAATCCGGCGAGCTAAGCCTATTCTAGCTTTCCAAGCACCGAGTACATTTGCCATAAAACTCATTAATTTGAATACACTAAAAAAAAAAAAATTTGCTACATAAATAGAATGGCGCCCAACGAGTTCGGCTTAAATGTCGTTTTCGATTTTATTTTCAATTTCTACGTAAATTTGTCTCGAACTGATTATTTTCTTGTCAGCTTCGATTTGCAATTTACTATTCCATTTTTCATTTTTTTTACTTATGCACAAGACATATGTGGTAACATTACCTATATTGCTGTGATAAGTCATTTCACCATTATTTGTCAGTTTTTTTAAAGTAAGTCTTTCAATATTTGGTTGAAATCGAATATTGTTTTTGCTATTTTTTTAACTGATATGATTTTTTATGATTCCACTTAGTTTCAATAGTTTGTTTTATATTGTTATGTAAGTCATGGATTATACTATTCAAATAGATAATCTCATTTGCGACACAATAATATAATCAATTAGTTTACCAGATAATTGGAGGGGGTATTTTGTAAAATATTTGTATAAATTTTTATCCGTATTTAAAATTTCAATTCAGCATTCCCATAGATTTTGAGATACGTTTTTGAAACAATAGTTTTTTTTAAATTTTCTATAAAGTTTTTTTTTTGAGTAATGTCAAAGAGAAAAGGGAAGTCGAAAGATAGAGAAGAACCAACTAGTGATAGCCAAATTGATTACACGTTTGACGAAAATTCCGAAAATCCATTTATTAAATTTCCAATTTAAGACAGTCTCTAGTAGAAGGTTTTAACCGAAACTCAAATACTTATAACCCACCACAGGCAAATCAAAACAATTCAGGCATCAATACTAACAACGGCCATAATAACTCTTTTCATAATCAAAGTATGAATTCAGATGCGGGCAGAAGTACATCTTCTAATGATTATGTTCGACTAGACAAATGGAACATATTTTACGATGGTTCAGATGATGTTAACGATTTTCTCTTTAAAGTTGACACTCTCAAAAATAGATATAATTGCTCAGACAAATATATAAGTTCCAATTTTCATACTATTTTAAAAGGCAAAGCCGACACTTGGTTTTGGTCATTTTTGAAACAGCACCCTAACTCAAAGTACGACGAAATCAAATTTGCATTAACAAAACAGTTTGGAAAGATAGAAAATGACTGTGACAAAATCGTCAGAATGATTGAACGTCGACAAATGCCAAAGGAATCTTTTGACGACTACTTTTCGGAAATGATCGCAATGAACAATCGTCTTTCCCAGCCGATGAATGAGAGTAAAATGATAGAGTTGATCAAAAATAATCTTAAGGAATCTTTAGGTTCACTTTTGTTTGCCACGGAATTATTCAGCTTAGATCATTTGAGAGATTCTGCTAGAAAAGCCGAAACGTATGTTATAAGACAACAGTATATTCGATTTCAGAAGAAACATGTTGCAGAATTAGAAGCCAATGAAAACGTAAGGGAATTAGATGACGAGGAAGAGGAAATAGCTGCATTTAGGTACCAGGGCAACCAAAATAGGGAGCGAAAGGAATTGGACACACGCCATTATAAATGTTGGAATTGTGACCAAATTGGCCACTCTTTCTACGATTGTCCGTCCGAAACACGTACTCTATTCTGCTTCAGATGTGGCGAGAAAAATATTACTACTCCACAGTGCAAAAAGCACTCGAAAAACAGAAACTCGAACGAGTAGAAGAGGGTTCCTCGTTCTCTCACAAAAATCCCTCAGATCTAAATTCTTATACACCAGTTGAAGACACCGGAAATGAAAAGGCTAAAGATAATGAAAAACCAGTTGATGACATAGGAAATGAAAAGGCTAAAGATAATGAAAAAATTAAAATTTTGACTAGGCATAGTGACAATAATGACCACAATAACAAAATTCCGAGCATTTTTGAACCAAATGAAACTTTTCATCAGAGAAAATTAAAATATGAGCAGGCAAGAGAACGCATTTTTAATGAAAATTTAATTCCAAAAAGGGTGATGAAATGTAGAGAAAGATATAGGAAGAGGAAAAAGTTTGCAAGAATAGTCGAATCTACAGTTATAGATGAATTGAAAGATACGAGGCCATACGCAAAAGTTAGTTTGGCTTCTCTAGAACTTTTCGGGTTACTTGATTCCGGGGCCTCGATCAGTGTTCTGGGAAAAGACTGCTTGGAGTTTTTAGCCAGGATCCAATTAGAATATACACCAACTTTTACCTCACTGAAAACTGCGGACGGCGGAAAACAGAGTGTTATTGGGTTTGTAGATATATCAACGACTTACAACAATGTTACGAAAAATATACTTTTTTACTTATGTCCTAATTTAAAACAATCTCTCTACTTAGGGATAAACTTTTGGAAAAGTTTTAATATTGCACCTCAATTGTTTGTTTCTGAAATTTCTTTAGACAGTGAAGCATTTTCTTCTGACATTAAAACCAATATTCATAATCTTTCAGACATAGATCTTTTTGAACTTGAAAGTGTAGTGGAAGAATTTCCATCATTTAGTAAGCTTGGCTTAGGCCGCACTTCATTAGAAACTCACTCAATTGATACTGGCGATTCGTTACCTTTCAAGATAAAGCATTATCCCTTATCTCCACCACGACAGGCAGAAGCTTATACCGAACTGGACCGTATGTTACAATTAGGAGTTATCGAAGAAAGCAACAGTCCATACTGTAGCCCCATTGTATTGGTTAGAAAACCGGGTAAGATTCGACTTTGTCTCGATTCTCGAAAATTAAATACTCTAACAAAAAAAGACGCGTATCCTTTACCACATATCAATGGTCTTTTGAGTCGTTTACAGGATACTCACTATATTACAGGTATTGACCTAAAAGACGCCTTTTGGCAAATACCTTTAGATGAGTCTTCCAAAGAAAAAACGGCATTCGCAGTACCTGGTCGGCCACTGTATCACTTTACAGTTATGCCTTTCGGGCTGTGTAACGCCGCACAAAGAATGAGTCGTTTAATGGACAAGACTATTCCCAGTCGACTCCGTGAAAACGTCTTCATTTATCTTGATGATTTGTTAGTTTGTACAAAAGATTTCAAAACACACATTGATATTTTACGAGAGGTGGCAAAATGTTTAAAAAGCGCGAATTTGACAATAAATGTAGGGAAAAGTCGTTTCTGCCAAAAAGAAATAAAATACCTCGGGTATATCGTAGGGCAAGGTTGCTTACGGACAGACAAGGCAAAGGTAGCTGCAATAATGGATTTTCCATTACCAAAAAGCGCCAGACAGATACGTAGGTACATTGGGATGACTGGGTGGTATCGTCAGTTTATACCCAACTTTGCTGATTTGGCAGCACCACTTACTGACTGTTTAAAAAAAGGAACAGAATTTCGACTAACACCAGAAGCGGAAATTTCATTTGGCAAGTTAAAGGAAGCTTTAACATCCGCTCCAGTGCTCGTACAGCCTGATTTCGGACGACCATTTAGTATCCAGTGCGACGCGTCGCGTGTAGGTGTAGGTGGTGTACTCACACAGACAGATGAGGAAGGCAGAGAACACCCAGTGGCGTACGTGTCACAAAAATTGAATAAAAACCAGAAAAATTACACAGTTACGGAACTGGAGTGCCTCGCCGCGATTGTGTGCCTTAAAAGATTTCGTCCCTATGTGGAAGGCCTCCCATTCAAAATAGTGACCGATCATTCCAGTCTCCGCTGGTTGATGTCTCAGAAAGACTTATCCGGTCGACTTGGCCGTTGGAGTTTAAAGCTCCAAAGTTTCGATTTTGAAGTTGAGTATAGGAAAGGGTCAGCAAACGTGGTACCTGATACCCTGTCTAGATTAGACGTCGATGAAATTTCATTGCCATCATTTCCAACTGAAATTGACCTCAGTTCACCATTTTTTAAATCTGACGAATATATAAAGTTAATTACGCAACTTTCTGAAAGTCCTGCTAGTTTTCCCGATACTGTAGTATCTGAAGGTTTTATTTACCAAAGGGTTAAGTTTCGAAAGGGTGAATATGTCGAAGAAATGTCATTGTGGAGATTGTGGTTGCCTAAAGAGCTTTGCGAGCAGGTTATTGCATTAAACCATATTTTATTGTCGTGTCATGGTGGTTTCGCAAAAACACTAAACAGAGTCAGGGAAAAATACTTCTGGCCAAAAATGTCACTTGACATAAAAATATTTGTTTCCAATTGCGAAGTTTGTAAACTTGTAAAACCTGCAAACCAAATCCTTAGACCACCTATGGGTAGACAAATTGTCACTGAACGTCCATTTCAGAGGATTTATATGGATTTATTAGGACCTTATCCTAGAACCAAGATGGGTAACTCAACAGTTTTCGTAGCTATTGACCATTTTTCAAAATATATTTTCTTGAAACCACTTAAAAAAGCTACAAGTTCTGCTATAATAAAATTTTTAGAGGAAACAGTTTTCCATCAATTTGGTGTCCCACAATTTATCCACTCGGACAATGGGAAGCAGTTCGTATCATCACAAATGTCCGATTTTTTAAAAGTTTATGGGGTGACTCATATAAAAACTGCTTTCTACTCCCCACAAGCGAATGTTTCCGAAAGAACAAATCGCGAATTCTTAGTAAAACTTCGTGTATTATTAAAAGATAAACAAGATCGATGGGACATGCATGTGTCTAAAATAGCTAGTATATTAAGAAGTGATTACCATGACGCAATCAAGAGTTCGCCATATTTTTGTGTCTTCGGCTATAATATGGTAACTCACGGATCTGCCTATGAGATTCTTCAAAAATTAAATAGCTTAAATGAGCCACAATGCAATTTCATACCAAATGACTGCAGAATGTCCAATTTACACGCAAAAGTGAAAGAAAATTTACTCATAGCTCATGAAAAAGCAACGAAAAGATACAACCTAAGATCTAGAGATATTAATTATAAGCCTGGTCAGGAAGTTTTGCGAAAAAGCTTTCAGCAATCTGACATGAAAAAGGGCGTTAATGCGAAATTATTGCCACCCTATGTTAAATGCAAAGTTAGAAAGAAAGTCGGTACATCTTATTATGAGCTTGAGACTACTACAGGCAAATATATTGGCATGTATCATGCAAAGGATCTTAAGCCTCTAAATTAGTTTAACGATATAGATTAATAATTGCCCGGCTAATACCATAATCAGGGTGTGGTCGTGCCCCACGAAAACCTTTCAAAATTAGTTTTTCCTTATTTTCGTCCTATGTATACTAGTACTACAAAGAAGGTTTTGTAACAAATTTTGAATTGTGGTAACAAATCAAAAGTAGAATGTTGATAAACTTCTAGCCAAATGAGTTTTTTTTTTGAATTAAAATATACCAAGTTTATGTAAACTGAAAACCTCAGAACATTTCTCAGATCACTCAAAACTAATTACATACAAATCACTCAAAACTAATTACAAATGTTAACATTATAAAATAAAATATTAAATGTAGATATACACTCATGTTGTTTATGTTTATTCAAATAATTATAAATACGTATGTTAATATAAGTATGTAAGTATATCATAAATTATGTTAAATCATGATGCAATTATGCTCACACCAGTAGCACAACATAACCAATATATCTCATGCCATATGATAACATAATTTATGTCTTACAATTATGTCAGATATAATAGTTACGAGTACTAATGTAGTTAGCAACATTGATAATATATCGATAACCAATATAATTATCAAGTAATCACATATATGAGATATCTAAGCATAAACGAAGTGTAAAGCTTGATTCAATCTTCCGCTCGGCCTTTTTTATTGAAATTTCTAAGAGTTAAGTTAATTTACGGAAAATAAAGAACTTAATAAAAGAAAATTTTAAGTATATTAAGATTTATATACCTATGTATATAAAATTAATAAAATTTGAAATAGTTTCATAAAAATATTCAGAAATACCGATATATCTAGTGTTTTTTATCGAATGTGTAAAACCCAAATTAATTTTGGTAAGATTTTGAATAAAATACTATTTAAAATATTTTAAATAATATAAAACTATTTGTAGGGTTTTTATAACATTATAATAATTAATACTGGAGATGTTTTAATGTGGTCTTAATTACTTGAGTAATTATTTTTGAAGAAATCATCAATTTATCATTTTACTTGAGCATCGTCCAAAGTTCAACATTATGCAAATGCACGTTTTCTGATTGCATTTACAATAAATCTTCTCCTAATGTTTGCCTCTAATACTCAACCATATACATCATCATTACAATAAAATCAGCATCATCGTAAAATTCGTCCAAATATTGCTCCCATATTAATTACAGAACTCTAAACTTTTATATACAAGGCCGTAAAATTATTAAAATAAGTTATCGATTGCCAGCATGAAATTTTGTCATAACCTCAACAAACATTAATTCTACATAATTGTAATGCAATCTTCATTATGACGTTAAATCATATTAATCAACAACAAAATTCATCACATCATCTGTATAACTTATAAAATGAATGATCTTCAGAAGATTTAAATGTGCTCAATTTTAGCCCACAATTGTATTATTTTATTTTATGACTTAAGACGTACCAAAAAGAAGAACACAAAAATCCCAAATTATTGCGTGACGTCATCGATTTATTACAAAGCAAATCAATCGCTAAGAGCATTTAAAATAAAAGAAACACTAACAGTAAGCTTTGTGATGTATATTATATATGTAAGTAAGTTAACATTAAGATTTTTTTAATTAACCTGAAGAGAGTTTCTCTTAAACTTTGTTTATAATTTTTCTACTTTACATCTGTAAAGAATAATGTTCATTTAACATTAACATTTAATATTATTTTCTATCAAATGAACAACTAAGATATTTAATATATTAATGTTAATGAATCAAACATTAGTATTTTATATATATATATATTGTTAATGTAAATTATATTGCACATACCTATAACTATAATGTTAATTTAATTATTAATTTATAAGTTTTGGCATGTTAAATATATTTTGTATATTATATCTACAGATTTAAATAATATTTTTGCTAATACAAATTTCTCTGAGTTACAGTATACTGGATATTTTGAGCTCAAACTATCAGCCGAGTAACAGAAAAAGGGTATTTAAAAGGGTAACATTTTACATCATCATCACCAATGAAACACAAAAATCGTAAGTTATAATATACAAAACTAAATAACATGCGTTCGTTTAACATTTAATCGTTTAAAATTTAATAATTTTACTAACAAATTTTATATTATTTTATTATTATATTATATCAATACATTTCATAATAATTAGTTGAAATAAGATATATATTATAAGTCTGATAGAAATATCTTGCTTTATATAAAATGAATTTATTATATTAATAAACAGATATGAATTGACAAATATGAAAAGTTTTGAGTAAAGATAATTTGATTGGGAATGCTGAGAATTGATTATATAATACGGATGATTTTGTAGGCTGTAGTTACAGTTTTTTTTTTAGGAACACTAGGGGTATCTTAGAATGAGGGTGGGTCAATTATTCAATAGTGTTCAATGTGATAAGAACATCTATCACTTTTCTATACAGATTTTACAAAAATACCATATTTAGTATTCACTCAATAGCCAGGGTTTGTTGTTAAATTTACATTTCTTTTAAAGTCAAGTCTTGGAAAGATTAATTTTCTTAATTTGTTTGTGTAGTGTGTAAAGGTCAGGTGTACTCAAGAACCCTCCCCAATCCGGCGAGCTAAGCCTATTCTAGCTTTCCAAGCACCGAGTACATTTGCCATAAAACTCATTAATTTGAATACACTAAAAAAAAAAAAATTTGCTACAAAGTTTTGTCTAGAAAACAGTCTCTCTATAGAAAACTGGTTGTAAAGTTTTCAATAAAAAACTCATCTTGAAAAGTTAAGTCCGTGTTGACATTTTCTCCAGCGGATTTCAGACATTGAGGAGCAAACGTCAGCTAGGTCTTGAAATATCCATGTGGAAATGCTGAAAATGTAATGTTAGTATATATCTTTGTATACGAAGACATGCCACACCAACGAAAATAAATTTATTATAATGCACCTGTTAAATATTTTATTTGTTGTTTTTGAAGCCATATATTAATTTGCACAAATTTTGTTATGAGTCACATAAATTTTGACGATGTGTTAACAAACGTAGCTAAACTTTTTACAGCCTTATTATGTACATTTGCATTTATACATACATTTACACATTAGGAGGTCCCCATTTGTATGGAGCTAAAATAAAGTTATTGGTGCTGCCAAGTGAAATTAGTATTTAGTTCAGGGACCGTAACGACTATAAATTATATCAAAAAAGTTATTTTATAGCAGTTATTTTGTGACTTTAAAAATAAAAATCTATCTAAAACAGTTAGTTTTTAACGTGAAAATAAAAGTTCGCCTGAAACTCTTAAAAATAGTGAATTAATTTGCAGTCATTTGAGGAGTTTAATTTTTCCCGTTAGTTTGGCTGAAAATTAGTGGCGTGGCACTAAGAACAACTTAGATCTTTTGTGAATTGACAATCCACATAGGAGCCATCCTAACGTACATACATACATACATGCTTTTTTTAATATTGTATAAATGTATATGCTTAAGTTTGTGTGTATAAGTAAGTAATCTAAAATAAACAAAGTTTTTTCTTTATTATCGTACATAGAGAAACATTTTTATGTATTTGATTATGATTATTTTTAATGAAAATTTATATGATTTTTATTTAGCTTTTCTACTGTTTAAACAAGCGTCACAAATTATTATGGCACAGCAACGGCTGAGAAAACTCTCAGCAAAGAAAGTGAGTGAAAAGTTTATTATAATTTTTTTTGGGGGAATCAAAATATTTTATTACCTTGTGAATGAATGAACACCATATTTAAAGAGAGTATTAAATGAAAAGCAAAACAACAACTTTGTATATGCATATATTTTTGCTTGTAAATAAATTTATGAATGACTGTTTGTTTTAATGTAAATGAATGAATGAATGAAAAAACTCACATAAAAGCTAATATTTAAGTGCTAAAAAGTTACATATACATAGATTAGATAAGTTAAATAGCAGTTTAGGCCGGCAAAAATAGTTAAGGAATGAGAAATACAGAGGAGAACATTAATAACATTCGTGTTATATAATGTTGTCCATTCAGTAGTGCCAACTATGGCTAAATATCTTTGAATATCTTTGAATAATATAAAACTATTATAAAAATGGATTTTTCACCAATATAACAAACAAGTAACTGCTGTAGCACTCAAAACATCAAGTTGATATGAATAACATCTACTACTTATATAAAAATAATACTTGCATATGGTACAATGAAGAGAAGTAGGATTTTTATCAGTGTTGCCAGTTTAGCCTTTTTGAGGCTAAATTTAGCCTTTTTATTTGCTCTTTAGCCTCGAAATTTTGGTTTTAGCTTCGTGGCTTTTTTAAAATAAAAAAGGATAGAAAAAAACCACGAAGCTAAAACCTAAATTTCGAGAATAAGTGAAAATAAAAAGGCTAAATTTATATTAGTGAAACATTTTAATTCATTACTGTATTTCATTTAGCTTTTCAACATACTCAATAATTGTGCAGTATTAAAAGAACAAATAATAATTGCCAATACAAAATGAAATATAGTATTTTATATGTGAAAGCTATAAATGTCTAGCAAATTCGCTTTCAAGACAAAATTGTTATTACACATTATATTCATCGTTATATAATGGACAAGAGACCCACAAACTCTTGAAGGCTTGTGATACTCGATGGCTGTCATTTGAAATAGCCGTTAAACGTATTGTGAATCTGTGCTTCGAGTTAAAACTAGCAATGCTTCAAAGCCAAACATTTAAGTGATTAATATACTGATTATAATTTGATGTATTATTTTTTTTAAAACAGTAAGCAATTCAGCGGATCCAACAAAGGTGTTTTCTGATTTAAAATTTCTTCTCCATAGTTTGTGTTTTCAAATTGTAATACAATGCAAAGAATTTGATACAATATCGTCCCCAATTGAAAATTATTTAATGTTTTCGCCACATTTTTCATGCAAGTTTGAAGAATGAGGGATAAAATAAAGAACGGTTTAATTAGTGACGATTCTGAAAAAAATAATACGGCAAATTAAACTAATTGAGCAATTGCGACAAAGAATTTCATGTGAAAACTCTTCGCTAAATCGATTTTTTATCCGTTAATAATATACTTAAAATAGTACTCGTAAAAACAAAAAAATATATTATGTATGTGAAAAATAGTAAATGCTTAATACTTAAATTAAAAAAAAAAAAAAAAATTTAAGTTTTGTCTGTATGAAAATATATATGGGCCATTTAATGTCAAGTGAACCATCTTTCGATGTCTTCCGATAGTTAGTTCTATTAGATAGTAATTCAGACACAATTTTTCAACAAGATCGGTCGTAAAATTTCTGAGTTAGAGGGGATCAGAATTTGACATTTTGGTTAAGCAGGTGTTTTTTCACATCCAAGTAACTTATTACTTATTATGTTCTTAGTAAAATGTGTCCCAAATAGTTTACATAGCTATTTCTTCAATCTTTCGGAAAAAAACATTTCTTTTGACTTTTTATGCAAAATCTAAAACTGTTGACATTTTTTTTCAAAATGGGCCCTTTTTTTAATTTTTTTTTTTTGCTCAAGAGAAAGCTTAGGTCCATTCCTTTAAGAGGTTTTTGATCGCTTAGTGGGATTCGAGTGGAATATCTATCAAAATAAATATTTTGTAACTCAAAACATACAATTTTTGAAATTTTTTTGCAAAATCTAATTTTTTTTTCCAAAATGGGCCCCTTTTTTAAATTTTTTTTTTGTTCAAAAGAAAGCTTATTTCCATTGCTTTAAGAGGGTTTTGGTCGCTTATGTGTATTTGTATATTTATTATTTATTATTAATGATTAATGTTAGTTTTTGTTTGCTGCTGAAGTGTACCTTTATAATTTTATTTATTTTTATGAATTTTATGAACATATTTTCAAATTTTTTATTTAAAAATAAATATAAAACTAAATTCTTAATTTATAATATTTTAGCTTTTTTTACTTTTTTTTTAAGCAGTTTGGCTTTTTCTGGCCTTTTTTGAAGTCAATATAGCTTCTTTTTTTTCCAGCTCCTGGCAACACTGTTTGTGGCCCCATAAAGTCTGTCTATGTGTTGAAATTGACTTTTCGAAACCTCGAAATAATTCAAAAAGCCTGACGTCTATCCTCAAATGGGTGACATATAAACAAAACACCACGCCTACCATCAAGTCACGTTCATAGACAACATTTCAAATTTCAAAGACCTTTTCAATGATGATTATAATAAAATTCGTCAATTTCGGGACAACATTCGTTTAATTGATTTTTTGCTGTCCATGTAAAACTGTACACAAAGTACTAGTCGCAATTTTGAGGATATTTTGATAAAATTCCTAAACAGAACTTTATCGGCCATAACTACTTGACTTTTCCAGAAACAAATTTTGTGTACACTAAAATTTTAAGAGAAAATGTTTTTGCTCACTTACTCAGTGTAGGGTTTAATATGGCCGGGCTTAACCGACTATACTTTCTCACTAGTTCTTTTCGGTTTTTACCTGCTATTTTGTTTTGATATAAATACTTTGTGCATTATTTTGTTTTAATTGGCGACAACATAATTTGATACCAAAAAAAGTGATTTTAACATTTTTTAAACAATGTAAAAAAATAGATTTTTTTTCTAATAAACACTAAATGGGGATTGAAAAAGAAAATTTTAATGGTTGCACCTACAATAACTTTGATGAAAACAGACGAATTATTTTTTAAAAATCTAATTCGTAGTCTATTTTGTAATATTTAATTTAAGGAACCAATCTGAAGGTTCCTTCAGTTTTTGATTTACGTGTTCATAACTTTTAATTTGTAGGATATTGCTAACTCTTTTATATCTGGGGTGGAAATTGTTTAAGACATTAAGTAAAAACAAGAAAGAGAGCTATATTCGGCTGTGCCGAATCTTATATACTTCACCTTCACCAATTTATATAATTTTGCAAGAAAAAGTCAAACATTTTTTATTTTTTTAATATCTGATTTTCGAAAGATTGAAGAAATAGATATCTTTACTATTTGGGACAAATGTTGCTAAGAACAATCTATATATATAAAAATGGATGTTTGTATGTATGTGGGTATGTATGTTCCGAATGAACTCAAAAACGGCTGCACCGATTTCTGATATTCGGTCTGTGGGCGGAGGGGTGTGTAAAAATCAATTTTTTACATTTTACCGCTAATTCCATCTATATATATAAGACACGGCAGGACCGATTTTGATGAAATTTTCAGGGAATCTTCAGAATAGCCCAGCGGGTAACACTGTAAAGTCAGATTTTTTATATTCGGTCTGTGGGCGGAGGAGTGTGTAAAAATCAAATTTTTACATTATACCGTTAATGCCATACATATATATAAAAACAGATTTGTGTATGTATGTTCCGCATCGACTCAAAAACGGCTAGGCCGATTTTGATCAAATGTTTAAGGAATCTTCAGCAAAGCCTAGCGGGTAACACTGTAAAGTCAGATTTTTATTTTCGGTCTATGGACGGAATGGCGTGGCAGAATCAAATTTTTATACTATATGCTAATGGCATAAAAAAAAGATTATTGTATAATTGTTTCTTACAGATAGTTTATTTAGTTTCCTATATACAGGCTTACAAAGTCAGTGATTGTTGTAAAAAAAAAATTGGCAAAAAAAATTTTTCAAAAAAAATTAATTTTGTCGACCAAAAAATTTTTTTTCAATTGGAGAAATACATAAATACTTTTTTTTATTCCCAAAGTTCAAACAATGACAATTTTCATTTTGTTGCTTAACATTATCTAAAAATTTTAATTCAAAGTGGTGTACTCTGAAGCGAATTATTTGGTGTAAGCGAAGAAAGGAATACATTTCAACACATATCCGGTACTATAAAAGTTCTTTTATATTATCAATCGATGATAAACAATTTTTTTTACTCTTGCATATTAGGTGCATGAATAAGAAATTTCCATATGAAATCTATGAAAAAAAAAATAATATTTTGAATAAATCTCCGCATTCCACTTTTAATAAAAAATAACGGTTTTATTCAAATAAAATTTGTTTTAGAAAGGGCATCTACGTCTAGAGCCGCAGAAACGGGAAGAAAACGAGAATGACGGCTTCAGCAAATGCATCGCATTGCATCTTCATCGAGTGCTGCAGAGACACCTCAACAGCGTATCGAAAGACTAGAAGCCAATCGATCCGAATGGCTCGATCAAGAGAAAAAATCGATTTAAAGTTGCCGGCATTTTATTACAATAAGTGTGATGACTACAGGAATCACAAGGACGTACTGATTACCGCAATGGACAAACATTGCTTACATTGCCCCGTTTTGAAGTTCCCTAAGGAATCCCCGGGAATGTGCTGTTCGAACGGTAAAGTGCCACCAGTTATTGAGCCGCCTAAGGTGCTTCTAAGTTACATTTCCGGTGCCAATCCTATTTCCAAGCACTTCCTTCCAAATATCCAAAAGTGCAACTCATAATTTCAAATGACGTCGGCTTCATGCCCACCTTTAAAGTTCAAGGCCAAATGTACCACAGAATTGAATCATTGCTCCCGCTTCCCAATGATGATGCGAAGTTCCTTTAAATTTATTTCACTGGAAATGAAGCTACAGATGCTGAACGCTATCAACGAACATGCGTGTGCATTTGCTGCAATACCCTTCTGCCGAAACATTCTTAAAACAATTGTTGGACAACAGAAATGGAAAAATTTCAATTGATCTCGCCACAATTGAGATTTCGTTGTTGACAAGGTATTCCTAAGTCTTACAACCAACTACAAAAATTCGGATTGTCTGTGGGAACATGCAATTTTGGCACCAACGAATAATGATGTTAACAAGCTCAATAAAGAAATACAATTGAAACTGCCTGGCGAAACAATAAAATGCAAATCGATTGACACAGTAATGAACGAAGAACAAGCCGTCGATTATACTACTGAATTTTTGAATTCATTGGAACCAGCCGGACTGCCACCACATGTATTAAAATTGAAGGTTGGATCACCGACTTTGTCCGACACTGTATATTAAAATCGAGATCGAGATGCAATATAAAACAAATGTTTTCTAAGGGCCAGCAACGCGGACCGGGTTCAGCTAGTAGGTAATAAGTTAAAAGGAAGAGAATAAACACCTGTTTGGTCAAAATGTTGACGCCTTCTAACTCAGAGAGTTCTGGACAGATCTTGTTGGAAAATTATGTCTAAACTAATATATGACTAACCTTGGTGCAAATTTCATCCCGATCGCACAGTGGTTTAGAAACGTTTTTTTTTTTGGAAATAATTCGTTATCTCGGGAACTATTAAAGATATTGTTACGAAATTTGCATGCAATATATGAAAAAATGTACAAAATTTCCAAAGGGACCAAGGTTTGTGGAACTTCTGAGTAGTAAATACAAGGTGGCGCAAAAGTAATCCTCCTATCTGAAAATGCTATAAATTTTGCGATTGGCCCCTAATGTCAGTTCTGTTTTGACATTTGTGTAGTAAACACATGAGAAATACACGTTAATAAACAATGTTACGCTACACTGCTCCAGAACGCGGAATATTGCTGACTATTTATTTGACCAATAATCGGTCGGTGACTTTGGCACAACGTAAATTTCGTCGCAGATTTCCTAGCCGTCCAACGCCTACAGGTGAAACACTGCGACGTTTAGCCGCTCGCCTCGAAGAGACTGGCACAACACGAGATGCTGCCAGGCGTGGCAGACCCCGGAGTAGTCGTTCTGCAGAGAATATTGCTGCTGTAGCCGAGGATGTCATGGAAGCGACGTCGACATCGACCAGACGACGTGCCACGCAAATAGGTATCAGTCGACGGTCTTTGCAGCGAATATTGCTACAAGATTTGAAGATGTTTCCGTACAAAGTCCAGACGATGCATCAGCTGTTAGCTGCTGACCGCCAATAGCGTCTAACATACGCTCAAGCCATCCTTAATCACCACCAAGAGGAATATAATTTTTCATCAAAAAAAATCATGAGTGATGAGGCCCATTTCCATATTAGCGGGTACGTAAATAAGCAAAATTTACGCTTCTGAGGCACTGAAAATCTACGTGTAACCCACGAAGAGCCATTACACCCGCTCAAAGTCAATGTATGGTGTGCTGTTTTCGCTGGAGGAGTCATCGGACCTTTTTTCTTCGAAGACGTCGCGGGCCAAACGGTTACTGTGAATGGTGAACGCTACAGAGCAATGATCAACGAGTTCTCTTTGCCGCAACTTAATGAATTGGGATTGGAAAACATGTGGTTCCAACAGGACGGTGCAACGGCACACACTGCACGTGCCACAACCGATATGCTGAAGGATGCATTTTGCGGGCGCCTAATCTCCCGTTTTGGCGATTTGCACTGGCCAGCAAGATCGCCTGATTTAACCGCTCCAGACTTCTTTTTGTGGGGCTTTTTGAAGTCGCGGGTTTATGTTAACAAGCCTCAGACTCTTGCAGCTCTTAAAGACGATATCCGTCAAGAATGTGAGGACCTATCGCCGGAAGTTTTGGCCAAAGTGATGGAAAATGCCATAAAAAGGGCTCAAATGACAATCAACTGTGGCGGCGGCCATTTACATGACATCATATTCTCGACTTGATGTAAAAAAAATTAAAAGATCAAATAAAAATAATCCAAAAGAAGAATCAAAGTTTTTCACATTTTTGTATTACAGCCAAAAAACATCGGAAGTTTACTTTTGCGCCACCTTTTACAAGCTTTTTATATAAGTATTTGATATTGTTGAAAACCATAGGACTTAATGATTGATATTTAAGTAAAATTTATAAATTTTTAGGACGTCATTTACTTTAAAACATAAAAAATTATAATATGCTGATTTTCCATAAAGAAAAATATAAAATTTGAATTAATGTAAAATTTTAACGGTTAAAGAATCATAACAAAATTTCGAATTAATATAGACTCAATTATGCTTAAATCAACGACATTATAATTTTTGACAGTTTTCATTTTCAAATACCGAAATTTCTAAACCGGAAAATGTGTTCCAAAAACTGAGTTTTTTTTTTAGAAAATTGCTGTGACTGTGACATTATTTACCGTCTGATAGTAAAAAAACTTTTTAGATATTTATGAAGCATATATAGGGTTATACAAATATGAAGTTTTTTTGAAGATCGGTGCTTTGCCTTTTTCGAATTTTTTACTCAAATCTGAAATTTTTTTTAAAAATTGTCCAAGTTTTGATAGGTTTGTGGAGTGTTGTGTCCGCTGAAGTGACCCAAAATTTACTTTACAAATATATGGGGCTTTTTGGGAAAAAATTTTGCTCAAATTTCCAGCATTTGGTTTCCATATGACTGATAACAACTTTAGGCCTTGGGAGCATCAAAAATCCAAAAAGTGCACTTGAAATCAAAGACCTATCCAACAATATTCATTAATAAAACTATCTTTAGTCTTTATATTAAAACTTACTGTGTAATAAAATAAACTAAACTTTATTTTGTAATCAAACCTCTTTTATTTGTTAACCTCTGTAAATAGCTATACACAATTGCATATTATATCTTTAATTACATAACAACCATAAATATATATTTAATTATTTTCAATTTATATGCTATTGTTATATAAAAACTTTCTCGTGAAATTACCATTTTATGGACATAAAAACTATTTGAATTATTCCCAGTTTATAACATTTTTGTAAACACTTGTTTATTGAAACGTGAATTAAATTTCACTCACACTTATTATTTCATTACAGTAAGTAGTAAACATTATTTGTATTTATCATACATATTTAATTTATGATAATAAGTGTAAATTGTTTTAGTGTATAGAATCATAGAGAACATACATAGAGCGGCAACTATCCTTTCAAAGACCTAACTCAGTTGTCAGAAACCTAAGTGATGAGAATGTATTAGTAGAAAAAACTATGTGAAAGCAAAAACAACACTCGTATGTGTGATTATTTTGAGTAATTTTTTTGTTTGAGTTTTTTATAGTTTCCGCTCTATGTTTCTCTATGTATGGAATTGTTATATACAAAATCAACAAAATATTGCAGGTAATTTGCAAAATTAAACAATATTTTTATATTGGAATTTATGAGTTAAATGGAATTCAAATAAAAACAAGTAATAGAGCTATATTCGGTTGTGCGGAATCTTATATGCCTTTAACTCTTTAACTTTAAATCTTTCAGCTTTAAGTGTTTAAGTTTATAATCAAAACAATTGCATTTTTACTTTAATTAGGGTTCATATATTATGAAAAATAAGAAAAAATAAAAATACAGCCGAAGGTTTTTATGTAATAAGGTGGTTAGTTTCTTAACCACCATAGCGGTTGGCATTAAAAATAAGTATGATAAACATTTTCGTAGCGTATAAATGTGTTTATAAACTTATAATTTTTACTAAATTTTCAGTGTAGGTGAGACATTCTCCAATTCTTTTATTTAATTTGGTATACAACCACCTTCAGTGCAATCAGCCAGCTCTACCAATTGACAATTTTTTCACCATTTTGGTTCCACCACAGCAGTTTGGGTAGATAAGTCACTAACAGAAGTATTAGCCAAATTTTATTATATTTTAACATCATATTTTAACTGGAGCACCGAAAGTATGTCACCATTATTAGATCGACTTGCTCCTGATAATTCTCTTTTTCGTTGGGTTCAGGACTGCAGACACATTCCCATCCGAAGGTATACCTTAGAACAAAATATCTTCAATTTAATGTTCATTGAGTACACACGGCACACATTGATTGAGTTTTATAGAACGAGCGTCTAAAAATAGAAGAAGTTGTCGAAGGACAATGAAACTTGGCACATAGGCATTTTTTATTTGAGTTAAGAAAAAAATACAAAAATCAAAATTATCCGCCCACCTCTCATACAATCTCCCATAGAAAAAACATGAATAAGTAATTTAAGCATAGTCTTTTAATAATTTTTTAACATCATTATCGTAATCCAATTTTTTGGATTTGCAGCTTTGAGCGAAATCTATTTAAATGGGTTTGAAGACAATAAGAGATTATGCATTGCGTCTTCATTAGTGGCTACACGTCCAATTCTTCACGAATTATATAATCTATAAAATCTATAGTCTTTATTCCTCGCTTCCTGAGCTTCCTCTGACAGCACCTGATACATAAAATCAATTAAAATGTAAAAAATAAAAATGAAATCCTTGAATAAAAGCCTTTAAATAGAGATATACTATTGGTAGAATAGCTTCTTGACTAGTATGTATATTACATTATGTAATAATTTTAAACAGTAAAGCAACAACACCATGCATTAACGAAAACTCATGTTTTGTTACTTTATCACTTTATAGTTTTTACTTTTTTTTTTTTGGAAAGAAGCAGGTAGGAGCAGCTGAATTTTTTTTTTAAGTTTTAGCTGAGACTTCAAGCTGTAATTTGACATCTTTCATTAAACAGCGCTCTACAGCGCTAAAAACATGCAGTCCACTGAAGTTGATGAACATTGATATTTTGATGTTGCTTATATTTTTTGTCTACGAAATTTTTTATATGGCACTTTTTCCAACTTTTTTTAATACTAATCTCATCTTGACAATTGTAATTTTACGAAAATATACAACAAAGTCAAATGATAAGTTTACTCTGATTGTACCAAAAGATTGAATATACATTAAATTTGCATGCCATTTTAAACAAACGAACATATATGAACTTCGAGCGTGTCTATCCAAACAAATAATAAATATATCAGTCTAATATTACGGAATTATATTATTCATTCAACATGAACAAAATAATTACAAAATAACATAATATTATGTAGAGAAACACATTATATAAAACATATTTCAGTCACAGTGGTTAGTAATCTAACCACTCTATTACTTACGTTACTTATCAAAGAGTATACTATAAGATATTACTTTGTTAGCAAAAGCCAAATAAACAAACACTAAGTAACATAGTAACAGTGAATTTGATAAACAATATGCCATTTTTTAGAAAAACTGCGGTTTACAATATTTTAAAATTAATGTATTAATCTAACTAGAGCAACCTGATACAAACTTTGGCCAATAAACTTAAACAATGACTTAAAAGAATGCATTTCTATTGGAATTTTGCTAAACAAAGAAAAAAAGGTGGTTAGAAAAGTGACCACTAAACCGGAAAGAGTTAAAAACAATTTTAAATATTATTAGGTAAACAAAATTAAATTTTTTTTAATTTATTAGCGAAAAAATATATGGGAATGTATGATTTGGATGATTTCAACATACAGACAGATATGACTATATCGACTTCGCTATTTATAACGATCCAGAATTTGTGGGGTCGCAAATGAAAAATGTAGAAATTACAAACGGAATGACAAACTTATATATACCCTTGCAACTTATGGTGAAGGGTATAACAAGTGTGCATGTTCTATTTGAGGCTTTCAGTGAATTTCAAATAAATTTGTTATAAAATTATTATCAATTATGTAGTTTTAATTCAATTATTTAGCAAGAAATTTTATATTCATAATGAGTTAACAAAAGCATCTAAGCATTAAGCCATTTGGCTACTTTGTATATAAATAATATTACAACAATTAAAAAAGTATAGTCAAGCCAGACCATATAATACCCTACACTGAATAAAAAATAAATTTTTTCTTTTAAAATTGCAATAATTAATTTTCAAAAGCGATTTTCGGAAGTGGGATTTCCGATTTTTATCAGTTTCAATAGGCTTCGTCCTTTATGTGCCGAATTTGATAGAAAATTCTTCAAAATTGAGATCTGTGCTTTGCTCGCAGATTATATGTACAGCCAGCCAGACGGACAGATGGACGCTCATCGTTAAATCGACTCAGAAAATGATTCTGAGACGACCAGTATACCTTAAGATGAGTGTTAGACTGATATTTGACCATTATCAACATCAGTACAAACTTATAATTCCCTCCCTTCTATGGTGGTGTAAGGTATAATGTAATCCTTTAATTTCACAATTCAAGAAAGAAAGAATTAAGATTTTTATTTGTTTATTACTTATTTCAGAAAATGTTACTTAAGTTGACTTAACAAACGAATTTATGTGATGACAGGACCCATTATTTTTAATAACAATAATATATGGATTTATTTAATTATTTATTTATTTGTAATTGAAAAAGTCAAAACTACTTATTAAATTTAGTTCTTTAATGGTATTTTTGTTAATTTTTATAAATAGTAACTACACAGAAAAAAATAGTACAACAAACATTTACTTTTTCGGAATATTTATTAGGTTTTTTGCACCCTGAATTCCTGCAGTAGAAACCCGAATAAAACGTTTGGCCTTATGCTGAACGTGCGTTCAGCTGTTTACTATATAGAGTTCAGCTTGTGCAAAAGTAAACGGACGTTCAGGTTTTAACTATATTCGTTTAATTTTCGCAATACTGAAAGAAAATTTAGTTTTTTATCCGATGCGTTCAATTTCTTCATTACTGAACGTAAGCTTATTATTTTACCAGCTGCGTTCAGAAAATTAAATAAAAGATTTTCAAATGTTTTTTTAATATTAACAAAATTTATTCAATATATTCTACAAGCATTATTCATACATAAACGTTTACATAGACAACTATTTCTAAAAACTCACCGAAACCTGCTCTTCCTGAGGAAAGTCTCTGTATATGTTATCGATAATTACCTTTAAATCAAATGGTGTTAACAATTTTTCGTTAATGAAGGCCTTTCCCAGGATTATATTTATTAATATGTCTCTGTACTCAGTAACACAATTTTTTAAAATACACACTGTCTTATTCCTCTTCTTAAAAGGCTTCTTACGAAATTCATACTCGATTCCTGCTTCTATATTCAAAAATTATTAAATATTGACTACAAAGGTATATGTACATATATACAACTTATCTTTTAACTCCGGCAAAAGAAAATGAATTTCTCTAACAAAGCTCAATGTTAGTGTATGTATGTCACATTAATAATAAACACACAAATGAGATTCGGTCAAACTTAACACTTGTTGTTTTTTTTAGAATCCCGTTACTTGTGATCTGCACGTTTTACGATATCTATGAAGAACTTTACCGAATTTTTCATTCAATTATGCTAAATGTATGTTCAGCGAAGAATTATTTGGTTAATTCCAAAAATCTGAAAAAAACGGTTAGGTCGCCAGTACTTAGAAAAGATTGGGTTTTAAAATGTTGCCCTCAGAAAAACGTTTGATTAGTCTATTACGAGCTAAACGTCGCTTAGTAAACAACAAAATAAGCGTTCAGATCTTGGATATTTGAATGCAGCTTTAAAGGGGCGTAGTAAATGCGCCTATTAGCATTCAGTTTGACTATTTCTAAATATTGCGTTCAGATAATTTAGTTGTTTGTGTGTATTTATTCATAAAGCTTGGATTCCCTTTTAAATTAATTTTTATAATTAGTCAATTAAACTTTAGTTTGTAATTGGCGCCTTTAAGCATCATAAGTAGCAAGTTACTTATACTTAATATTGAATTATTTACATTTAGTATCACTCATACGTCACATATGCTAAATTTATTTAATATATTATTTTGTAATATGTGACGTATGAAAAATATTTTATATTGAAATTTAAATATTGTTCATACGTACCCACAGTGGTGCAGAATCAAAATTTTTTGGAAATAAATCTGGCATTTCTAAACGGCTTGTCTGATCGGGATAAAGTTTGGCATGGGCGTAGCCAAGGAGTATTCGAGTATAAGTATACAAATGCTCTAGGCGCGGCGCTATGGGAGCTCATAGTAGGGTACCTTCGACATGGAAAATTTTTAAACACGTGCCATTTTTTTGTTTCCCATCCGATTTCAAAGACTTTTAAATTTTTCGGAAGCGCTCGGCTAGGTCTTGCAAAAACATGCTTGCGTGTGCTATTTATTTCTTATAATTTCCTAGTTATAAGCATTTCAAAATTGAAATTTTAAAATTTTGCCATACCTTGGTACGCTTTTTTAAAAATATAGGGCGTACTTTTGAACGGAATGGACTCGAATTTTTTTCATTAGTTAGATAACTAAATTACCAATAATATGCAATATCAATTACGGATCCGAAAATAAACGATTTTCAATTTAAAAATTCAAAAATTTTTAAATTTTTGCTGTTTTTTTAGGTGAAAAGGTGACTTTACTCTTTTTTTATTAAAATAAAACTTTCTTTAAGAACATTTAACAAGTTTATGTTTTTCTGTAAGATATTTCTACGGAGAATATTTTGGTATAAACAGCATGTCACATTTTTCGAATATGTTGCCCCTACGCCCTTCGGAATTTGACCTATTTTTTATCAAAATTTTAACTTTGGTCCACATGTTCTAAAAGCCCAAAGCTGGGATCAGAAAACGGAAAGCAGTTTTGGAAACCGTGATCTAATTCCTATTTATTTTTAAAGCATTTTCCCAGCTCTAAAGGAAATGTGGACGTTCTGGTCAAAATTGTAAAAAATACCATTTTTGGGATTTTCGCTCCAATTTTTAAGAATTGCGGGATTCCCTTTGACCTTTTGACAAGTTTTTTTATACTTCGTTATTTAAAATGAAAAGTTTAAAAAACCCTGCAAATTTCGTTTAGTTGTGTTAATAAATAAAGATTTTATTACATATTTCATATTTATTGAGCTCTAAAACTAAAATTTATATCAAAATTTTCATAGGATTGCAAATATTAGGAACAATTTGGTCCACATTTTTTCCGAAGTAATTTTTTTTGTTTAGATAAGTTAATTTTTGGTCTTAGAAAAAAATTTTCAAGTCAATATCTCTATCAAATTCTAAAATATGGCACTTTAAATCTCCGTCCTTCAAAAATATTGCAAAACCGTTTATTTTGTAATCCGTAATCGATATTGCTCTAAAATCTTTTGCATATTATTGGTAATTTAGTTGTCTATCTAACGAAAAAAAATGAGTTCATTCGTTTCAAAAGTAGGCCCTACATTTTAAAAAAAAGGGATCAAGGTATGCCAAAATTTTAATTTTGAAATGCCTTGAAACCAAAAAATGCCACGTGTTTAAAAATTTTACATTTCAAAGGTACCCTACTTTGAGCCCTTATAGCGCTGCGTCTGAATGGCCTATACTGGCCATTTTAATAACTGAAACTTGAATACTCCTTGGCTACACCAATGTCAAATTTTGTGCGAATCGGACCAGGCGTTTATAAATGCCAGATTTATTTCCAAAAAATTATGATTCTGTCCCACTGTGGAACATCGATAATAGAGAATGCGTAAAATAAGGGCCATCCTACTAAATATATATAAAACAAAATAGCAGAATTAATTAAAAATACCAAATTGTACTAACATGATTATTTTTAGAAAATTTATGTGGGAGATATTTTATACCTGAAAATTGCATTAAAATTCTAATAAAATTTACATAATTTAATTCACGCGGATATATTTAAATTTTGCATTACTTGAATGTAATAGAAAACAAACAGGAAAGGAACACTTTTTTAGAATTTTTAAAAACATTAATTAATTTTTATTGAATTAGCTGGCACGATTACAAGATATTTTCACAGCATACATATAGTCATGTGGATGATCATTGTAAACTGTAGTCCAAATATACAAACAAGTATTTAGTTTGACTAGCAAATTGTCATTTAAATTGCCTATAATGAACTTTGAAAATCTTGAATTTTTTCATCGTTTATGTATGTTTAAGTAGTTCTTACATCTATTATAAGTAAACTATACTGTAAAACTTACAATCAATAACATTGAACCAATTTAATAAAAATTTTGTAAAGTATATATGCATACGTAATATGCATGTGTTTAAATATGTACATATGTACATAAATATAATGCATAAACTCATACATTTATTATACTATACTAAAACATTAGCTAATTGAATATAAAATTTGATGAAACCCCCAAGACATTTTCAAAAGACTTAAAAGCAATATAAAAGTAGACATACATACATAAATACATATAGCCATACTTCTTTGGAACATTCAAAGCAGCATTGTCACAAATTTTCCGTTAAACCGTTTAACATAAATGTCAACAAACGTGATGTTGCATTTTAAATGTGTCCCTTAAGATATAAAATTTACAAATTATGCGACTATATGGGCTAAAACACTTTTATTTGAAAATCTATGAAACATAATTTAATTATTCATTATTTCTTAACCCCCATATGCATAAACAAATTTTAAATTTATAAAAGCTTTATAAAACAGAATTTCCATGCAAAATTTGTTTTATAAACCTTTGATAAATGTTTATTATTCGAACAAAACAGCAAATAATTGTATGTCAATGTCATAATTTTGGAAATGCAAACTCGGTCAAATAGAACCTGAGTTACGGATCAAAATGTCACACAACCTCCAAAAAAGTTAATATTTAGAAAAATGTTTTGCTATTTTGAATCAAAATATTGCAGATATTGGGTGCATGACTTAAAGATGCGGGATTCAAAATAGATGGCGTATCTTTTTGTTTTTAATAACGTTTATATTACGTCTTGTTTTTTCCTTTGAAAATGTTGAATTTTGTTCCAACGAATCGTCATATGCGGGAAGTATTGCTCTACTTTACTTAACGCTGACGCACATCGATTGCTCACCAAAGCTTATGGTGAATATGTTACATTGGTTTTAACGTGCGAGAGATGATTTGTGAGGTTCAAAAGTGGTGATTTTGACACGGAAGTCAAAGATCGCTCAGGCCAGCCAAAAAAGTTTGAAGACCAAAAATTTAAGGCATTACTTCATGAAGATTGTTGTCAAACTCAACAAGAGCTTGTCAAGTCTTTGGGAACTACTCCAGCAGCAATTTCAAAACGTTTTCAAGCAGTAGGCTTCATCCAAAAGCAAAGAAATTATAATATGGTGATTTTCCATGAAGAAAAATATAAAATTTGAATTAATGTAAAATTTTAACGGATAAAGATAACATAACAGAATATATAACTAATATAGACTCAATTACCCTTAAATCAACGATATTATAATTTTTATCATTTTTTATTTTAAAATACCGAAATTCCTAAAACGGGAATAATGTGTTCCAAAAACTGAGCTTTTTTAGAAAAGTGCCTACTGTGACGTTATTTACCGTGTGGTAGGAAAAAAGAGCTTTGTAAATATTTAAGTAACATATAGAATTATACAAATATGGAACATTTTTGAGGATCGGTGCTCTTCCTTTTAAGAATTTTTTACTGAAACCTAAAATTATTTTTTAAAATTGGCCATGTTTGGATAGTCTTGTGGGGTGTTGTGTCAGCTTTAGTGAGCCAAATTTTACTTAACACGCTTTAGCATTAAGTTCTCTTTCAGGATCATATAAAAATTGTGTATACTCCCGAAGAAAAATTTTTTCTACAAAAAAAAAATATATATGGACTTTTTGAGAAAAAAATTACAAAATACGGAATTTTTTATATGTTCCAACTTTGGATGCGTGTAACTTTTTATAGGGACAATATAACTGTTAGCAAGTTATATCTATTTTATTTAGAATTTTATCACCAATATAGCTAGTATTTAAAAAGTTAATTTCAATAATCCGTTGACCCGTCATCTCTAAACAACCATAAAATGATCGAGCAGAATTAATAAAAATAAATAAATAAACCTAAATATCTGTTCAACTAATAGAGATAACCTACATAAGTATATTTTTTATAGATCTTCTTAAGGACTACTTATATTTTAAATTTCAGCTCATTTGGATCATAAATGGATTTTTGGCGATTTTTATAAAAATTTTGAGACCCGAGGTGACCAAATTTGAGGGGCCACACACTGGCTTCCATTAGCGCTATTAAGCAGAACATATGCAAGTCAACTCAAAAATACCTCAGCTTCTACCGTGAGAAGTTTTGTAGCAATATATCTAACAGTTCCCGAGATACCGAATTATTTCCAAAAAAAAGTTTCTTAACCACTGTGCACTGGGGGAGAAAATACTGAAAAAGATGTTGATGAAAAGTTGAATAACTTTTACAATTTTCATTCGATTTAAATAATTGAAATCAGGTTTTGTTAAGAACTAAATTTACTTTATGCATTAGTATAAATTTTTATGAGCTTTCATATCAAAATAAGCAATGAAAAGCGACTAAAATCAAAAGTTTTTGTTTTTTTTAGATATTCTTAACAAAAACAATACTTGTAACTTACAAATGTAACAAAAACTGTATGTCATTTTAAAGCGTAATCAGTTTTCTTTCCAAACCCGTTAAAAAATTTAATTTAAACTGACTGAGTTACAGGTCGAAAAGTTGACGAACATCACTGAAAACGGTTGTTTTAGAATAACTTTCTGACATTTTTAGACACAATTTGTAATGTACTCCGCAAGACCTATAACCCACTCTCGGTCGTTTTCCAAGCTATTTTCCATCTTAGCACCGTGTAATTAATATCGTAATGAAATTGGACATAAACATGTCTTATATAAACCTAAATCTTTCTACCAACATTTGTGAGCGTGGGTCTATTGTTGACCCTACCCTCAAATAACCACTGTATCAGAAAACAAGTAAGAGAGATATATTCGGCTGGGCCGAATCTTATATACCCTTCACCAAACTATACTTCAAAATAAAAATTTTTAGGTAATTTTAGGTAAACCAATTTTTTTCCAGTTGTTTTTTTTTTCATTTTTTGGAAAAAAAATATTTTTCGAATTTTTTTTTTAAAGTTTTTATGTAAAATTTTTTTAAATTTTAAATTTTTTTTTTTTTTTAATTTAAATTTATTTTTTTTTTAATATTTAGCGAAAAAAACTTTTGGTGAAAAAAAAAATCTGGTTCAAAATTTTTCCCGATTTTGACCCATTGTAGGTCCAACTTACTATGGTCTTATATACGTCGTTGCAAAGGTCTTTGAAATATCTATCATTTGATATCCATATTGTCTATATTAATGACTTAGTAATCCAGATATACGTCAAAAAATAGGTAAAAAATCGAGGTTGTCCTGGTTTTTTCCTTATATCTCAGCCATTTGTGGACCGATTTTGCTGATTTTAAATAGCAAACTTCTCGAAAGCATGTCTGACAGAATTATTGAAGATTTGGATCCCGAAGATATCTGGGGTCTTCAGAAAATTGATTTCAACAGACAGACAGACGGACAGACAGACAGACAGACAGACAGACAGACGGACATGGCTAAATCGACTCCGCTATCTATAAGGATCCAGAATATATATACTTTATAGGGTCGGAAAATTATATTGTGGAAATTACAAACGGAATGACAAATTTATATATACCCTTCTCACGAAGGTGAAGGGTATAAATATAAATCACAATATTAAGTTCTGTACAGTGTGGACCATAACTGACTCATGACCCCATAAAAGGCCAAAACAACATACTGATGGTGGGTTTACAAGATTCGGCACAACGGAATATATTTTTAAGATTTTTTTTTTTTTAAACACTTTTATTAATTTATTGAATCTGCCTTTTATAGGCCTAACAATAAGTATTTAAATCTTATAACTAAAATTAAAACTAGTTGCTCTCCAAGAAGAGAGCCTAAATGGTTAACTGGCACTCATCTTAGCGGGGTGGTAGATCAGCTCTAGGAGTCTGGATCGGGTTTGGATCTGCACAAGTTGTATTGCAAGCGTATTGGGATAGTTTTGCAGCTTAACAATATATTTCTCACGGACTTTCTTGAACTCTTCCTTTACTAATGTCACTTCTAAGTCCCTGTGGATGTTTTCATTTCTTATAAAACTATGGTGCTCCCGTCATGGTCCTAAGAATTTTAGATTGGGCCCTCTGTATAAGATCAATACTGGTGTTGCTAGCTATTCCCCATAATTGAATTCCATACGTCCAAATTGGTTTTAAAACGGTTTTATACAGGATGACTTTATATTCAAGGCCCAATCCTGATTGATCACTGATTAACCAATGAAAGCTAGAGGCTTTTAGCTTCATGTGAAGTCTTTTTAAGATGATTTGTTTTTACAATATTTGAACATTTTGGACCCAAATCGTTTCTAATTGCGATTAGAAAATCACGTTTACAATATTCAAATACTCACTTAAGTACAATTTAGGTACAACTAATTATTATTGGCAATTGATCCAGATTAATATGCCAAATTTCATTAATACTTATAGTAGGTATGTGTATTTACCTAAATATATTACACAATAAAACCACCCAACTACTGATATTAAGAAGGCTTAAATTTCTTATTTGTAATTTAGCTTTAGTTAAAATATGCATGTGATACGATTTCAAAACAAAATTGGATATCGTACATTTAATGAAAACGTATGACTTTTAACTTATTGTATGGATGTGTCGTTAAGCACTACGAAGAGGATTTAAAGGCCCAGCCATAAATTTGTCTATACACCACTTATTAAATGAATTACGAGTACAAACATATACGAATAATGAAATAAGCTGTAAATGTATAACAAAATATATGCAAGCGGCAAGAACACAAGTAAAAATCATAATTTGTTTGCTTTTTTTATAAGAACGCCTTATCAACTGTGACCACTATTTGCTTTTAATAAACACAAATACATTCCTACATTCATTCAAATACCGTCATTTAAATACCCCAACATCACAGCACTTATAACAGCACCAGGGAAGCACTAAAAGTAGGACTAAAGTGAAATTTATTAAATGAACGTGACATTTCTTTGAAAAGTAGCATTCTTCTGTTTTTTTTGTTTGTTCGTTAGTAAGTACTCGTAGAAATAAATGAAAAAAACTAAAAATCCAATTCCTTTATTTTACTTTGCGGCTAAATTTCCAAATTTACAGAGATTTGTTACTTGTGGCTAAATTTTTGTGGCGAACAAACCTCAACACAAACAAACAGAGAAAAAAAATTGGTCAAAGCCAAAAGATATCACACAGTTTTTTTTTATTTTTTTGTTATATTTACAAGCAAATAAATACATTTGTAGTTGGACTTATTTATATATGTATATTAGGGTGGCCCTTATTTTGTACATTTTGGATTTTTGATGCTCCGAAGATGTAAAATTTTGGTTCAAAGTAGCAATAGGTTTCAAAAATTCAATATGTCGGATTTTCTCAAAGATTTAGCTTTTACTTTGAAACATTTGTACAATAAAAATTTATTCAAAGTCTTGGCCATTGTAAGCTACGAAGGCGGATCAATATTTCTGTGACTTTTCGAACTTCCTTCGTAGTTATATGAAATGCAACACGGTCACCATCAAGCACCACCTGTTAATAGACTACTGTCTAGCATTTACTTTGCGTTTAACAGCTGTTCAAAACATATAACCTCGTGTACTTTTCAAAAAATAGAAAAAAAGGGAATTTCGAGTGCTCATTAAACATTATTTTTTGTGAAAAGAAAACCGTGAATCAAACCAAGGAAAAGCTCGATAAATAGTATGGGGACTCTGCACCATTGATTTCAATGGTAAAAAAGTGGTTTACTGACTTTAGTTGTGGTCGCACAAGTACAAATGACGCTGAACGTTCTGGACGGCCAATTGAGTACACCCGAAAATGTCGAAAAATTCACTTTATGGTGTTGGCCGACTGAAGAGTAAAAGTGCGTGAGATTCTTGATGCCATTGGCATTTATTATGATGGAGTGTGGTTTCGATTTTAAATGATCAGCTGGGTTTAAGAAAGTTGTCTGCAAGATGGGTACCGCGTTTGAGTGAGTTTTTGACAATGCACACGTGTGCAGTCTCAATGGCAAAACTCTATGAATTGGGCTACTAATTGGTACCTCATCCGCCATATTCTCCGGATTTAGCCCCTAGTGACTACTTTCCATTTCCAAACCTAAAGAAATGGCTTAATGGAAAGAGATTCAGCACCAACGATGATATTATTGACAAAACAAATTCTTATTTTAAGAATCTCGAAAAATCCTATTTTTTGGAAGGGATACAAAATTTGGAGAAACGTTGGACTAAGTGTATTGAGTTAAAAGGGGATTATGTTGAAAAATAAATTTTTGTTTTGCAAAAAAAAAAAAAACTGTGTTTCAATCAAAAAGTCACGGCTTATTGATCCGCCCTCGTATGACCAATTCAAATATTAGAATCCATATTGTCAAAAACGCAACATATGGATTCCAAGCAAAAAGAGGCCAGGAACGAATCTAGCCAATTTCAGATACTCTGTTCTGAAGTGCAAGCTCTTGTTGAGTTTGACAATAATCTTCATGGAGTAATTCCTCCAATAATTCCTTCCTTCCGCACCCAACAAAGTGCGAACGCTAAGAATTGAACAGCTCAAGCCATTTCTCGCACGTTGAAAACCATAAAGAACATTCACCATAAGCTTTGGTGAGCAATCGGTGTGCTTCAGCGGCAATTTTTCCAAATTAAAGAAGTAAACCAAAACTTCCTGCATATGACTATTCGATGGTACAAAATTTGTAATTTTCGAAGTAAAACTGCTATGACTACACAGAGAAAACAGATTCGTAGTTACAACCGAATTTGTCGCCAATCGAATTCTGTCGGTTGCATATACTATCGTACAATTCGATTGAAATTACTGAATTTATATGGTAGCTATAACCGTTTCAAAAATCAACTATTGTGAATTAAATTTAAAATTATTTGACATTCTTTTTGTATGTTTTTTATTTAAAATTAAAAAAAATGATAAAATAAAATAAATATTTAGGAACACTATACACATCTTTTACATTTACATATGCTGGTTCCATGGTATAAAAAAATTCTTGCACTATTTTCAAGTAAATGGCCCACATCAAGTTTTAAATGAACAGCCGAGTATCTGAAAGTGCAAAAAATACTGAGGGAATATTTGGCAATACGTTTATTGGTACTTTATTACCTTTGTCGAGAACCTTTATATCAATGAGTTCAATAAAAGACATTGAACATCTCGTTTATATTTGGCAGCTTTGAGAGCTGCAACATAGATATGTATATTTTACCAATGAGATTTCGGATACTTTATTGGTGGAAATAATCCTACTTACCTTAGCCTATGTTAACTTATCTGCATCTAAACTCGTTCTCATTGTTGAAAACAGCATTGTCGTTGGCAAAAATTAAGTTTTTGTTTTATTTTATTATTTAAAAAATATATTGAACAATTGTTTGTTTTCTTATTTAATTTAATTTGAGAATGTCAAATCAAATGTACCGAATTTTCAGTTGTTAAATTCGAATTTAAATTGAATTTATAATTACAACTACCAATATTTAGTACAGATGCTTAACATATCATGTTAAATTCGGTTGTGTTATTTAAATGTTTAAAATAAATTTTCGAAAAGTATAAATTGGTTTTCGTAACTAAGTTGTATATTGTGGAAATCATAATTCCATCACAATTATATTTTATATTTCATAGATATGGAAAATCAGTTGCAATTAGAGAATTTTTATAACTGGAATCAAATATTAGTCATTCATATTGAATTATTATTATCGCAATCGTTTTTCGAATTTTGTGTAGATACTTCTAATCATTAAGCATTTGAGACCGATAAAGTCTAAATTCGTAAGGGACCGATTTCAGCCATATTCAATAAGATCTGTCTTTGGGCTGAAAAAATGTCATGTAACAAATTTCATCGCAATATCTGCAAAACTGCGACCTGTACTTCGCGCACAAAGTTTCCATGGACAGACAGCCAGTCAGAGGGACGGACGGGCGGACATCGGAAAGTGATTGTGTGTCGATCGATATAGTTTAAGGTGGGTGTTAGACTAATATTTTTGGACGTTACAAATATCAGCACAAACGCATTATACCCTCCCCACTATGATGTTGTAGGGTATAATAATGGCAGATATGTACCCTTCAAAAACCAGCAAAGCATTGTGCTGGAACTAGAAAAATAGTTTATAGGATGGAGGAAAGAGGTAGTGGTGGTTGTGGACATTCGATATGAACTTTCCTACATTGAAAATTACAGGAAACACTTCAGCGGGAGGTTTGTTCCACATACGCACAGTACGGCTAAAGAACGAATTTTCCCGCAGTCCACATTGCGACGGTGCTCCATCGAATCAATAGAGTTGGATACCCTACTGTCACCAGTAATCACCTTCGCTCTCCTGAACTACGTGGTCGAGAAGCTCCAAAATAGACTTTGAAGCGCCGGCCCATACACGAGAGTTGTATTTCATTTTCGGTGGAATATAGGTGGTGTAAATAGTGAGGAGATCAGATGAAGTGAAGTAATTCCAACACGCTTTCAGAAATCCGAGACACTTGAATGCTTCTTTCGACACTTGAAATATGTGTTTAGACCAGCTAATATCACATTATATTCTCATGCCAAAAACATCAAGAGCGACTGATTCCACAATATTTACACCATCAATAAATACAGATGAAGCGACATGGTCTGTCGATCTTTTTTGTGCCTACATGCTACCCTGAGTCTTGCGAGCGTTGAAAGTAACTATATTTGCATGACTCCATTCAGAGATTGTCACAAGGTCCCGATTAAGGGAATCATGGTTTGTCTCATTGTCCCAATCTCCGACACACTTGGTTTATAACTGAATGAAAATGAATGGCATATGTTGCTGTAATCTGCAAAAGAATAAGGATCGAGAACGTAAAATTCTTAACACACGCTTTTCATTAAAACTTTTAAACCAAGTATTATTTGATTTTTTTTTTTTGATTAATTTACCTTTGTAAAGCATGTCAGTTATTATGTTTAATGTTAATTATGCTGATTTGTTGTTAATCTGATTAAAATGAGTGACCAGAAGAAAGTGCGTACTAAAATTATTAAATATTTTCAACAAAACCCAAATTGGTCCTACAAAAAGTTGGGAAACAATCAAAGGTCTGCTATCAAACTGTTTCCAATGTTATAAAACAGTACCGGGAGAACTTGTTCGTTGATATAAAACTTGGTTCAGGTAGAAGGAATGGTCCACATGATGTTTCTAAAGCCAAAAAAATCTAAAGCATTTTCAGAAGAGTTCGCAACACCTTTGGCAGGAAAACAGTCCGGTTAGGTCAGTACTCGGACTATTTGGTACGAAATGCTAATGCATGTTTAAAAGCGTACAAGGCTCAAAAAGTTCCTGACAGGAGCTCTGCTAAAAATTTAGAGGCCAAAAACAGAGCACGGAAATTGAAGTCAAATTTTATACAAAAATACCCGTGCTGTATAATGGATGACGAAATGTATGTATGGAAAATTTTTCGCAGCTTCTGGGTCAATTTTTTTTATGTTGCAGATGCTTGAGGGAATGTTGAAGAAAAGTTTAGGAACCAAAAGCAGACAAAATTTCCCAAAAAGTTCTTGGTATGACAAGCAATATGCAGTTGCGTCAAAAAAAGCCAAACATTTGATACAAAGGGCTCTATAAATACCGAAATTTACATCAATAAATGTTTACAAAAAAGGATGTTTCCAATCATAAGAGTTCTTAATGTGTCCACTTATTTTTGTCCTGACTTGGCATCCTGTCACTATGGTAAGCAAGGTCTTGAGTGGTCAAAGTGACATAAAGTTTAGTGGTTTTATTTTATTAACATATATGTATGTTAAAAATTTGTCGATCTCAGTGCTTAGATATGCTTGGAAGTTTGATGTAGAAGATCGTTTAGAGAAATAAGGAATAGAGTAGAAGAAAGAACAGAGCTTTGATGAGATCCCATCTATAGGAACTCGTGTAGTGCGAACTCTGAGAAAGCTCGATATAAATCGAGAGAAGTTATTACCGATACCAAAAGCTATAAGTTTTGCAAAAAGCGCACCATGCCATACTCTATCAAACGCCTTTGAAATGTCTATAGGCACCACTTTACTTTCGACAAAATGGTGTATGAAACTACACCATTTTTCGATAGGAAGGTTATCAAATCTCCCGTACACCGTCCTCTACGAAAGCCATACTATCGGTTGCTGAGTAAATTCAAATATATGTACATTGTATATATTGGAATTTTGCGACAATTCGGAATGCATATAGATAGACCACTGCTTTGGCTTGTGTGTTTCTCCACTTTAACTCGCTTTCGTTTCGATATTTGTTTAACACTTTGGAAAAATCACCTACCACTGAATCACGAACGACAACCGGATTGTTGAGCAAACAAATTAAAAGGTTTCGCCGTATTTGTCCCGCATTAAAACCAGGCCCAATTGCATATACTCGTTGACTCACCAAGGCCAGTTTTCCGATTTTGGTAAAATTTTCAGGATTTGGTTTTTAAATGACGGAGAATAATTGGAATCAGCGAAATTCCAAATATTGTGAAATAAGGGCCACTCTAATGTACACTCATATTCAACAAATTACCATAACACATACAATCAAACAAGCAAGCAGCAACTTAAATAACATCTTAAGTACAAATCTAGACACTTATGTTGCCTTTTATGAAATTACGTTTATCCTCAAAAGGATGCTACTTTTGTTGTTGCCTTTGTTCTTATTATTGTGGTAACATGTAGTGGTGGTAGTTTGATGTTGTTGCTTTTAATATTATAAAGCTGTATAGCCTTTTTTTCCCTGTTACTGGTAAAATAAGATTGCATGTATGTTATGTTTGTTTGTGTATCTATGTAAAAAAAGGCGTTAACCCAAAAAAAAGAAATTTCATACCAAATAAAAAATATTCATCCATTCGTCCATACATCCATCCTCCATTTGCCAGTTAAAATTGTAATACAGTAAGTGGTAGGAAAAAGTTGAAGGTTTCTTGGTTTTTAAAGTAAGATTATATTTTTTATAGGGATTACATTAGTTATAGAAGTGGTGCATCCTGTTATGTATTATATTTTTCAGCATAATTTTTATATGTATATCTGTTGGCTATATGTATAAACGCTTGACATTTTGTGTATAATTCCTATAATCCATAAATGGCTGAGATATATTCTCAAGATAGTGACTACATCCGATTTTTACTTTATATAAATTTTCTTAATTTATCACCCAGTGTATGTATCAAATATTTTTACAGCCATATCTACAATGTTCTCACAATTGTAGTTTCTTCAAGTGAAATGTTTACATTTAGCTACACCGACTACATACATAGATATTATTTTATTTATTTTCAGTTTTGTTGTTCTGTTTCTGTTTTAGTTTGTTTTTTAGTTTTAATAAATGTCTTTTCCTTTATTAAACCCTTGATAATTTCTTGTTTTTTTTTTTTTTTTTTGTTTTCCTTCATCATTACTTTCCAGCTTGTGAAGTGAAAACCACCATTATAAACCTGCCCTTCTTCAATTCGTTCGGGTTTTTCTCAATTTTTGTTGCTGCCAAAACAAAAGAATGTTAAAAGCAATCAAACTAATGATCCACACTAAAATAATGACTAAACTTTTATTGCTCAATACATAAATAGTATGTAGTTGTACACACGTTTGTGCATGGTATGTGTTAAAGGTAAATATATGTTATTGTTTATATATTAGGGAGTCCTTAGTTTTGCACTTTATGCATTTTCGATGCTCTCAAGGTCTAAAATCATTCTCCTAAAATATTAGTTTTATAGTTCTTATCAATAGTGATGAATTTATGAACCTTTTCCGGAAACTCTTTCATTAAGGTTTTTATAGAGCTTTCTGTCACTTCGTTCCAACAGGTAGTCTATCTCCGTTTAAAATCTGCCACACTTTTGGACACCTTTTTTGTGCTCTTTAATTCTCTTTTAACAAGAACCCAATATCTTAGCTCTAAGCAGTTTAGAGGATTTGCATCTATTGGTACAAATACCACATTATTGTTCTTTTACCACTCAAGACCTTGCTTACCATAGTGGCAGGATCCCAAATCAGGCCAAAAATAAGTGGACACATTAAGAAGTCTTATGAATAGAAGCATCGTCTTTATGTAAATTTCGGTATTTATTAGGGTATTCAATCGGTTAACCGTTAATCGGTTAACCGATTAATTTTAGTCGGTTAAATGTTCGAATAATTTAAAACTGCCGATTTTCAAATAACAAAAAAACCGATTAATTTGTGTCGATTATCCGATTAACCGACATTTCTGTTTTTGCATTTTTATACCTTTCACCATTAATGGCAAGGGTATATATAAGTTTGTCATTCTGTTTGTAATTTCTACATTTTTAAAATCGAGAAAATCGGCCCACAAATGGCTGAGATATAAGGAAAAAACCGGGACAACTTCGATTTTTGGTATATTTTTGATCTATATCTGGATTACTAAGACAATATGGATATCTAATAATAGATATTTCAAAGTCCATTACAACGATGTAATTTGGACCTACAATGGGTCAAAATCGGGAAAAAAAATTTTTGACCCGAATTTTTTTTTTATCAAAAAAACTTCAAAAAATATCAAAAAAATTAAAAAAAAAAAAATTGGAAAAAAATTAAAACAAAACAATTTCGAAAAAAAATTTTTTTTTTAAATTTTGAAAAAAATTTTAATTTTGTTGGTGAAGGGTATATAAGTTTCGGCACAGCCGAATATAGTACTCTAACTTGTTTTTATTTATTTTCGGTTTTAATTCAAAGAAAAATTATATTTTTTTTTTTCGAACATCCAAGAACATCCATTTAGTGAGTATAACAACTGACATATTCAATTTACATGTATTTAAACTTCATTTGTTTTCACACAATTTTAGACGAAGTTGGAGACATTATTGAAATGAGTCCTTTATCAGAACTTAACTAAACTATTAAAATTCCAAAAGAATTCCAATGGTATAATAAAGGATTTTATATGCTAAGAAAGTAAGGCATGATATCATGCCTTACTTTCAATTTCTCCAACCTCTACTATCAGCGAGACAATTTTTTCCAAGTCATGTTTTATTAAAACTATATTATGTTTTGGTTGAATTGTTATGAGTTGTTCTTTTTATTAATAAATTTCCTAAATTAGTGGTTTTATTTTCAATTTAAAATTAAAGTTGAAATTATTCGGTAAGTCGTATAATTTAAAATTAACCCATTATTAACCGATTAAATCTAAACACCGATTAATTATTTACTCGATTAACCAATTAAACCAGAAGCCTGAATAATTGAATGCCCTAGTATTTTTTGAGTCCTTTGCATCATATGTTTGTCTTCTTTTTTACGCCACTGCATATTGCTTACCATGCCAAGAACTTTATGGGGAAATTTTCTGCAACATTCCCTCAAGCATCAGCAACATAAAAGTATTGACCCGGAAGCTCGGAAAAATTTTCCACACGTACGTTTCGTCATGCATTATGCAGCAGGTATATTTTTTATAAAATTTGACTTCAATTTCAGTACTCTGTTTTTGGCCTCTAAATTTTTAGCAGAGTTCCTGTCAGGTAGTTTTTGAGGTTTGTATGGTTTTAAACCTGCATTGGCTTTAACCTTTCGTACCAAATAGTCCGAGTACTGAGCTAACCGGACTGCTTTCCAGCCGGATGTGTTAGGAGTTCTTTTGAAAATGGTTTATATTTATTGGCTTTAGAAACATCATGTGGACCATTCCTTCTACCTGAAACAGGTTTTCTATCAACGGACAAGTTCTCCCGATACTGTTTAATAACATTGGAATCAATTTGACGACAGACTTTTGATTGTTTGGCCAACTTTTTGTAGGACCAAGTTGGGTTTTATTGAAAATATTTAATTATTTTAGTACCGAATTTTTTCTGGTCACTCATTTTAATCGGATTAACAACAAATGAACATAATTGCCATTAAACATAATAACTGACATAGTTTTGAAAGATTAATTGATAAAAAAAAAAATCCAATAATATTTGGGTTAAAAGTTTTAATTTTTAATGACTACTTCATATCATCTGCATTACTTGGAAGTAGTTTAGTAATGGCTGACATATAATGTGTTATATGTGTACTTTTAAGCGAAATTCATTATGAAATACATTCAATCTATGAACGATTACATGTTTGTTAATTCAAATTGATTTAAAATATTTATTTTCATAATTTTTTTTTTATTTTAATTTCTTACAAAATAATTGAAGAATAATTTTTTAAAGACAATTTGTAATAGATTAGTTATTACTTAGCGAACGTTGTAAGAACTTGCCTCCTATGACATCATTAATTTGCAATGTAACTTTTTTCAGGGAAGGATTGAAAACACAAATTGTTGACCTGTAATACTGCACAACAATTTTAAACTTTTTGACTGATAAGTGACTTAACTGATTATAAATATACCCTCATTTATTTTCTAACAGCTCTTGTTTACGAGTTATAGCTTTCAGTAAAAATAACTTTATTTACACGGTTTATTTGCTGCTAACTAAAAAGCTATTGAATTATCTTACTTTAATTTGATACGGCATCGTTAAGAAGAGTTTATGCTACTGATCCAAACCATACTTGTTTCATTTGCGGAGAGTATATGTTTAAAGAATACCGTATAAATGCGACTGCGTTTGTAAATGAGGCTCACACAAATTATTTTGGGCAACCGCTGCAAATTAATGATGAGGCTTGTATTCCTCAGAAGGTATGTCAAATGTGTGTTGAATTTTGAAGTTTATGGATAAATAAGAAAGAAGTACTTGGCTTTGAGAAGAAAATTGACAGTAGTGATAGTGTTTTTGAATGTGAACTGGAAACACCAAGATGAATAAAACGTCCTAATCAGAAATCTGCGACTGTCGAAGCCTGATTCCGAAATTTTACCTTCTAGGCTAAATAAAGCAATTTAGTAATAAAAGAAGGAGACTTGTTTTTGTATTTTATAAAAATGTGCCTGGTTTAATGGCTTCAATGTGATTACGAAATTACGTTTCTAGTGAGTGGCGTTTATTCATATACTCGTCAAAACAGAATCTAAAAGTGGGAATGAAATACGTCCGCTGCCTGTTGTACATAAAAGAAGAATAAACATAAATATGTTGAAAACAACTGGTTTATTTAAAAATGAACATCAATGTGGTTACACAAAGTATCCCTATTTTCTTTGTTTGTGGGATAGTAGAGCTAAAGCTCAACACTGGGTTAAAACGGATAGTTCCAGGACAACATTTCGTGATAAACCCGACTTTAGTATCACGGTATCGTATAATTTTGTTTCCAAAATTGAAAATGTTTCCATTTCCTATCAAAAAAGTTCCCAAAACTGAGTGCCGAAAAGATAAAAGCGGGCATATTTTATGGGCCACTGTTACTTTCGTTTATAAAAGCTAAAAATTTTACGGGAGGGAGGAAAGAGGGAATAGTGTTTGTGGACATTTGATTTGAATTTTCCTATATTGAAAGTGACATGAAAAACTTCAGGAGGAAGCTTATTCAACATACGGACAGTACGGCTAAAGAACGAATTTTCCCTGTAATGTATTGTGCAATCCACTGACCAGACGACATCGAATTAATGAGCCCTTCCCGAAGAACGTATATTGAGTAAAAAACTACGAGTTTCGGGAAGAAGTTCTCTAATTTCGGCAGAGCACATACCTTTGTAGTATCGGTAGAACAATGAAGCACATCCCACATTGCGACGATGTCGAGAAACTTCAAAATAGACTTCGAAACACCGGCCCACACATGACAGTTGTATTCAATTTTGGGTCGGATATAAGTGGTGTAAATACTAAAGAGATCAGATGGAGTGAAGTATTTCTTACACCGTTTTAGAAAACCAAGGCACTAGAATGCTTCTTTCGACACTAGAAAAATATGTTATGTCCAGCGAACATCGCGCTATATACTCATGCCGAGAACATCAAGAGCTTCTGATTCTGAATATTTACAGCACCCAACAGGTGGAGCAACATTAACTGAAGTGCGTTTGTGTGTTAACATACAACATTGAGCCTTGCGTGCATTAAAATTTACTCTTTTCACACAACCCCATACAGAGATTGTAACAAGATCTTGATTAACCACATCATTCATGTTTTGCCTCATTTATAATTGAATGAATATAAATGGAAAATATTGCTGTTATCAGCAGAAGAGAAGATAGGGTTGGAAATTTAACGTAGATGGTCGTTTAAAATAAGAAATAGAGTAAGAGAAATGATCGAGCCTTGCGGTACCCCTGAGTTTATTTTGAACTCGTTCTAAAACAACTCGTATAGTGCCATCTCTAAGAAAGCTCGATATAAATCGAGGGAAGTTATAACCAACACCAAAAGCAATAAGTTTTGATAAAAGCGCACCATGTCACACTCTATCGAATGCAACTTTACTTTCGCTAAAACGGTGTATGTAACGATATTAGTTTTCCGATGGAAAGGCTAGCAAGGCACTAGTAGAGCGTCCTCTACGAAAACCATACTACCGGTCGCTGAGTATTGTTGGACTCTTAATATTTTACAAGCTTTAAGTACCGCATCTCCACAACTTTGGAAAGTGCAGAACAAATTGCTATTTGGCGACAATTTTCTTTTTAGGAATTGGCGTTAGCAACCTTCCAACATACAGGAAATTTGCAGGACGGTATAAAGTGCTGAAAAGGTTGGCTAATGGACGAGCTAGCATCGAAGAGCACTACTTAAAGGCCAGTGCCGCTGTACCATCAGGACCAGGGACTTGTAACATTCGAATTGCAGGAATTCGAGGAAATTTAATTTTGGTCACAAATTTTTTAAAATTGGTCATAGCTATCCTATAAGGATTACTTCCGAGAATAACTATAACAAACATAAAACTCTTGTAAATATCGGTATTAAGACGAAACTGAATCAAAATACCCAACAACGCTCAATATTACATGACGATCGCTATCTTACTGGGTCTTAGCACCCATATAAGGCCCAAATCCGAGAAACACATTAAATATCAATATTGATAAACAAAACTTTAACACAAATTTGTTTTAAGTATGCCATATTCTTGCTACTAAATTTTGTATCTATCAATCCACAATTAATCATGGCTGCGCTTGAATATGAACAAAATCGGTCCCACGTAGGATTCCTAATTTCCCGGAATTCTACAGAAGAAATAATTATATTCGATTGTACAATGTTGGTCCAACCTTTTCAAGGGTTTCAAATTTAATAGTGGCATTTGACCGGTATTGTGACACTTGTAGTTTCTGTTGGTATAAAAGCAATAAATTTAATTTTTTTTTATTAAAAAACGTATATAAAATTAGCAATATATGCATAGAACATTTCCTAATTGTTCATAGCACCCATATAAGCCCATCTCCGAAAATCAGTCACTTGACCGACTATACTTTCTTACTTGTTACATTTAATATTTAATCACCTATGGATAATTGAAATTCAAAAAATATTTTTAATTGTATTTTGTTTTACTGGAAAAAAAAACAATTTTCATATCCATGCTAAATGGGTTAACAACATCCGATCACTCTAATATTTCACAGAACGAGTGTTTACAATATTTTATCGTTACCATTTTGCTGCACTCTAATATTTCATTTGTATTTCGGTTGTTGTATAGTTCAAATAATAATCTAAAACTTACAAGCAGCAAACACCTTTTAAACCAAGTTAAATCTCATCCTAGGTTAAATCTTAATGACAAAAATATACCCAATATTGGGGTATGAGATCACGAGTGTTTACAGTTGTGGCAGTGTGTGAGCGAGTGTGTGTTTCTATAAAATTAATAAATGTCATTATTTTAATGTGAATGTGTCCGGAGGTGTGTTAAAACATTAGTTTCTACCAAAAATAACGAGCTGAGAATGTTTAATGTTCGTATACTTATTTATACTTTTGTTTTCTTACTTATTTTTACTATTGTATTGTTATTTTATTGTCTTGTCATTTATCATGTTTCCATGTGTGTGTGCGTTCAGATATTTACAGGTTTTTGAATTATTTTTGGGCGGAAATTGAATTGTATATCCTTTAAAAAAGCAATCCTTAAATAAATCTTTATGTTATAGTGCTAACAAATATACATAAATCTTGTATAGAATATAGAAATTTCTATTTAATGTTAGGCAATAATCTTGCTAAGAAATCATTAAGTTAGTTATGGTGTTTTATAGGTAGTTTTTAAGAAAATTGAATTTTTGGCTTTAATACAATACAAGTAGAAACTGACAAAAGGTCAACTTTGTGTTGATGTGTAATAACATATATGTACATTAATTTATTTTCTTATTTATCGAATTTCGAAGACTAGAAAATTTTAATTAAATTGTTTAATGTTCACCCTTTAGCTATTAAACATCTACCTTGGCAGTCGAACCGCCTTTATGACCCTAGAATTCTTTCTTCAAATCATCTATCAAGGAGATCATTTTGATTCCAGAGCTCATGGGCATAAAGGGGAATGATGGAGTAAAATAAGTAACAGAAACGGACTGAAAAATTGCTATACAGAACCTCAACCTCTCTACTGTAAAGGAAAGAAATGGAATGATACAAATGAAGAGGAAAGTGCAAAAAATCGACTATATCACTGACCGGGATTAGAGAAAATTCGATTGATTAAATTCGTGGACCTTTCCAACGTTGCACAGTGGGGCTAATCGCAAAAAAAGTGTTAAAAGAAAAGCAAAAAGAGGTGGTAATAATCTGAATCTTACAGACGAATCATAGAGGAACACATTGGCTTTGGAGCTACAGGGTGCCAAAGTTTACTACCTTGGGTTAGGAAAACTTTGTACAGCTTGTAACTTGTGCAAAATAATTTCCGTTTATTTCACAAAGTTATTTTTATACATACTTTAAAAGATATTTATAATAAAATTTTCAGATTTTTGTTTTTTACCATTTAGTTTTTCGTAAAAATCTCTTATTTGTAATAAATTCTAAAAAGTTTTTGCAATATCTTAGAAGCCTAGTCGTGAAATATAATCAAAATTAAAGTTTTGAAATATAAGAAGTTACATTCACAACAAGAATATGTAGCTAAAAATTAGAAAAAAATTGCCTTGTGCGGGAATCGAACCGACACTTTGTTTTCTTGTGTTTGAAAGTCATAAACATATAAATTAATATCTGTGGACTTTTGACAAAACAACTTAGTCTTAAAATTTTCAGGAAAAAACTGATTATCGATCAGAAAACCGTTCAACTGATCGATAATTGTTTTATTATGTAACTTTAAAATATTTCGAGAGCTTTGTATACTTCTTTGAGACAAATAATAAAGTTCTTCAAGGACAAATAATCCAGTTTTTGTCCACTCTTGAAAAATTTGAAAATTACACTTAAATTATTTTGTCAAAAGTCCATAGATATAATACGAACAAAAAAATGACTAGCTTCAAGTGGTGTTGATCCACAAACGTCACGGTTTTCAATCAAACTCACTAGATATCTGTGCTAAATGCAAAAATGCATCATCAAGCTGTATTAAAATAAGTACCTACACTACAAGAAATAGCGTATCTTTTGAACGCGGTTTTAATTTTTAACAACTTATGTATATGGCATTTATCGAACATTATATTGTCAACAACAACAATGCTATTTTTTGCTTCGAAAATGTTGAATTTTGCACCAACGAATCGTCATATGCGGGAAGTTTAGCTTTACTTATTTAATTTGATAAAAAAAATGCCGCTGAAGCACACCGATTGCTCATCAAAATTTATGGTGAAAGTTTTCCATCGGTTTAATGTGCGAGGGATGGTTTGAGCGGTTCAGAAGTTGTTATTTTGATACGGAAGACAAAGATCGCCCAATCCACTTAAAACAGTTTTTAGGCCAGGAATTGGTGGCATGATTCCATCAAGATCGTTGTAAAACTCAACAAGAACTTGCAGAATAATTAGGAGCTATTCAGTCAGCAATTTTAAAAAGTTTGCGAGCGCAGTATTAATACAAAAGCAGGAAAATTAAAAACCAGAGACCTTGAAAAACTATTTTCCATCGAATCATTACTTGTGATAAAATCTAAAGCGTAAGAGATCAAATGTGAAGCTCTGCTAACCAGCCGAGTCGACACCAAAGCCAAATATCTATGGCGCTAAAGTAAGTCTCTGTATTTGGTGGGAACAAAAGGGATCTGAACAGATTATCTCAGGGAACCTTTATCGAACGCAACTCATTTAAAGCCAGCATTGACCGAAAAACAGCCAGACATGCAACCGCAATATTCGTTCACGACAATGCTCGGCCACATGTTGCAATACCTGTTAAAAAGTATTTAGAATGAAGAGTTTTACTTAACCCGCTTTACATTCCAGACCGTGCCCCTTCCGACTACTATTTCTTGCGATTGATGCAGAATTCTCTCTCTGGGATACGCGTCACTTTGGAATAGAGTATCTGATATTGACTTTATTTTTCTTGGCCTTAAAAAATGAGCAGTTCTTTTGGCACGGAATCCATATGCTCCCAGAAGATGGCAAAAGGTCACAGCTAACTATGGGTATTACTTTGAATAAACTTATATTGTAATAAAAGCTAAACAAATTTAAAAAATCCTGCATTTTTAGAACATAGTAAAAAGTATACTTCGTTATATCAACTAGGGATATATTGAACTGTGGCGCCTTTCGAACAAGTGAGGTAGCAAAAATCAAAATAAATAAACATATTTTGCAGGAAATTGTCCGACAAAATATGCTACTCTTATTACAATCAGATTTCTGATTCAAAAGACAAACACTTGAAATTTGACTGATTTTCAGTGTGTGATACAGTATCTCGAAAACTAAGTAACAAATCGTTTATAGATCTATTTATTAACCCTTTAACGTCAAATGTTGCTTATAGGCAACATTGTATATTTTCGGTCATAGTTCTTATAGTTGTTGTTATTTTTGCTAACGGTTTTTTCCAATGGAAATTAACATGTGTGAGCATTCTTTTTAGGAGTTACATTTTAAATAGCTTCACACGTGTTCATTTGCGGGCTAGTTGAAATAATGCTCAGACGTATGCAAAAAAACGTGTAAAAAGTTGTTCTATAAAATTCAAATAAAAACTAAACACCCAAGAATTTTTTTATAAAAAGTGAATTTTATTATAAATAACAGGTAAGAAAATAAAATTAAGTTTGCAAAGATTAAAAAAGAGTTTTTATTTTATGTCTGGAATTTCATGAACTCAATGTTGCTTATAGGCAACATTTGTCCATAGTAGCATTAATTTTTCGAAATGCGTCCAAAAGGTCTCACAGAATCAGAAATAAAACAAATAATCGATTTCGACTGGAATAATTCTGATGATGAAGATGTTGAAGAAGAAGATGAAGAGTTATATGATTCCAATTTGGAGAGAGTCATTAAAAACAATATTGACCAGGTAAGTGTTATTACATTTAAGTTCTATTGAATCTATTGAAATCCCGTACAGGTAAGGAAAAGAGGAGAACACGTTGAAATAAATTTGAGAACCAGAATACAGAAAACATCGTCATAGAAAGTTTTGAAAAAATCAATCTAGAGAGTTTGAGATGGAGGAACACCAGCCTACCAGCTTTTGAAACAGATTGGAAAGAAGAAAAAGTTTGTCGAGAAGTCAAAGATCCAATCAAATATTTCATAGAGTTCTTCGATGATGAAATTATAAACCAGATTTGCAACGAAACAAATCTATATTCTATGCAAACGAAAGGCGTAGAGCTAAATTGTTTACCATTCGAGATCAGACGATTCTTTGGTGTACTTCTTTATTTAGGCATAATACAAGTTCCAAATTTACGAATGGCTTGGATGCCAAACTTCAGATTATCAGCTGTTGCAGATTCATTATCAAGAGTACGCTTTGAGAAAATCAAAGAAGCTTTTCATATAAATAATAATACTCAGCAGCCGGAACGTGGAGCAACTAATTACGACAAACTTTATAAAATACGTCCATTACTGGATAAAATGAGAGAGAAATGCAACAAAATAGACCAGGAGGAACACCAAAGCATTGATGAACAAATGATTAAATATAAAGGACGTCACAATCTAAAACAATACCTACCAATGAAGCCCAATAAGTGGGGTTTCAAAATGTTCACAAGAGCTGGTGTTTCAGGTATTGTATACGATTTTGCTCTTTATGTAGGAGAAGGAACGTGTCCATCTTTTGGATTAGGGATCTCATCAGATATTGTGTTGCACTTAGCTTCAAATGTTCCACAAAAAAAGAATTATAAATTATATTTCGATAATTGGTTTGCTTCTATAAGCCTGATGATTGCACTAAAAGAAAAAGGTATTTTAGCAGCAGCAACAATTAGAAGCAATCGAATAAAAAACTGTTGTCTTATGAATGAAAAGGAGCTCATGAAAAAGGTCGTAGATCGTATGATTTTAAATTTGAGGCAGCACATAATTTAGTTGCATGCCGATGGTACGACAACAAGAGCGTTCAACTTGTCTCAAATTATGTAGCTGAAAATCCAGTTTCAGAATGCAAACGCTGGTGTCGTAAACAAAAGAAGTATATGAATATACCTAGACCTGTTATTGTCGAGTGCTATAACAAACACATGGGTGGCGTAGACCTGGCTGACATGTTGTTAGAGTTGTATAAAATCAACCACCGTTCTAAGAAATGGTATATGCGTATTGTATACTGGTGCCTCAGCACAGCAGTAGTCAATAGCTGGTTGCTGTATAGAAGAGACCTAAATCAAGACGGAATAAAGAAACATATGTCATTGTTGAATTTTCAATTGCTGATAGCAAACGAGCTTCTACACGCGTCTGATATTACGCCAGTAAACCAACGCAAAAGAGGTCGTCCATCGGCAACCCGTTCAGAATCACCGTCACCAGCGTCTCCAGCATCATCTAACATTTCAAACGTTTCATCACAAAGTTCATCGTCGTCAACAAAACGATCATACATACCAGAACCACCAACATCCGTGCGTCTTGATCAAGCCGGTCATTGGGTTGAATGGGGGGCAAAAGGAAGGTGTAGATTATGTCATACAGGTATTCCAAAATCAAAATGTTCAAAATGTAAGGTACATTTATGTTGTAACCCACAAAAAAATTGTTTTGTTTCATATCACACATGAAATGTATCAAAAATTAATAAAAATAATATAAAATATCAATATTCGTTTGTGTTTCAAAATGTACCACCATGGCCCAATGTTGCTTATAAGCAACATCTCATAATGGTAAAACCAGAGGTGATAGAGGTTTGAAATTGATATCAGTTAATATTCGAGGCTCAGCCAATTACCTAATATATTCAAAATATTTTTAACCACGACCACACTAATTCTGACATCAAAGGGTTAAGAAAATAATAAACAAAATTATACTGTTTGCTTTGTGTTTGTCCAGAAAAAAATAGCCCATTGTATTGATTTAATGTAAGAAAAAAATTATAAAATATTCATGTACTTTCGTGGCAGTTATGAAGAAATTTATATACAGGTGTTGAAAATACCGATGTTTGAAATTTTCTGAGTTTCAATTTGAGTTTCATCGTCTTATTTTTCTCGATTTTTGAACACAATAATCTACAAGAACTCTTTTCTTCAAAAAGGTCTAAAAACTCTCAAATTATTTTTAATTTAAAAAAATTGGGACATTTTTTCACTTTAGAAAGTCTGGAATTTGAAGGGTGTTGGAAAACGCCATACTCATCAGGGCATGACAGTTGGATGATGGAACAGTTAAGAAGAACATTATTTTTCAAAAAAATAATCTCTGATGTATCTTTTTATGAAATGATTAATTTTGTGTACACATTGCATAAAATCCATTTTTTTTAATATTTCTTTACTTTGATGGAAAATAAAAAAAAAATATATACATTTTTATATTTGCCATATTTTCAAAATAATTTCTTTGATTATTCTTTTATATTTTCCTTTGATTATTTTTTGCTAGAGGTAAAATTTTGAAGAAAGACATGGTTTCAAAAATGTGTTGCATGCATTTTTGCATATAACCGTGAAAATCCATTAGATCTTCTGTTACGGATTGAGAACAATATTTACAAAAAAAATTTAAATCTTTTCTGGAATAATTTGAAATCATAAAAGCCTTTAAAAAAAAAAAAAAAAACATAAAAAATCAAAACATTTTAAAAAATATTTTATTTTATTTCCCATAAAATAGATTTTTCCACAAATTTCAACTTTGCTAACCCATAAGTGGGCACCTAAAGGTGTAGAACTCTTTTCAAACACTTATTTCATAGATTAATCAATTATATATCACATGCCTTTTAAAGTTTTTGATTGTCTCATTTGGTTCAAAAGTTATGATTTTGTAACGAAATAACTTAAATGGCAACACAGTGCGTTGGTAAAAAGTAAAAAAAAAAACAAATAAGATAAAACAAACAAAACAAAATATTAGTGATACGCAGTACAAAAAAATTAAACAAATAAGAAAGTAAAAGATTTTACCAAATAATAATATTTAGATATATTTAAATTTAGTAATAGTATTGAACGTTTAGCATACTTCATGATATTAACTCGCAACTTTATGGCGTTTTCTATTCTGGCATAAATGATGACTTTATTGTGTCTTTTACCCGTTTTTGTGTTCTTTTCTAAAAATAATGTAGTTTGGTAAGCGTATACGTGTTCTTTTCAAATAATGTTGCCCTAAAACCCCAAAGATATGCCACATGTTCCACCCTCAATTTTATCAAAGGGTTAGAAATGCATCACTTTTTAAACAGCTTTTCTTGTTATTGTTTTTGAAGTTTGTTTGCGTTTATGATAATAGTTTTTGTATTTTTTTAATTAAAAGTGTTAAAATGGAAGCTAAATATATAGTTTTACAGTATTTAGTAGCAACATAAAAGAAAAGTACATAAATGGTAATTGTTTTTGTTCTATTGTGATCGTTAAAAATTTAACACATTATGGGGGTATGGGTAACCTTTAATAAATGGTACGAAATATGAAAACGCCATTAATCAACGACCGACCCGCACAGCACAAAAATAATGGAAATACTGATACGATAAATATTGAACCCGTAAGAAATGCGCACGATCCTTCCATTAAAATGGATCGCGATATAAAATTCTACAATATATGTATATTGAACGTGTAGCAGTGCCCTTAAAATTTCAAAAATTATTACGTTATCTTAAACGGGAATCTTTTATTCATTGAAATTTCTTTAGAAGTGGTCATCATTGACTAACTGTTTTAACAAGATGGTCACGAATCACATTCTCTTAAAGCCTATGTCCTCCTCTAACATTTTATAACCCAAAAAGTTACATAAAATATTCTGATTTATTATCAATCCACTGTGCATCGCAGACAATGGGTTGGGGCAAGTTGTGAGCTTTTTAGTAAACATTGGTTGATTCTACCGTGCTCTTAAAAAAAATTTAAGTAAATATGTATTATATTTTTATTAATTCTGATGAAACTTGGTTAGTGAAAATAATAATATGTTTGTAAATTAAAATGTACTACAGATGTTCTTACACTTATTTAGATAAACATTTCAAAAAATACCAAAGCAAAAAATTTAAATAAAATTATTTTAACCAAATGTTGTATAAACAAACCCAGCATATTTGTACCCTTCACTATGACTGTTAAGAGTATATTCATACTATTTTCATTTGAGACACTATAAGATATTTCGAAGAATTTCTAAGACATCCTAAACAAATGGGGCAGAATAGTCAAAAGTAAACTAAAACAAAAATTGATAAATATGTAACCATATTTTATTGCCTTCATGCTTTAATTATTTAAACAAACAAAAATAAGGTAACTAATTTTAATTCCGCATAACTAAACAAAAATAATATATAAAACAGATCTAATGAAAGTCTCAAACTTTGAGGAATGATATATGATCGATAAACGAAAACAAAAGTTGGTAATGTAACAAAACCGATTGCTCTGTTTTACCCAACATAGGAAAAATATTCGCTTTCAAATAATGCATTCGTGATGCAATTAATATTTTCAGATGCACGTTGGAAAATGTTCTGCGCGTAAAAGAAATTTAAAAAAAAAAAGAAAAATTAATCACTCCCTCTTTTACGCCCATCTTTTTATGATATATCTGAAATCACAGAACGCTTGGAGAGATTTGGCAAATTTTTATTCTAAATGTTCGCAATAGTCCATACACGTTTTTTTACAGAAAACAAATTGTCCACGACCACTAATACGCTCTTTTATACGGCCACTTACCAATTACATCTGCAAATATGTGACCAGAGGCAGTGATATGACTGTGATTGAAGTTAGTGCGACGAAGAGGTCACTCAATTTTAAATGGACCGCTATGTTATCAGTAACAAAGCAATTTGGGTCATTTTTTTAATTTGCCATTTATGAAAGATATCCAACTTTTGTTCATTTAGCCGTGGATCTGTAAAATGGTCAAATAATGTACTTTACTGAGGAGAAAGTATTACAACGAGTTGATTGATCGCCATCTACAACATTGACTAGATTTTTTTAAATGTGCCGGAATAGAGAATTTTCCCGAACGCTGCTATACTTCAAAATGCCAAAAATCGTCAAAGAATTTCAACGGCGGAAACAAGGAAATCCAGTTCCAGGTTTCCCCCATTTATTTTCCACCGGTTCATTAGTTCGTATTTACACTGTCTATCCAAGAAACGATGAGTGCTTCTATTTGCGTTTGCTACTCATTAAGTAGTCAACGTTCGTGGCCCAATATCATTTCAAGATTTGCGAACTATAAATGTTGAGTTGTATGACACGTACAGAAAAGCGTGACAACGCATGCGATTGTCATTGGTAATACATCCTTGAATATGCTCTGTTTTCGTCAAATGCTCATCAAATACGAACATTGTTATCGATAATTATCTCAACATGCTTCCGATCCAAACCGACTGATTTGTGGAGCCAATACAAAGATGTCATGTGTGATGGAAGAAACGTTCCACAGTTGAGTCGACAACAAAAATATGCATATGGCACTTTAATTAAAGTTGTGAAAGTTGGAACTGGAGGGGTGGAACTGTAAACATTATTTTGATCGCGTTGATTTTGGTAACAATACGCTCGCAAAATGATATTGTACTTGCACTTGCGGTCGAACTGCTCATTCAGCACGCAAGTTGCCATTGAATATGCAAATCAATAAAAAGATAACATGCAGTATTTCCAAAAACAGTGCGATGGCCACAGTTTTGCAGCAAAGCAACTGATCGTTTGGGATGAGTGTGCCATGGCGCATAAAAAGTCTTTGGAGGCATTAGAAAAAACGTTGCAAGATTTACAAAATAATCAAAGCCGGTTTGGTGGTGCAATGATTCTGTTGGCAGGTGATTTTCGCAAACATTGCCAGTGATTCCACGGTCAACGCCAGCCGATGCGATAAGTACATGCTTGAAGTCGCACGTTTTGTGCAAACATGTCAAGAAAATAAACTTGACTGTGAACATGCTGTAGAACGATCAATCTGGAGAAGTATTTTCCAAAAAATTGTTGGACATTAGCAACGACAAAATTCTGGTTGACATTTCGACCGGCTGCATTCAATTTCCCGTCGCTTTCTGCCAGTTCTCCGAATTAAAATCCGAACTCATCCAAAAGGTGTTTCCAAACATGATTGTTTGAACTATAATTGCTGCGATAAACATTGATGTCGACGAATTGAATTTTAAAATTCAAAGTGAAATTTCTATCAGATTGATGACGTACAAATCGGTGGATTCCATTACTTGCCAAGATGATGTCGTCAGCTATCCAACCGAGTTTTTAAACTCGCTGGAATTACCCGGATTACCGCCTCACAATCTCCAACAGAAAGTCGGATTGGTAATCACAATGCTATGAAACATAAACTAACCAAGTTTTTTTAATGAAACTTTATTCTATGACCATAAGAATCATTGTAGATATTTCTAAATCAAATGTAAATTAAACATAACACAAACTGCTCTCCCAAACCCTTCTTCCTGCGGAACTTCGGCTTCTCAATCGCATCCAATATGGAATGGTCTCCCTGTTGATGACATGAGGCTATCCATCTATATGGATGGTTCTAAAAAGGGGTATAGAGTGGACGGTAGTGTATACATTCCTGAATTTGGAATAAGAATGTCTTTAAGACTTCCAAATGTATGTAGCATTCTTCAGGCCAAAGTATCGGCTATCAAAAGAGCGGCCAACTGGCTCAGATATTACAGTGTATATGGTGGGGATATCCGTATATATACTGACAGTAAAGCCGCAATTAAGTCCCTGATAGGTGTTTATACAACATCGAATATGATCCAGGAATGGCGGGCATCCTTAAATGAGATGGCGAGACATTCGACAGTTGTACTCACATGGGCACGTGGACACAGGGACAATGAAGGCAATTGTATTGCTGATTACTTGGCAGGATTAGGAGCCTTGTTGATGGAAGACGAGATATACTTCCTTTGCGGAATTCCGCTGTCAACCTGCAAGAAACGAATACATGACGCATATTACGAACTTGCCCAAGCGAGGTGGGGTAATGAATCCACCTGTGCTATTACGAATATGATATGGGCTGCGTTGGACTGTATATCTATTACAGTCGATTACAACGAATATTACTCAGCAATATGGTGGCGATGATCACCTTACATTACACTTTCGGTCCCCATGCTGCAAGACTTGGGTTACCTTATAATGACTTCTGCAGAAGTTGTCAGAATGATGAAGAGGAAGAAACTATTCTACACTTCTTTTGTAAGTGTCCGGCACTGGACGATCTACGTGCCAGACTTTTAGGTGAGCGATCCTTTAGTACCCTCTCCGGGCTATTTGTGAAGGAACTAAGGTGCATAGACGCCTTTATTAGGGAAAGCAGGTGGTTGATAAGACCGGAATGCAAATTGCACCTCATGGTGACTCGGCAACTGTCCAATGATGTTTTGTGTTATCTGATTTTCAACATCTTCTCCTCTTACTACTCCCATTTCTTTCTATATTCTCCTCTTGCCTACCCAAATCTATAGAATTCCTTTTCTTCTACTTCTATTTCTCTCCTCTCTCTGTTTTCATTCTCTTTTCAGGTAACACAAAGGGAACGATTATTGGACCCAAGTGAGCTGTACAAACGAAGGTTTTGGATGGCTGGCTGATAACCTAACCTAACACGACTTCTTCTTTTGGAACCACGTGAAAGAAAAGGTCTACGCCAACAGCCCAGCATCGATTCAAGACCTCAAAGATAGAATTCGTGAGGATATCGAGGACATAGGGCTGCCACTTTTCGATTATGTTATGGAAAATTTCATGAAAAGAATATGGCTGATGTTGTTTTTCATTACTAAAGGGATACCTTCCTCTTTACATCCGATTGTTTATCTCAAATAATGAAATTTTTCTTTGAATACCAAAATAACACGTCTTGTTGGAAAACCCTTTACAAACCACAACGGCCCATGTCATAGGACATATTCCATGTCATAGGACAAATTGGAAAATTAGATATTTTGGATGAGCGCCGAAGGTTTTGGACGGCTGCCTGATAACCTAACCCAAACCTATATGAATAAAAATTATTATTCAAAAACACTTTTTTTCTCTTTCTCGTTAACAGGATTTTGTTTCATATTCATAAATTTTTTATAAAATTTACATATCATCAATGGCCCTAGAAAGCTTTGTTTTTGATATATCTTGAATTCTACATACACAACATCTATATTAAATGAAAGGTATTTTAAAGTCATTTCCAAAACATATTTTTGGACTTTAACTCTGTTTTAAACAAAAAAGCTGACACTATGACGAATAAATTGGTTTTTGCAACCAACAAAATATTTTTATTTTAAATTATTCTAAAGTAAAGGGTATATAAAATTCGGCACAGCCAAATATAGCACTCTTACTTGCTTTTCTGTATTGTTGTGGTTTAAAGGCTCCCCGTGGTGGTTGAGCAAATGCTCGAATAAATGGGCAGACCAACAAACTAACCAACAAACCATTTAACCAGGTAAACAATAACAAAAAGCATATTTCCACTATATAAATTTTAAACAAACAAAGTAGGATTAAACATGAACTAAAAAAAACCTTTCGCTCTGGTAATGCATGATTATGAAAACATGTAAATTTTCATTTTGTTAAATGTTAGAGATGCGTACGTGACAGCCAGCGAACCACTGGCAAAAATCATGTACACATAAGTGTATAAGCGTGATATTGTTGTCATTTGATATAAAATTGTAACATTGAAAATTTTCGTCAGAAATGTTAACAAATTTCACTTTTGACCCTGGTGGTGAAATACTTAACGTTTCTTAATATCAGTAAAAATCGTAATATGAGGGCTATCAGTGCAAAAGTGGTGTAATCCCAAACTATTTATTTAGTGGTATATTCAACATACACCACTTTTGCTACATTACTTTGATATATTATGTTCTGTGCAAAAACTCCATGTAAATACCAAAAGGTTGCTTACCCCACTTTTGTATTGATAAAGATAATGTAAGGACTGTATGTAACACCAGAACAGCAACCAACAAAAATTTTAGTTTACACCACTTTTGCGTTGATGGCCGCATAATTCCTATGGATAACTATATTCCGAATTTCTTTAAGTAACACCGAGTAACACTAGAAAATAATTGAAAGTTAAATAGATGATATTTATAATAGATCTTGACAATAAAAATTGTTGATGACGCCCTTGGCAGACTAGAAAATTTATTCCAATTTGCCAATTGTTTAAACTACTTTACAATGATATTCTTTAAATTATTACAGAATAATTATAATAAATGAACTTGAGTTAAATTAAAAGAAATTACTCTCAAAATTTACATTTGAGTTTTTTAAAAATTGGTCAAGTTAAAATCACAGGTACAGAAGATGTAAAAGATATATTGTTGTAATTTCTTTTGGCATTTAATGTCTCATATATATTTAATAAAATCACAAAGAGCATAGCTTTTGTAAATCTTAGGATGCACAGTAGTTTAGAAATGCTTTTTTTTGGAAATAATTCGGTGTCTCGGGAACTATTGGAGATATTGTTAGGAAATTTCACATGGCTGGATCCGGCTTGTTTGCGAGTTGATTTAGATTTGTTAAGCTTCCAAGCGCTAGTAGCTTCCTGTAGCTTGGAACAAAAGAGGTAGTTGCAATTTTTAATAATTCGAACATTTTCTATGCTACCTTTTACTTTTATGTCTTTTTAGAAAGATAATTCCGTTTAGATTACGATTTCATTATAATTTCATAATTACTAATCTTAACTCGAAAAAAACATATTTACAATTTTGAATTAATATTTTGAATTAATGTGAGATCGTGATTAAAACATGCCCCCACGCGCTCATCTCTATTAAGTGTACATTTGTGTATTGTTTTAGCCTTGGCCATTATTGATGACGAGAATAAGTTTTTGCTAAGCTGAGTTCAGTTCAGTCAACTACATTTTTAATGTTGGCATAAACCACTAAATATATATAAAAAAAATACAACTGCAAACATGGTTGCCAAAACATACTAGTGTACCGGACTACTGCTTATTTAACCGCTATTTTACAATTATGTTAAACCAAAATTAAATGTTCGTTTAAATTTTTTTGACCTTAAAGCGTGACAATGATACTTACTTAAAAGAAAATTAATAAATGTATGTATTTTAGTTTTATGTGTTACAGCTGACATTTTTAAATTTTCCCAAAAATAGTAATTTTTGTAAAATTAGTAAAATCTTTTTATAAATGCTCAGCATGTGGTACATCATTATGTAGCTCTCACTCTAATAAGAGAATATTGATCATATTTTCTATTTACAAAAACCATTACATTTAACTCATGCGAAGCAAATAATTATATATCCTTGACCATTCTAGGCCAGATCGTTTTGGCTATTACACTAATGCTGAATTATACTGAGTATTGAAGAAGGACGTAGAAAATACATTATAGCTGCTACGTAAAGCTTTGATGCTTATAATACACATACACAATTTGGATAGTTTTGTAGCAGACGATAAAAAACATCGTAAAGCCTGAAAATGTGTATTTTATCTAAAATTTTAACATACAAATTTGAGAAAGATTTGTTAAAGTTCCAAGGACATTTTTGATTATCCTTTTAAATTATTTAACCTTTAACTGTCGATGTGAAATTTTGGGACATAGTTAATTTTACAAAAAAAGTTTTGTAAAACATATTTTTTTATAATTATTTCCTTTTGAAAAATAAGCTACTACATTTTTAATTACAAAAAATAAAGAAAACAACTAATATCTTTATTTGTTTAAACAAAGCTGGTACCTTATTTCACAAACCCTTTTTTTAGTATTAAAAAAACTATATATCAAAAACTTTTTTAAAAAATATGAATTTAAAGAAAACCAAAAACTTAACATTGGCTTACTACATTGCTGGCAAAAGTGCAAAAAGGATCGACTCTATCGGAGACGGAGGTACTGACTCAGGACCCAAAATGTTACCAATTGTCACGTAATAATCAAGGGAGCTATTGGTTGTGTTGACGTTTTTTAAATGTGGTAAAATCATTTGTCTTGCAACCTTTTTTAAAAAGTCTGAAAAATAATGTAAGAGTTGACACCACAAATATCCAAAATAATAATTATATGAAAATATTACGTTAATTTTGATGTGCAGTCAATTTTTTTCTACTAATAATTCTATGAAAATATTACGTTGATTATTATGTGGGGTAAATTTTTTTCCACTAAATACTTACGCTAACGATGACTTGGTGGTAAAATATTTTCAAAGATAAAATTACGCAAATGATGACGAGTGGTAATTTATATACAAACATATGCGTACCTCCGCTCCTGATATGTCTAGCTCTACCAAAATACAAATGAGTAGCAACGATCACTATATGAGAAGACACTAAGGGAATTAAATTGATAGAGCGCAATGGTAAAAAATATTTTAAAAAATGTAAAGAGAAGGTAAAATTTACCACCACCTCAACAGTTAAAGCTTAAGGATTAAACATCAAAAAATATGAAATATTTTAATAGCAGTGTCCAACAAATTAAGACTTTTTGATTGGACCAAAATAGCTACGCCCTAATTCGGAAATGGCATGTTGAGTAGATCATACCATTTTACGTGTTCCAATTTTGGATGCGTGTAACTTTTTGTAGGGACGAGATAACTGTAAGCTAATTATTTTTATATTATTTGGAATTCTCTTACAATTATAGGTGATATATAAGAAGAAAAAAAATTCGGACCGCAATATCTAAAAAACTAAAAAAAAAATCGGGCGCAATAAAAAACAAGTAAGAAAGTATGGTCGGTCAAGCCCGACCAGATGATACCCTACACTAAGTAAATGAGCAAAAACATTTTTCTTTCAAAATTTCAATAATTTATGTTCGTGAGCGATTTTCGGAAGTGGGCCTTGTATGGAAGCTATGACAAATTATTGACCGATCACTACGAAATTTGGTCATGTGATTGAAGTCTATATGAAAGTTATTTATGTTGAATTTTATGTGTATACCAACATTTGTAGGAGATTATTGCTCGTTAAAGTGATTATCGGAAGCAGGCCTTATATGGGAGCTATGACTAATTATGGACCGATCATAATAAAATTTGGTGACATGAATTCCCTATATATAAAACTTATTTGGACAAAAACTTGTGTAGATACCTATATAAATTAATCATTTGTGACGGATAAAATCCACTTTCGGGAGGACATTTGTATGGGGGCTAGGTCAAATAATGGACCGATTTCAGCCAGTTTCAATAGGGATCGTCCATCGGCAGAAAAAATGATAACTTACATATCGTCATATATAATCAAAAAAGACGTTGCCACTTATCCAATACTTGCACTTTATCTCAACGTGACCAAGTACGTCTGCTGGACTTTGTGTGCATGCGTTTAGTATGTCGTTCCAAGATAAATCATAATTGTCGTTAGTTGTAAGTTTTGTTCATAAAGTGTTCCGGTATTTCCCTGCCATAGAGCCTGGATGCTTAAGTTATTTTAATTGCTGTATAACAAAGGTGAAATGTACCAACTAACAATTCGTGATCACTTTCAAGATCGAGCTTTAACATCTGTTCTGACGAATAGTTTTCTGATGATAACATGGTCAATTGGGTTACGAGTATTGCTATCTAGTGTTTCACAAGTGTACTTGTGTATGGCTTTGTGTATAAAACGTATACCACCTATAAACAACCACTATCATTTCGTTTCGTATCCCAAACCATTTCTTCCCATTACTTATTGAATATTGTTATTGCCTACGATAATTTTTATATCCCCTCCAGGAAGTGAGCAGATGTTTGTATCAAGCTGGGAGTAAAATCGTTTGTTATCAGTACTTTGCTTTTGTTCTGATCAAGTGGCTAAAATTTGTAATTATAATCCAAATTTGTATTAATATTTTATTTTGATTTTTATAGTGTGTCAGCGTTTGCTTTCTTAAGTGTATCTTTTTCTCAAAGGCAAATGTTTTTAATGTTTTAACATGAATATTTAGTTGCAGTTGAAAATTATATCTATTTCTTGTCGTTTGTTTTAAACCCATGTTCATTGTTTGGAAATAACAAAACAATAAAACATTCCTTTTACACTGAAAAGAAAAACAAAGATTTCTTTATTACACTTGAAAGGCGAACGAATGTCGCGTTCTGGGCATATGTTTGTCTTTTCATTCCTGTATAAATAACAATAGTTAAGTGTTAAATCAATCTGTTATCATTTTCAGTAATATTTCTTTCCAAAAACCTTATTTGCAATATTTACTAGATTTTAGCAAAAAAATAGTAAACAACTTTCGTTTTGATAAAATTAAATTCATCTAAAATTATAAAGTTTTTCGATGAATGAAATGTTAAATATTTGTAAATTAAAGTATATTATTATATTTCTCGACATAAACACAAAAGCACATTTTAAATTTAAACATTTTCAAGAACTCCTAATACATGTAACTATTTGTAAACATATGCAATGTGTGTATCCACTTCAAGAATTTTAATGAAATTTATCAACTTTTAAAAATTGAAATGACAACTTATGACATGAAAAAAAATATCATTTATATCTGAACAACGTAAACAAACTGGACATATTAAGTAAAAGAAGAAATAACTTAACAACAATTACAACAAAAGAAAAATACAAAAAATCAGGGGAATGATGCACAACTGTTAAACGTACATCACTTATGTCATATTTAGATATATTTCTAACACTCATTCAACATAAAACGGACATGTACACGCATGTACAATTTCCCAACAAGATTTTTTATTTTATTTTTTTCATTGTGGAAATTCTGTACTTGAAAGAAGAACAGAATCGAAGAAATGCAACGGATTGAATTGAAAACATTTCAATAAAGCAAAAAATTTAAAAAATAAAAAAAAACGAATTAGAAATGTGCAGTAAAAGGAAATCAAAATCCATCCTTGAAGTGCCATTTTTACGAATATTAGCACGCGTTACAATGCTGTGCATGTTGTATGTACACGCAGAAAAAAATTATAGTTGTGCATGTTTACTGTAACCATTTCAACATTTGTGCATGTTTACTGTAACCATTTCAACATTTTTAACAATATTATAGTCATTTTTAACAATATTATAGTCAACCATATGTATGGTTACGGTAATATGTTTGTGACAACCATTTATATGATGAAGGACTTACCATATTATGTTGCTCTCGGCTTATGGATATCATAATCAGAGAACAACATATTATGATAAAATAATTCTTCATATAAATGGTTGTCACAAACATATATATGTTTACTGTAATCTTATATATGGTTGATACAATCATGTGAATTGTAAATTAACCATATTATTGTTACCACAATCATATATATAGTTACTGTGACTAACGTATGGTGAAAGAAATACGAACAAGTATAAAATTAACGAAAACAGTTGAAATAAAATTTATTAAAATTCAAATTGTAATTAATATTTAAGCTCACATACTAAAGTATATTTACAAAAAAAAAATAGCTCCTTCGCGATTTGCTTTTCTTATTTTTTTGGGAAGATTACTCATTGAAGCCTGAATTCCTTCTGTATTTATACTTTTCAGCTCCTTTTTTATTTTCAGAATTAGGGAATCAACATTTTTGGCTCTGTATCCTCTTTCATAAACTTTTCGTTTCAAATTAGCCCAAAAAGTTTCAATAGGTCGCAATTGTGGAACATTTGGAGGGTTCATTTCCTTTGGAACAAATTCAATTTTTTGATTTTTCAAGTTTTCTATTGTGGATTTCGCATAGTGAGAGGACGCCAAATCTGGCCAAAAAATAATTTTTTGTTTTTGATGATATTTTTCGATAAAATTTGTAAGTACTGGCACACATTTTTCATTGTAAACTTGGGAATTCACAGCTAATCCACCTTTAAAAAAAACAGGTTCACTGATACCACTTTCACTTATGGCTAACCATAACAAAACTTTTCCTGGGAACTTTGTCTTACGAATAAATTTAACTTTTTCGGTGGCGGCGTGACTAGAAGACTCAAAATAATGTTTTGGTTGCCATTCATTTCCTTCAACGGTAAAATATGTCTCGTCATCCATTACACATTTGTACTCTGATGAGCAAGAAAAGTAATTTCTGGAAAGCTCCCGTAGTCTATGTTTAATTACCTTTTGTTGAGCTTCGGTGGTAAATGGTGCTGTTCTTTTCTTCCTCTTCTGTACTCCCATGGATTTTAAATATTTATTAATTGTGTTTTTGTCACAATTATATTTCCTACCCAATTGACGATACGATTTTGCACTGGCACCTAATACTTCATTTTTTAATTTGAAGCGTAGTTTGGAGTCTTGTAAACTGCATTTTCGACCAGATCCACTTTTTCTTTCAATTGGCATATTGTTCTCATATAAGTTTACTGTCTTGTAGATAAAGGTTTTTTTGAATCCCATGTCCTTAAAATGCAAAAAAATTTCATTTTTGGTTTTATTTGGGTTTTCTTCACAAAATTTAACAATTAATTTTCGACGGTTCAGTTCGTTTAGTGCCATTTTCGAAACAAATATTAAATTGATCCGAACAATTTTATGTTTGATAAATAAAAAGACAGTACTCTTGAATTTACCGTATGTAATTTTTTTTTTTAATGTCATGTGTCATTTTTAAATAGAGTGTTTTACTTGTTCGTATTTTATTCACCATACGTTATAATATTGTTAAAAATGTATAAATGGTTACAGTAAACATGCACAAATGTTGAAACGGTTACAGTAACAATGCACAACTATATTTTTTTCTGCGTGTACTTCTGAATGTTTAGTTATACTTATGTATATATTTCTGCATATTAGAGTGCTCCAAGATTGTATGGACTAGCAAGGCACAGGCCGTCACCCACTCTAGAGTTGTTATATGTATTGTAGAAACACTCTGTTTTAGGATGATAGGATAACGTTAACTGGTGCCTAAATGATGCTGACGTTTTCTGCATTTAATAGGGGAGAAAATGCAATTGACATACATATGGTTGAACTTATCCTCATATTTGAAAGCATTCATTTGTCTGTCAGTATTTGATGTTACTTTTTGGTCACTTTTAGAGGCTGTATGGAGGTTTTTTGTTCTAATCTTTTAAAACTCACGTCTTCTTCAGTACCAAGTAAATTTGCTGAGTGGTACTTTCTTTTTACAAATTCCTAGATTTTATAAATGATTTTCTACATTTTGTATAAAGATAATGATTTGGTTCACCCAATAAGGTTTTTTTTAACTTTTCTACAAGTTTAACCCGATGAGCTTTGGTCGAAAAAATTGCAGATGAATTTTGTAAAAAAATTTGTTGTAGTTTTTAAGGTTATACCAAGATATATGCTTTTGCTAATGATAGTGTAAAAATATTACATTTTTTTCTTGGAGCAGCACTGACCCCTACTCATTCCAAACATTATTTTGGAACTAGGAAAATAGGTTATGGGAGGGAGGATAGAGGGAGTAGTGTTTGTGGACATTTGATTTGAATTTTCCTAAGTATATTGAAAGTCACAGGAAATACTTCAGGAGGAAGCTTATTCCACATATGATCAGTACGGCTATAGAACGAATTTTCCCTGTAATGTGTTGTGCGATCCACTGTCCAGTCGACAGTGAATTGGTGAGGTCTCGCCGAATAACGAATGTTGCATAAAAAACTACGGGTTTCGGGAACAAGTTCCCTAATTTCAGCAGAGCACTTACCACTATAGTATCGGTGGAAGAGTGAAACACAATGTTCCAGTGAGCCAATAGTGCTGGATAACCTACTGTCATCGATAACCACCTTCGCCTTTTCCTGTATGCGGTCGAGTAACTCCAAAATAGACTTCGAAGCACCAGCCCACATATGAGAGTTGTATTCCATTTTCGGTTGGATATAAGTGGTGTAAATAGTAAGGAGATCAGATGGAATGAAATATGTCTTACACCGTTTTAAAAAACCGAAGCACTTGTATGCTTCTTTGGACACTCGAAAAATGTGTTTTCTCCAGAAGACGTCGCACTCAATACTCATGCCTTGAAAGTCGAGAGCTTTTAATTTCTTAATATTTACACCACCCATAAAAACATATGGAGCAACATGATATGTTGTGCGTTTGTGTGTTAACATACAATATTGGGTCTTGCGTACATTGAAAAAGATTCTATTCACACAACCCAATTCAGAGATTGTCTCAAGTTCTTGGTTAAGGGTATCATTCATGTTTTGCCTCATTACCCCAATCTCCAACAGGCTTGGTATATAATTGAACGCATATGAATGGCAAATGTTACTGTCATCTGCAAAAGAGTAGATAGGATTGGAAGTCTGACGTAGAAGGTCGTTTATAAAGATAGGAAATAGAGTAGGAGAAAGGACGGAGCCTTGCGGTACCCCTGAAGCGATCTTAAACTCGTTTGATGAGATTCCATTTGTAACAGTTCGTATAGTGCGATCTAAACCGAGAGCAATTATTACCGACATCAAGAGCAATAAGTTTTGCTTAAAGCGCACCATGCCATACTCTATCAAACGCAGTAGAAATATCTAGAGCCTCCACCTTGCTTTCGCCAAAACGGTGTATGGAATGACATAATTTCTCCTATAGGAAGGCTAGCAAGTCTCCCGTAGAGCCATACTGTCGGTCGCTGAGTAAATTATTGGACTCCAAATATTTCACAAGATACTTTCCAAAACTTTGGAAAACACAGAACAAATTGCTATTGGGCGATAATTTTCAGGGTTGTTAGCCTCTCCTTTTTTAGGAATTGGCCTTAAATTAGCAACCTTTCAACATACAGGAAATTTGTCGGCATGGTATAAAGTGCTGAAAAGGTATACAATCAGGTCCAGGAGACTTATTTATGTTGAGATCCGCTAAAACCTTTTTAACTGCGCGAGCGCTAGATAATATATTCCGCATAGCAACTGATACTTTTTAGAGCACGGGTAGTGGTTGATTGCTTTCTGGTAAGTTCGAATTATTTGAAAATAATTCATCCAAAAGGTTAGCTTTATCAACCGGGTCAGTGAATGATTGGCCATCCCATAAAAGTGTAGGAGTTGATGAACAAGCATTATCCTTAATTCATTTGACGAATGACCAAAAGCTTTAACTGCCCCGAGGAGCAGTAAGAATTTTGGCTCGGAGGCGCTGCTCGTGTAGAGATTTTTCACATATCAGCACTTTGGCTTACGAAGATCTCGCCCTTTTGCGTACCGAATCAGTTTCGGCATTTTTGTCATTACGCCAGATTCTGAATGCTTCCTCCCTAGATCTGATTGCAATTTTGCACTTCTGATTAAACCAGGATTTTTCCATAGTTTTAATCGAAATTTCTTTGATGGAATGAAGGTTTTCGTCCACATCATAATTATATTTTCGACCATTTTCGCCTTGGCATTGACACTATTGTCTAAGAAACAGAGTTTCCAATTAAAATGCTGAAAGAACTCGTTGAGATCTGCCCAACGAGAATTTTCGTAAATAAAAGTAGAACGTTTCGTAACTAATCGTGAAACGTTACGAAGTTCAGAGAGCGAAAAGGAGGCGGAAATGGTAAAATGATCTGAATTACCAAGAGGTGCAAAAACATCTAATTCATACTTGTCAGGGTGTGAAGTTACGAAAAGTTCGAGGGTGTTATTTTTGTGCCCATCAACGCATGAAATATGCGCGCCACGAATAGTTCAACATATTGGCCTTCTGTAGTTGTATGATTTGAATGGTGAAGCAAAAAGTAGTAGTGAACATTAAAATCACCAGCAACAACAATTTCACTGTTAAGACAACTCTTAAGAATCTTCGATTTGAAAACGGAAATGGTATCGAAGCTAGATATAGTAATATCTCTTCCCGCGTTTGGACTTCTCTAAAGCAACAGTACATTTTCTATAAATCAACAGTACCTCTGTCAAATTGCTTGTCATTTCTTCACCAAGGACGGATAGCGCTTCACCCACTCTACTGTAAGGCCCATTACCATGGAAGGATATAGCATTCAACAACTATGTCCACAAAATAGGTGTTCCATTCGCTCAACGTTCCACGCGCTTTGCCCATTTCACAGTGAGGTCCATATCTGGATGAATAGTTATGTCAACAAATTTGGGACAATAACCATCCACAAGAGATCCAAGAGCATCAATGCATCCCGAAAAAGTCACTGTTTGGTGGGTATTTTGGGTTTCTTCGAGAACGCCTTTGGCAAGGCTATCACCGTCAATGGTGAGTGTTATAGGTGGCTGACTACCAACTGCTTTTGCCTTAACTGGATGATATTGACACCAGCGACATATGTTTTTAATAGACAGCCTACGTGCCATACAGCTCATGCCACATGGGACATTCTACACAAGCGTTATGACGTAATGATGATCTCACGTGTAGGTGATGCAAACTGGCCACCGAGATCGTGTGAGTTGACTTCTTGTGGGGTTTTCTGAAGTCGCAGATCTATGCCACAGCCCATAGCAGCCCTCTTATCCATGCCATTGGTCAAATTCGACCTTATATATGCGCCAGAGTCATGGAAAATTTTAATATGGGCCGATTCAAACAAGATATTGCTTATCGCTTTATAATTTCAGTAGATGCATTTTGGGGCAAAGAGATATTTTGGATTTCCCTGTATATTCATATTAATATACTAAGCATTTATGCACAGAGTGTTAAAAGAACCAGTTCTCTGTTAGCCTTTTTAATGTGCAATTGATATGATTGCATATTTTCATATTAAATTCAAGTCCTTCAAAGAACTGTCCCTCAAAACTACTTATGTGTATGGATTGATTTTCAACATACTTATGGCTACATATTGGACATATGTATCTACATATATATGTACATATTCGTTTATTTCAGTAAAACTTTAACATCAAAATATGACTTTGACTTATAAAGTAGTTGCAAGTATATATTTATTTGTTAGTACAAGTATTTTCATTGTGAGAAATGCAAGAAAACTTTTAGTTGTACATGATCGGAATGTTTTTTTTATAAAATTAGTGGAATCATGTTTTCAATACGAGTGGAATGTCCTTGATATATTTTAAGTTAATGCAGCATAATACTGAATTTTTTCAACATAAAAGTATTTGATTTTCAATTTAGAAATTTAAAATAGTTTGGTATATTATGAATTCCAGTAAAAATCAATAGATTTTTACCATATTGAGTAAACACATACTGTTTAAACTCCTTTGGATAGACAAATGGTATATCTCTCCTTTTATCTGTGAGTTCAAAACAAGATTGGGCCCAAACGAAAGGAGCTTGCTGGCTCAAATTTTACACAAATACTCTCTGTTGATAAGGTGTGTTTGATAAAATATGGGCAACATCTGTCTATGATTTCAACTAGCCCCCATACAAATGTGTTTGAGCAGTCATAAATATATTGATTATGCGGCAATCCTGATAAAATTTTGCACAAATTAGTTCTAAGCACTCTGAAATTATACAGTAAGGTATGACGAAAATGGGGCAATATTTGGCCCTATTCCCCATACAAGGCCCCCCTCAGAAAAATACTTGAACATTAATAATGTTAATAATTAATATCGTGATATAATTGGACATAAACCAGTTTTATATGAACATAAATCTGTCTACGAAATTTTGGCAGGATCGATCCATAATTGACCCTAACTCCTATATAACAACTATATCAGAAAAATATTTTATTGTCACATATATTCGGCACAGCCAAATAAAACACACTTACATGTTATTCTTAAAAACTTCGAAAAATTTACGATTTTATTCGCGATTTAAAATTTTTTAAAAACCAAGAAAATTTAATTGAACTATGACTTTAAATAATCGTATGTAGTCGGATTTTATTGATGTTAGCTGTTTTTGAAAAATAATTATTGTCAAAAACTGAAATTTGTGACCAGAATTCAACTATGTTTAACAAGTTTTTATATTTAACCCTCTAACCGGTAAGACCTCCACAAGACAGTCTTTGATTTTTGGGCCCCAGTGCTATATTAAAATTTGTTTCGCTTTAAAATAGTGAAAACTGTCTTTAGACAAGTTTTACTAAAAGTCCTTATGAGAAAAATATCAATTTGGAGCAAATGTCTGATGAACAATTTCACAGCACAAGTATTGATAGCGATAACAGTGTTGCTGATTCCACTTATGTTCCATACACAGATCCGATATTTATATACTACAGGATTTTCAGAATCAGTAATTTGTATCCAACAATCATATTACAAGATTTTTTAAATATCGGTCCATAATTCGATATAGTTGTCATATAAGATCCACTCTTATTAGTAGCGTTGTTTAAATAATGTTAATCCAATCGGGTACATATGTATATAAATTGTTAAATATCATACGTTATAAAAGGAATAAATGACAAACTCTTTTCAAAATGGTAAGAATCTGTAGTTAAAGTATCTTCTGTTAAAACTAGTCTTTCTAACAATTGCTATACTAAGTATTTCATATATTTATTTAATAGTATTTCAATTACATTGTCTTAATCCACTCGCGCACTTCTAATAACAAATGTTGAATATGGATATTAAAGTGATTATGCCAATATAACGTCTACCATTATCATCATATTTAGGTGAAGGGTATTTAAGATTCGGCCGAATATAGTACTCTTACGTGTTTTTTGTCATATTTCTTGTTGATCTTGATTTACTTTTGTGTAAGCTGCGAAACGAACATAGAGCCGAGATGATTTTGTGTAAAATACATGACCTCAATACATGGAGTCGATGGATTAGGAAGGATAGGGTACTGTATGTTTGGGAAGACCCAATCCTGGTGAATAAAATTCAAAGGCCCCTCGTTATGATAGAAAGCAGAAGAAATGCATCGAAATCAAACGCCGTAAAATTATTCGAGAATACAATGATCGATACCATATGGGCAATTCCACGAAAATGACTACCACGAAACTGAAAACCCAAAAACCCTTGAATCTTTTTTTCAAGATGATTTGAATAGGAGAAAACACTAAAATATTACTATGTGTCAGTATTTAAAGCTTATTACATCATTTTATTTGCAAAACTAATAGTTTAAACAGACTATATTTAATTTTTTAATTTAATTGGCGTGTTTTAGGCAAAAATTGCGGTCAAAACTAAGCTCCCAATTAGCATATAGTGTGAAATGAATTTGACTATGACTGTTTATTTGCTATTATAAAATTGTTTATTAAAACCGAATGTATATTTTCTATTCATTTTTTTAGTTTTTGTACACATATAAGCTCTGTTCAATAACTAAAAGTTGTTACTAGTTAGTAACAATTGTTACTGGAAAAGCGTTCAAAAAACTAGAGAAAAAATCAAGAGCGTATAAATTTTAGAGAATGTTCTCTCGTTGCAAACTATTACAAGTTCTATTTTAAACTCGTAATAGTTAGCAGCTTATATTTCATATGTTTTGTGTTATTGTTTATTTATTTACAATTTTATTTTTGCGGTGAAAAAAATAAAATTGAAGAAAATGTGAAAATTTATACATTTTAAAAGGAAAAAATATGAAAATTGTGTGTATAAATTTTTTGTTACTGGAAAAGCGTTCATTTACTTTTTATTATTTTTGAGAATTTAAGAGAGTAATTTTGTATATTTTGATTTTATTCTCTCGTTGCAAGTATTTACTGGGAAAGTAAATAAACAGACCTATATTTACAGAATATATATTGTTTTATTATAAGAGAAAAATCTGTCACGTACGGTATGTCACGTAAGATATTAAATTTTATTTATTATAAAATAATACAATGATTGTTTTTATTAAAATATGACGGATTGTAAAGTAAAAGTATTTCGTTTAGTGTAAGAAATTAAAAGAAAACATTACGCCTCTCACGATTCGCAAATTTTCGCATATTTCTATATGTACCTCAAAATGACTTCCGTTTTATGTCACGTACGATATACTGTTATTTCGCTCGATATTTTGGATAACAATGTTTCGGAAAAACTTTTTATTTTTTTAAAATATAGCACCCTCTGAATGAAACATACAGACCAAATTATTTTTCAGATACTCTTATTTTTGGAAAATCTATTCCACTCTATAGGCGTACAAATGTCACGTACAATGACATGGAATTGCCCATATTTGAGCTAAGTCTCGCAATATTATTTTTCAAATGCATTCATTTTATACAAACATCTGATAAAGATAAAGAACAACAATGTGTCCGATAAAGAACTGCTTTTACAGTTTCCAGATATCAGAGAGAAAATGGCTGCTGGACTTGCTTCCTTCAAAGATATACGGTCTGCAGGACTACCATCTGCTCCAAATCTCGATGAGCCTTTATCACTAAAGCCTGTCATATCAGGTGTTTGGGAAAAGAGCTGATCATCCAGTTGCCGATAATCGGTTCGATGCTTGCAATCATTTTCTTGTTTGGGTGGAGTGAGGAGCCAAATAGAAGAGAAATGTGACACCCAAGACGATTGCAACCTGCCTTTATGCGGTCAGTTCAACAGAAATGGGATTACCACAACGAAAATCATGTGTATTTTAATTCGTTTGTTCCCTTCTCTCAATCAAATTTGTTTGTACATATGGAAAATTTATCTGTAATGTTACATTACATGCAAACCGGTAAGACCGTCTACGGTCTTCACAATTTTTTAACTGGCGTTCGTTCAGAATGTTTTTTAACCTGAAAATTAAAACTTATGGTTCTATTGACTAAATCTACTTGAAACAAATTATTGGCTTCATCGGATAATTTTTACGGTTATGCCAGTTAGAGGGTTAAATTGCGTTAATCAATACGTTAATTAGTTTTGATTATTAAAGAAAGTAACAAAGTCGGTTTAGCGATGTCCATCTGAAACTAACTTAACGCAGTGCCCGAAGACCCTTAAAAAAGACGAAAATAAATATTGTGTGTGTTTTAAATATTTAAATGTATTTCGCTCAAGCGTTAGTATTGCTAACAAAAAGTTCCGTTTATCTATATATATAATTACCATCCATATTAAAATACAAAAGCAAAGTCTTTTCAAACTCTATGTTGCATGAGCCATGTGGGAGAGCAGCTGACATAATTTCATAACTATTACTAATTATACAACTTATTTGTGTGTGCCGCAAAACTAATTTAATGTTCTTTTATTTTTTAAATTGTACTCCAAAGTATTATAAACAAAACTTGTAGGAGTAGATTTGCTGTATTCAGAAAATTGTCTCTGTTTATGTGAACTAACAAAAATATTTTCAAATGCGGCCGGAAATAATCATATATATACATTTCAATAGGAGTGGTTACGGTATATATAAGGGTGGCCCTTATATAGGACTTTATCGAGTCTCAAGATTAAATGCTAAAAATTTAAGTAAAATCTGATAATAAGTGAAAGTAGCCATATGTTTAAAAAACTAAAAAAATAAAATGTTTGGTTTATAATGTATTAATTTAAATAGAATTTAAATTTTTTGCAAAAAATTTTAAATTTTTAAATTTCGGCTGTAGATGCCTCATCTGCTTCTGTCGTACTTGGACGGCCAAAACGAAATCCAGTAAACCACTGTTTTACCATTAAAATTGTGCAAGCTTAGTCCTTATTTGAGTGATGTTTTTTTTCCTAAAAAACTATGCTTAATGAGCAGACGAAATTCACTTGTTTCCAATTTCTCTTCAAGTCACGAGGTAGTCTGCTATCAATGGCTGTCAAACTACATGACGCAGCTTGTTCAATTTTAACAGGATTGAACTGACAGTTGCCTGTTGTTGGTCTTTCAGTTAAGAAACTGGAAATTAAAAGAAAAATCGTATTAAAAAAAACTTATATGACAAAAGTATGCACGCAATGATAAAGCAGCTGTAAAGTACCTTTGTTTAAAATTGTTAGTATGAATGGCTTAGTAGTTATTATAGGCAACATTTTAGTTTTTGTTTTGTTAATGTGCATAGAAAACATAGAAAACAAATGTAAACTGATATAAGAAATTGCATTACAAAGGATTTCTGAGAACTTTAACAAGACTGGTTGCTTTAACAGCATATCGAGATTAGGTAGGCCAAAAAAGCTTTCCAGGAGATAAATGAAGTAAAAAAAAAAATCACCGAATTAGCACTTCAAAATTAGCTGACCATACCGCCCATGTCTACAATAAAAGTATTCATCCAAGAACTGCCAAAAAGAGCTCTTAACGACAATGGACTTTTTAGTAGAACACCGCTGAAAAAGCCTCTAATATCAGAAAAAACCGTCTTCTTCGACATGAATTTGCATGTGTGCATATTGACAAATGAATGGTTTTCTGGCCCAAGGTTTTATTTACTAACGAATCATAGTTTTTGTAGAAAGTATTATGGACAGCTACCAAAAAAAAAAAAAAAAGTTGATTGTAGAAAAGTTTGAAGTCATCTGTGGAATGCTTGGTTCTTGGTGAAGGTTGGGTTTTCCAACAAAATAATGATGCCAATCATACTGCACTGATCGTTAGGAAATGGCGTTTATAATACGCGCCCAGGCAACTCAATACCCCTCCACAAAGTTCGGATTTAAATCCTTTAGATCGCGTTTGGGAGCTTTTGGAGGGCAAAATTCCACAAACCCAAATTACAGATTCTAAATCATTGAAAAGGGTATTGACAGAGCCATGGTGCAAGGTGACTCCAAAAGAGATGACCAGTTTGGTTTCATCAATGCCACGACATCTGCAAGTTGTAGTAGATAAAGATGGTGGACCAATTAAAAAATATAACTGAGCAAAACACGATGTTTTTTAACCCTAGATCTGGCATGAATAATTTTGTACGAATCCTGGCACCATTTATATTTGTAAATATGTGTATTATAATGGGTTTTCCAAAGAGGTGTTATTTTGAATTACTCGGTATTTCGTTAGCTGTCACTTTTAAAGCTTTTATTCTTTGACATTTGACAAGAAGAAACTACGCCATTACTAAAAAAGGAACGATACACGCTTCAACAACGCATTGAAATTATTAAAATTCACTACAAAAATGGTGAAAATCTTGCAGTCACAGTTCGCAAAACTAAAGCATTTTTGAGTTGTGGTGAAGCATCTTGTCGGACCGCAATACAGAAATTAGTGGAAAAATTCGAGCTGTTGGGATAAGGTAGTGATGTGAAGAATAAAACCCGTGCACGTCGCTCAAGAACAACTGAGAATATTGCTGCTGTTGCCCAAAGTGTTGAAAAAAACCCAAGTTTCTCCATTCCTCGTCGTTCTTTGGAATTTGGGAATTCCACAAACGTCATTACACCGTACTTTATGGTCGGAGTTGGATGATATTGATCTGGATAACGTTTACTTTCAACAAGACGGCGCAACGTGCCACACAAGCAATGAAACCATTGCTCTTTTACGGGAAAAGTTTCCGGATCGTATATCTCTCGAAGAGGTGATCACAATTGGCCACCGAGACTTTTTCCTTTAAAGCCACGTGAAAGATAAGGTCTACGCCAACAGACCAGCGTTGATTCAAGACCTTAAAGATAGAATTCGTGAAGCTATCGTGGACATAGGGCTGACACTTTGCGATTTGGTTGTGGAAAATTTCATGAAAAGGATTTGGTCCTGTAAGCGTGGTCGTAGTGGCCATTTGGCTACTGTTTGTATTCATTATTAACGGCATACCATCCTCTTTATTATGAAATAAACATCCAATCATTTATCTCAAAAAATTTAATTTTTCTTTGAATAACAAAATAACACCTCTTGTTGGAAAATCCTGTAGACTCATATGTAGACTATTGTTAGGGATACTCTATAAACCATTAGGAATACTGATCAAACCGTCTATAACATTACCACAATAGGATTAGGCTTCTTATGAAGCTAATTATTGTGTTTATTGCCAGATCAGACATCAAAGGTGGTTTTATGTACTTCAATCAGCACTACACTAACATAAGGGAATCCCAATGTACATCCTCAAAGATATGATTAGTTGGTTTATGTAGTTGTTCCCTGAGCGTGAACAGTCAAGTAGAGTGGAAAGGACCCCGTTTTGAAAATACCACACCACGCGTAGATGTTGTGCCATTTACAGCGTAATGTATGCTGAAATATTGATGTTATTAGACCTACTAAGGTTGGTTAATATGTCGTTGTCCAGGAATCTGTGCGTTTTTTGCACTCAGGGCGGGGCATTCGCAGCTACGACAATGGTCGTTATAGTGGAGTTCAAGGCAAATTGAATGCTTGCCTACCATCCTGTGATGTATAGGCCTGTATGTCGAATACTGGATCCTCCCTATAGCATTCTCTGGAACTGCGACAGAGTGTGGTAAATTAAGTAAATTACATGAATGATATGATTGAATGACTGCAAACCATTTCCAAATCGGACCAAAACTACAAAAATTATAGCTATTTTAAAATTCAGATATTTACATATGTAAATAGTGCCAGAGCTAGGATTAAATATTATTAGTAACTTTTTTTGAAGGCTGAACTGTATATACAATTTTGTCATAAGTACCATATTTAGCAATATATCAAAAAAAAAAAAAAAGTTTTTTCCAACTTAAAGATATTTTTATACCAAATTACTTCTATTCATTGGGAGATACATTCGGCTACCTCAAACGGACATTAGGGCGGCTCTTGTTTATCAGTTGAGTGAAATATAGGATGATATTTTCGAATTTGATTTTTCAACAGAATTCGAATTAGACACCGTAGTTTTTTTTTTAATAATATAAAACAATTGTTTTTAATTTTGGGATACTTAGCTGGAGTAGCAGTCTTTCGTTTAAGATAAAAAATTTATCAGTACACTGGAAAAAAAATATTGGTGAATGAATTATGTGAAAATGAAAAAATCACAACTTTGCACACTGGGCAAGAACTTTAATACCTAAAATTCCTCCGAACCGCTTGACGATAGAATGTTTTGTTAGGACAAAAATTAAAAAAAATGTTAAAAAAACTGAAAAAATGCAAAACTCTTAGTTTTTTTGACATTACGATATAAATATCTCAGAATCTAAGCATTGTATTGTTAAGCGGTTCGGAGAAATTTTAGATATTGAAGTTCTGTGCAAAGTTTCGAGCAAAACCCTTCAGCCGTTTTTGTGCCATTTTAAAAACAAGCGAACATATTTGTGGCATTTTTCGCTTTTTTACATGGTGAACCCAGCTTGATGTATTGTAGCAATGTGAATAGATCATATTAATTGAAAAATCTTTAAAAGGCTCTAAGGGCTATTGTCTTTAAGTATCCCGTTCTAGTATTTATCTACCAGATCTCTGTTCCTACCAACTTAATGACCACCGTAATGTCAGAAAATTAAAGCTCACAAGAAATCATTAAAATTTTGCTAACCTTAGAGAAAAACATTGTTTTTTCGAGACAAAAACATTGATATATCATACTTTAAGATCCAACTGAAAATGCCAAAGATATAACGAACATTTTAAAAAGGCGACCACTACGTACGGAAAAAAAATGTTTCACAAAGAAATGTATACAAGGTGTCAGCAAGTAAAAGATCGCCATAACAATTCGATCTAAAGAAAGTAGAAATGGAAAATGGTAAAACTCTAATGAGAAAATATTTTAAGGGTAATGCTAAATGAAACGCTAGAGAACGTATAAAAAGACTAGATGAGATCGAAAAAAATCAAAAAATAAAAAAACCACGGTCGGATAGTAAAATTCTGTTTGAAAATATAACCCAGATAAATTATCCTATTGAATTGTGTGACTTACTACTACAATTGTCTGACATTAATATACAAAGTTACAGAATAAAAATTCTTAAAAAATAAATTAATATATTGAGAAACAAACAATACAAGTACCGCGGTGAAAAAATCTGGCAAGCAAGAAGTATGGATTTGATCAAGTTACCTTGGTAAAGCATTCAGTTATTATGTTTAATGTCAATTATGTTCATTTGTTGTTAATCCGATTAAAATGACTGACCAGAAAAAAGTGCGTACTAAAATTATTAAATATTTTCAACAAAACCCAACTTGGTCCTATAAAAATTTGGCCAATCAAAGGTCTGCCGTCAAACTGTTTCCAATGTTATTAAACAGTACCAGGAGAACTTGTCCGTTGATATAAAACCTGGTCCTGGTAGAAGGAATGGTTCACATGATGTTTCTAAAGCCAAAAAAATAGAAAGCATTTTCAAAAGAGCTCCCAACACATCCGGTAGGAAAGCAGCCCGGTTAGCACAGTGCTCGGGCTATTTGGTACGAAGAGTTAAAGCCAATGCAGGTACAAAAACATACAAGGCTCATAAAGTTCCTGAAAGGAACACTGCTAAAAATTTGGAGGCCAAAGACAGAGCATGGAAATTTAAGTCAATTTTATAAAAAAAAAATATTCCTGCTGCATAATGGATGACGAAATGCACGTATAGAAAATTTTTCGCAGCTTCTGGGTCAATTTTTTTTATGTTGCAGATGCTGGAAGGTGTATTGAAGAAAAGTTTAGAACCTAAAAGCGGACAAAATTTCCCAAAAAGTTCTTGGTATGGTAAGCAATATGTAGTTGCGGCAAAAAAGCCAAACATTTGTTACAAAGGGCTCTATAAATACCGAAATTTACATCAAGGAATGTTTACAAAAAAGAATATTTCCATTCATAAGACTTCTCAATGTGTCCACTTATTTTTGGCCTGATTTGGCGTCTGTTACTATGGTAAAAAAGGTCTTGAGTGGTACAAGAACAATAATGTGGTATTTGTACCAAGAAGAGCAATTTCTCCAAACTGCTTGGAGCTAAGTCCAATGGAGAGATATTGGGCTCTTGTTAAAAGAGAATTGAAGAGCACAAAGAAGGTGTCCGAAAGTGTGATAGATTTTATATGGAGATGGGCAACCTGTTCGAACAAAGTGACATAAAGCACTTTAAATCCATAATAGAAGGGTTTTCGAAAAAGGTTCAAAATTTCATCACAGTGATTAGAAATATAAAAATATTTTTTTTTTTTTTGTAAATTGCTACAATAATTTCAAGCAAATAGTAGAAGATTCAAAACTGTAGGTTTAGTGGTTTCATTTTTATTAACATAGATGTATGTTAAAAATTTTACGATCTCAGTCCTTAATAAACTTAAAGGGAAAAAGGTTCGGTGTACTATTAATTACTTTTGCGTCTAGAATTCTTATTTTTTATCGGTTTTGAAATTATCTATTTTTCTATTTCACCAATCGTTGCAAAAAATAGCCGCAAGGTGGCGGTAATGACATTTTTCTTAAAAATTTAAAAAAATACCTTTCATTTTGATTTTTTTCGATCTTGGTACATTCAGAAAAAATATAGACCTAACACTCTTGGATAAAGTTGCGGAACATTGTCCTACCAAAGTTTATTGTTTTAAGGGTCAAAAATGCGACTTTCGTGAGTAACATGAAAATAACAGTATCTATTCAAAAAATTCAGAAATGATACCCTAGAGATTCATTTTCAATAATAAAAAAGTTATTTTTCGCTAAAAGTCTTTTTTTGAGATATTGCTAACCATATTATTGTTATTTTATGTTTTGTTGTTAAAGTACAAATTAATAAATTTAGCTTTTATTTTTTATGAATAAAGATGATTTTCGAAATATTTTCTTCAGAATAAGACTGCATATATACTATGTTTCTTCACTGTTTATATATCATCATTGTTAAACCACATTTACTTACTAAATTAATTACATACATGACACTCTTTGACCTTACACTACTTAAACAACAAATCAATCATCAGAATGCTAAAGCAATATCAATATTTCTATCTGTAACACCCCATATGTATGTATGCCTATACTACATATACATACTGTTGCTATACATTGGCGTATGACTACTCATACATCTTTTGTTTAAAAATATTTACTGAGGAATTTTCTTTAGAATTTCTCCTCCCCCCAAAATAATCTACTGTTGTGATTAACAGATACTTGAATCAACTTAAGATGATTATGATTGTGGCTGCAGTGTCATCAATGACTAATCAATAGAAACAATAACTAAAGTATGTAGACTGAATTGGATACTTCATCAATGTCATTGAGAGGTTTTGGCATTGCCATTTCAAGTGTCAAGATCTACATTAAATATGGACGACCATAAATAACAAAACATAGATATTGAGGTTATACGAGATAGCATAAAGTTTTGTTAATAAATAGGAGTTGATTTTGCAACTGCATGAATACATGAATACATGGTTATTGGTAATTGAATGTTGTCATAAACATTAGTATATTTGATACATATGAGTTGAATATTAAATTAAGGGAATTAAATATATGGTATGGTAAATTTATGAGAATTAGTTATTCAAAAAAAGATAATTGTTAATTGGAGTGCTACCAAGAAAATTAATTAATAAAAATATAGAGGGGATCACCTTTAAATACCTTGAGATAGTTAATTTAGCAATCAGGTTTAAAATTTGCAAGTTTTTTTAGGAAACATGAATTTGAATGGGAAACTGAACCTTAAAAAAAATGATTAAATCAACAGCAATTTTTAGCCCAAAATTAGAATTTTTTTAAATTGAAAAAAATTTTAAGAAATTCTGTTAATTTTAATAAAACAAATAATCAATTTAATTAAAATTTCTTTTCATATTGAAGACTTATTTGTAATTTGAACTACACCATTTTATTAAATTAAAGAATATTTTTTTGATTTTACTCCTTCAAGAATCTTATAGAGCCACAGATAAGAAAATTCAGAAAGTGTCTGATGTTATTAACAACAGAGAGAGTGGCATTGATAAAAAGGAGTCGGACTTAGAAACAACATTGAATAATGTTCAGTGTCAAAAAGAGGCAGTTTTATAGGCTTTAAATGAGAAACAAGGTAAAGCCAAAATTAAATGTTATAACTATAGAAACTGTAGAGCACAAAGAAAGCGAACCAGATATGTTTCACCGCCAAGAAAAAACCAGCAGTCGAATCAACAAGCATTCTAAGAACCACCTTTAAAGAGAGCTAGCACTTAGGGAGAGGATTTGGTATCGCCCCGTGAGGAAGAGGAGGATTGTGTAGACAATAGTTTATAGGTGTTGAAATCAGCAGATGTGAAAAGTGGGCATATAACGATTGAGGCCCTCGTTGAACAGTGCAACAACGAAATGGTTACTATTGAAGTGCTTGGTCTTTCCCGAGGTTAAAAGGTTATCAGCCCGTGTTCCAGGTTGGGTGAATGTGCTTCAGCAGAGGCAGTGAAAAATTGTGAGGAAGATACTGCCAATGAGTTTGCCAAGGAAGTGCATGGGTTCGTTCGGAGATGAATTGGAATGACAGATATATGCGTGTATACAAACAAACTAACAAGACAATGTTGTTAGTGTATATCATATTACTAGTTCTCCGTGCTCTATTGAGTATTGAAGCACACAGCCTATAGCTTAGTGATTTTACAAAAACAAATGAGCACCATTGCATGAATTTTCCATACAAATGCACAAGGTTGCGAATACCGCTAATATAATCCCTCGTGATACGGAAACTGCGGCAAAAGTTGTATATTGCTTACCATTTAATTTAACTGTGCTTTGTTTTCTTATAGGCAATGGACAAAAATAGAAGGAGTTATTGCAGACGAATAAAATTTAGTAGAATATTACCTTTTGGTAAGATCAAGAAAAAGTATAATTTTTGAAAAAATTTGGGTACCTCCCAAATTTGGGTACCTCCCAAAAAACCTTCCTTAAAAAACATATAAACCTGAATAAAATCATTAATTTTCAGAAATTCTTGTTCCCTCATAATATTAGATGCAAAATTATGAAAATGTCATCAGAAGGATATTCATAAATCAAAATTTCAATATCCCGTATTAATTCTATTTTTTTTTTTTTACAAATTTGTAAAAATCGTTTTTTATTTTGGAAGTTATTATATTTATTAAAATTTCAATTCTAGCAAAGATTTACATAGCTGCCATATATGCTTCTTTTTATACCCTTCACCTTCGTGAGAAGGGTATATATAAATTTGTCATTCCGTTTGTAATTTCCACAATATAATTTTCCGACCCTATAAAGTATATATATTCTGAATCCTTATAGATAGCGGAGTCGATTTAGCCATGTCCGTCTGTCTGTCTGTCTGTCTGTCTGTCTGTCTGTCTGTCTGTCTGTCTGTCTGTCTGCCTGTCTATCTGTCTGTCTGTCTGTCTGTCTGTCTGTCTGTCTGTCCGTCTGTCTGTCTGTCTGTTGAAATCAATTTTCTGAAGACCCCAGATATCTTCGGGATCCAAATCTTCAATAATTCTGTCAGACATGCTTTCGAGAAGTTTGCTATTTAAAATCAGCAAAATCGGTCCACAAATGGCTGAGATATAAGAAAAAAACCAGGACAACCTCGATTTTTTACCTATTTTTTGACCTATATCTGGATTACTATGTCATTAATATACACAATATGGATATCTAATGATAGATATTTCAAAGACCATTGCAACGACGTATATAAGACCATAGTAAGTTGGACCTACAATGGGTCAAAATCGGGAAAAAAATGTTAACCAGATTTTTTTTTCACCAAAAGTTTTTTTTGCTAAATATTAAAAAAAAAAATTATTAAATTTAAAAAAAAAAAAATTTTAAAAAAATTTTACATAAGAAATTAAAAAAAAAAATTCGAAAAAATGTTTTTTCCAAAAAATGAAAAAAAAAAACAACAGGAAAAAAAATAAATCTAAAAATATTTAAAATTTTTATTTTGAAGTATAGTTTGGTGAAGGGTATGTAAGATTCGGCCCAGCCGAATATATCTCTCTTACTTGTTAAATCTATAAATGCTTTTAAAATCAAATGTACCAAGTTAAACAAATCAACATCATTCCCTACAAACTTGTATAAATAAGTACACAATTTGTTTAAAATTAGAAATATGCTCCCGTTTTCATTTGAAATAATAAAACTTACATATCAATTTTTGCACTGCAAAACTCGCAGATATATAGTAAGTAGTACTACATGTGGAAAGTAATAGGGCAAAATCTACCCCAATGCTGTTGTGTTTGAATATAAATTTGCCGTGTATATCATTAAATACAGTTGGGTTTTATGTTATTCATAATGAAATTTTGCATTAAAGTAGTAAACTTCAGTAGTGAAATATTCTATCTACTATCTAAATTCGGAAGGACGGATGGACGGACATTTTGAAAAGTTCATAGACCGATGGTTCAGCTGTAATATTATAAACTGGATGTTCAAATATACTTTATGTGTTCCTAATATCAGCAGAAGCTCATATTACTGTCTCAACCTAAGGATGTGTAGGCTATACTTATATAAAATTATTGAGTTACCATCAAAGTGTGCCATCAAAAACAAGTTTTTTTTTTTAAAAAAGTTCTAGTCAAAACAGACAAACAATGATTTCACATTATAACAAACAAGAGATAGGGATTATATAAACTTAAAGAAAAATTAAAATCTATTCACATATTTTTTTGCAAAATTAAATCAAACTTTGGTATTTTTTTGGATTTCAGCTAAATAAAATTGTTTTTCAAAATTTAAATTTTTTTTTTTTCAAAATTTAAAAAATAATAATTTTTTTTCAAAATTGATTTAAATTTTTTTATTTTTTTTTTAATTTCTGAAAATTTTTTTTTTAAATTTTTTTCAAAAACATTTTTTGGGTTAAAAATAAAAATCTGGGTTAACAAATATTTTTCCCGATTTTGACCCATTGTAGGTCCAAATTACTATAGCCTTCTATAGATCGTTGCAATGGACTTTGAAATATCTATCATTAGATATCCATATTGTCTATATTAGTGACTTAGTAATCCAGATATAGATAATAGCCCAAAAATCTAGGTTGGCCCGGTTTTTTACTTATATCTCAGTCACTTCTCGATTTTAAATAGCAACCGAGCCCGAAGAATTCCGGATATATTGATGTATCAATTATGTCTGTAAGTTATTTGGGGTCTTCAGAAAATTGATTTCAACAAACAAACAGACAGACAGACTATCTATAAGGATCCAGAATATATAAATTTTTTTTAACAAAAACAATAATTTTCCATAATTTCACATTCATATTATTTCATTTGCATCCAATCACAAGTTTATATCATTTAAAACGAATGTTTAACAATTACTTTAGTTAACCATGAAAAAAATAAATTTTTCTTAATCAAATTTATGTTGAAAATGTATTAACTTCAGCGACCTCTAGTGACGACAAAAAGAGATATTTATAAAAATATATTTTTTATACGAATTATTTATTCAGTTTTCTATTCAAAAATATAAATTTTATTAACATCAATAACATGATCTTATTTTTGATTTTTGTCCATTGAACAAGGCACTGTGGCGTATACTTTACATTTAATTCGGCATATAAGTATATATTAATTAATCATACGTTCTGGTGGGTACTAAAATGAGTTTTTATCAGTGTTGCCAACACTTTAACACCACATCGCATCAGATTACACTTAAAATAACGAAAGAAACCAACAAATCTTTAAATAAAACCACTGATTTAAACCGCAAATTTTTTATTTAACGATTTATCAAGCAAAATTTCTTTAAAAACAACAAAAATAATTAAATTTTAAATTAAATTTTTGGCCAAAAACTTTATATACTAAAATTAATTAAGATAAATCCATTAGACATTATCATTTAGAGAATTTTAATTAAGTAAATTTAAACTCTTTCTTCAGACTACATAATCTTAGCAACACTTTTCATGGCGAAGAAGGCAATTTTTAATAAAAAATGATTTTATTAAATTACAATACTTATACTTTGCTGTAAAAATTCCATTAACCATCTGAGATTACAAACAAGTTCTTAAGTTTGATTTTACTATTGGTAATTCACAAGGTCTCTTATCATGTCATATTGTCATAATGTCGTAATATTTCACAATGGTGTTATTGCTTTTCAAGCAAAACATTTCCTAAGATAATACTACTTTCTATGCTATGTTTATTGTGTTATCGTAACGAACTAGCAGAGACCAACGCCGAATGCCTTAAGTCGGTTAAGCCGAGCCGCTGAGTGGTGATATATTAGGACATTATTGCAATATGAGTGATAAGAGACCTTGTGAATTGACCAAATATAAAGCTGACTAAAAACTCGCTCCACTTCTGCAGTTGACCATGACACAACAAAAAATTTGCAAAGTAAAATCAGCTAGTTCTTTGAAAATAATATTTTCTACGGAATTCGGATACTGCAAAAGCTAAAAACAAAACCATGTTACTGAAAATAGTCTAGACAACATTTAAATTCTTCTAAATATGAAATAACATCTTCTTTTCTTATTGAAATACATTATTTATTAAAAAGCTATCTATTTTTGACAAACTGTCTCGGTTTTTTTTTCAGCTAGTTCTTTGAAAATATTATTTTCTGACTAAAAACATGCTCCTTTTCTGCATTTGACCTTGGCATTCAAAGAATTTACAAAGTTAAATCAGCTAGTTCTTTGAAAATATTATTTTCTGTGGAATCCAGATACTGCAAAAGCTCAAACCATAACGATGTTAATGTAAATTGTCTGGACAACATCAAAATTGTTCCAAATATGGAATAACATCTTCTTTTTTATTGAAATACAGTATTTATTGACAATATGTCTCGGTTTTTGGTAATCTGAAAGTTTGATAATGATCAGTTATAGAAGCAATAAAGTAAAAAAACTACCTTTGAATTATTTGCTTCAAAAACAATATACAAAAATGTACACATAGTTGTCTTATTTATGATACCTTGTCAGACGTAATATTTCCATTGTGCTTGTATTTTCGTATTTCAGTTTTACACTGATAACATAAGACTAATTTTTGAACAATTCTTGAACACAGTACCAAACAAACTGTACATTTTCAAAGACAGTAAAAAATAAAAGTAGAACTTGTTTTAATCTAAACACGTTAATTAGATACACATTTATGAACTAATTTAAATTCAAATGGAACCCATTATTTTATTCGTTATTTTGTAATTCAATATTTTTATGTTGGAACACCGGTGTCCCCGTGGTAGTCAAAGGGTTAATGTAATTTTCAAAACATTCGATTTCTCTTGAGTTATTTAGGCGCTTATATTTTGTTTTAGATATAAGCAAAACACCATTTATCGATAAACCATAAAATCAACACAAAGCAGGACTGGTGTTTATACCCACTTGATGGTGGGTATATTCTGCTTGTAACACATCAAAATATTTGCGACATACCTACATTAGTATAAATATTCTGGGTCCTCATAAGATTCTAAGACGATTTAGCTAAGTCGGTCTCCCTGACATAGCTAGTCCCAAACGAATCGAGCTTGCTTGCTGAAGTTTCCCATAAATGCTATCTGTTAATTTGGTTTATTTGGTATTGAAAAAGTGCAATAGCGGTCCAAGATTTCACCTAGCTCTCATACAAATGTGCCCAGAGATTACTGTTTGATCAATTATAAATATTTTTTCTTGGAGCAGCACTCAGGGGATGAACCCTACTCATGCAAATCATTGTGCTGGAACTAGGAAAATAGGTTACGGGAGGGTGGATAGAGAGAGTAGTGGGTTTGGACATTTAATTTGAATTTTCCTATATTGAAAGTGACAGGAAAGACCTCAGGAGGAAGCTTATTTCACATACGGACAGTACGGCAGTACTGTAATGTGTAATGTGTTGTGCGATCCACTATCCAGTCGACAACGAATTGATGAGCCCTTGCCGAAAAACGTGAGTTGCGTATAAAACTGCGGGTTTCGAACCAATTCCCTAATTTCAGCAGAGCACAAACTATTGTAGTATCGGTAGAACAGCGCAACACAACTCACATTGCGACGATGTTCCAGTGAGTCAATAGAGCTGGATAACCTACTGTCATCGATAAGCACCTTCGCCCTCAAATAGACTTCGAAGCACCAGCCCACACATGAGAGTTGTATTCCATTTTCGGTCGGATATAAATGGAGTAAATAGTAAGGAGATCAGATGGAGTGAAATATCTCTTACAACGTTTTAGAAAACCAAGGCACTTGAATGCTTTTTTCGACACTTGAAAAATGTGTTTTGTCCAGCGGACATCGCACTGAGTATTCATGCCAAGAACATCAAGATCTTCTGATTCCTTAATATTTACACCACCCATAAAAACAGATGGAGCAACATGATCTGTTGCGCGTTTGTATGTCATCATACAAAATTGAGTCTTACGTGCATTGAAATCGACTCTAGTTGCACATCCCAGTTCAGAGTTTGTCACAAGATCTTGGTTAGGCGTATCATTCATGTTTTGTGTCATTGCCCCAATCTCCAACAGGCTTGGTCTATAATTGAACGCATATGAATGGCAAGTGTTGCTGTCATCTGCAAAAGAGTAGGTAGAGTTGGAAATTTGACATAGAAGGTAGTTTATAAAGATGAGAAACAGAGTAGGAGAAAAGACGGCCCTTTGCGGTAGCCCTGAATTGATCTTAAACTCATTTGATGAGATTCCATCTATAACAGCTCGTATAGTGCGATCTAAATCGAGAGAAGTTGTTATCGACACCAAAAGAAATAAGTTTTGCTAAAAGCGCACCATGCCATACTCTATCAAACGCTTTAGAAATATCTAGAGCCACCACTTTTCTTTCGCCAAAACGGCGTATGGAATGACACCATTTTTCCGATAGGAAGGCTAGCAAGTCTCTCGTAGAGCGTCCTCTACGAAAGCTATACTGTCGGTCGCTGTGCAGATTATTGAACTCTAAATATTTCACTAGATGATAGTTAGCCATACTCTCCATAACTTTGGAAAGTGCATAACAGATTGCTATTGAGCGATAATTATCAGGGTTGTTAGCCTCTCCCGTTTTAGGAATTGGCGTTACATTAGCAACCTTCCAACACGGTACAAAGTGTTGAAAAGGTTAGCTAATGGAAGAGCTAGCGTAGAAGAACACTGTTTCAAGACCAGTGCTGGTATACCATCAGGCCCAGGAGAGTTATGCTGCAATTCTAGACCCCAGATAAGGTCCCCCTAAGAAAATGACTTTAAAAAATAAACAATCGTTATGCAAAAATTTTTATGTCAACCTAAATCTTTCTACTTCTATGAAAATATCACAAACATATTTTTTTTATTGTCAATTGAGATTGTGCGTTTTTACACCATTCTTTTGTAAAATTTTAAATTTAAACCCGATAAAAGAGAAACCAAAATGTTTTGTTTGAGTTTTTTTTCTAGTAACCGCTCTATGCGCATTTCTCTACAAAATTTTTTCAATTTGACATAAAGGAATGTATTCATTTTTATAAAGCACATTTATTAAATTCAAAGTAATTCCATCAGTTTTATATGCCTTTTGGCAATATGAAGAAGTGTATTCAAAGTGTATTAATAATAACAACTCAAGTTACTCGTACAATATTTCCATTTTCAAGCGGCAGTGGCTTCATTAAAAGGTAATTATCTTCCAAAGACATATAAGCCTATTAGTTTTATATGCCTTTTCTCAATTTGAAGAATTATATTCAAACTGTTATAATAATAACAACTCAAGCTATTCGTATAATATTTCCTTTTTCATTTGGCAGTGGATTCATTAAAAGCTAATTATCTTCCAAAATGATTTCGTAAATAGAATTCTTATTATTTTGATAACTTCTTCACAGTTTTAAGATGCCACATAATTTCCTTAAAAAGACTATGATGCATAGTTGAAAATAACTATTAAAAAAAACATGTACACTTACACTTGCTTCCCACTGACATGTACATGTAGTTCTTGTAAAATGTATAAATAATTGAAGTTTAAACATTTCGTACAAGAAAAGCTGTCAACAAAAAGAACTTTTTTTCAACACTTTCTTATTATTATAATTTCTTATTTATATTTTTTTATTTAATTTTCTTTTGTTGCTCTTATATTTTGTATACACAGAAAGAAAAATATGTACATAAATGGTGGGAAATATGACTTCAATTCATAATAATTAAAAAGCAAAACTTAGATTTTGCATAACTTTGCAATTCGAAGAAATATTGAGGCTTTATTGAAAATATTTGAATTTGAAGCAAATTAAATACAAATACTAATTCTACGTCTTATAGGTGCCTACTTATGGGTTAGCAAAGTTGAAATTTGTGAAAAAATCAATTTTATGGGAGCAAGTTAAATAAAATATTTTTTTTAAATTTTGGATTTAAAATTATTCCAGAAAAGATTTAATTTTTTTTTTTACTGATTGTAATAAGAGTAGCATATTTTAAATCGTTGGACAATTTCCTTTAAATTCAAACTCTTGAAATGCTTACTGTATGTTCTTATATATTTGGCAAGAAAAATTTTCCAATTACAGGTGGGCGTGGCACCTCCCATACAAAGTAAAAAGTTATTATGCAAAATTTGGTGAACTATAATTGTGAAAGCCACAAAACTTCCCCGGATTCACTACGGTACCATTATGCGCAGCTTTGCAGAAAATGGACACGATTGGATAAATGGTAAAAGTAAAGTATTTTCGAATATCTGCAGAACTATAATCGGGACAGTCTTCATACTTTATGCGAACAAATGTCATGTTAGTACATGAAGTCTTATTAAAAATGGGAAGGAGCGGAACAGGTAATGTGGCACCTCCCATTTGTACAATGCTTTGTATGAATCAATTTCCAATCCCGCCCATCTTTGTATGAAGATGGGCGGGATTGGATTGGTAGGCTTGGCACTTATCATACAAAATAAATAGTTATTTTCGATTATCTGGAGTACAATTTATAATTGTGAATGTCTTCAGACCTTACACAATTTAATTTCTTATCACTGAATAAGGCAGGTGAGTCGCCTACCATGCAAAGATAATTGCAAGATTTTTACTGTACAGATTAAACTTTATTGTTTTGAACAATTTTGAGCCCAATTATGAAAGGGTTGTTATTGCTCTTGAAATTTAAAATCACAAACTCGTAAATTAGCAATCCTACGAAACCATCTGAAATAAAATACAGTTTTTTTCAACAAGAGGTGTTATTTTGGTATTCAAAGAAAAATGGAATTTTTTGAGCTAAATGATCGGATATTTATTTCACAATAAAGAGGAAGGTATGCCATTAATAATGGAAAAAAACATCAGCCAAATGGCCACCACGACCACGCTTATAGGACTATATCCTTTTCATGAAATTTTCCATAACCAAATCGCAAAGTGGCTGCCCTATGTCCTCGATAGCTTCACTTTGAGGTCTTGAATCGACGCTGGGCTGTTGTCGTAGACCTTATCTTTCACGTGGCCCCAAAGTAAGAAGTCGCAAGGTGTTAAATCACAAGATCTCGGTGGCCAATTGGGATCACCTGTTCGAGAGTTAACACGGTCCGGAAACAGCGCTACATGCCACACAAGCAATGCTACGTACCACACAAGCCAATAGCGCCGTCTTGTTGAAACTAAACGTTGTCCAGATCAATATCATCCAACTCCGACCAAAATGTGGTGTAATGATGTCTGTGGAATGTTCAATGACGAGGAATGGAGAAACCTAGGTTTTCTTCAACACTTTGGGCTACAGCAGCAATATTCTCAGTTGTTCTTGAGCAACGTGCACGGGTTTTATTCTTCACATCGCTAACTTGTCCAAGCAGCTTGAATTTTTCCACCAATTTCTGTATTGCGGTCCGACAAGGTGCTACACGACGACCCAAAAATGCATTAGTTTTGAGAACTGTGACTGCACGATTTTCACCATTTTTGTAGTGAATTTTAATAATTTCAATGCGTTGTTGAAGCGTGTATCATTCCATTTTTAGTAATGGCGTAGTTTCTACTTGTCAAATGTCAAAGAATAAAAGCTTCAAAAGTGACAGCTACCGAAATACAGGGTGATTCAAAATAACACCTCTTGTTTAAAAACCCTTAATTTCGTGTTGCAAGAGAAGTAAAGAGAGATAATAAATACTCGAACGAAATGTTTAAATAATTGAGTCAGCTAAAAGGAGAAGGAAATCTATATATCGTTACCTTAATATAGAAAGGCCCTCGTGTTTTTATAAGTCGATAGTTTTTGGCCAAATATGATATACAATTTCCTCCTATCAGAAAATGCTATAAATTTTGCGATTGGCCCCTAGTCAGTTCTGTTTTGACATTTGTGTAGTAAACACATGTGAAATACACTTTAATAAACAATGTTACGCTACACTGCTCCAGAACGCGGAATATTGCTGACTATTTATTTGACCAATAATCGGTCGGTGACTTTGGCACAACAAGAATTTCGTGGCAGATTTCCTGGCCTACTAGTGACACACTGCGACGTTTAGCAGCTCGCCTCGAAGAGACTGGCACAACACGAGATGCTGTCAGGCGTGGCAGACCCCGGAGTGGCCGTACTGTAGAGAATATTGCTGCTGTAGCCGAGGATGTTATGGAAACGCCGTCGACATCGACCAGACGACGTGCCACGCAAATGGGTATCAGTCGACGGTCTGTACAGCGAATTTTGGTACAAGATTTGAAGATGTTTCCGTACAAAGTCCAGACGGTGCATCAGCTGTTAGCTGCTGACCGCCAATCGCGTATAACATACGCTCAAGCCATCCTTAATCACCACCAAGAGGAAGATGATTTTTCATCAAAAATAAACATGAGTGATGAGGCCCATTTCCCTCTTAGCGGGTACGTAAATAAGCAAAATTTATGCATCTGGGGCACTGAAAATCAGCGTGTAACCCACGAAGAGCCATTACACCCGCTCAAAGTCACTGTATGGTGTGCTGTTTTCGCTGGAGGAGTCATCGGACCTTTTTTCTTCGAAGATGTCGCGAGCCAAACGGTTACTGTGAATGGTGAGCGCTACAGAGCAATGATCAACGAGTTCTTTTTGCCGCAACTTGATGAATTGGGATTGGAAAACATGTAATTCCAACAGGACGGTGCAACGGCACACACTGCACGTGCCACAACCGATATGCTGAAGGATGCATTTCCCGGGCGCCTAATCTCCCATTTTGGCGATTTGCACTGGCCAGCAAGATCGCCTGATTTGACCGCTCCAGATTTCATTTTGCGGGGCTTTTTAAAGTCGCGGGATTATGTCAACAAGCCTCAGACTCTTGCAGCTCTTAAAGAAAATATCCGTCAAGAATGTGAGGACCTGTCGCCGGAAATTTTTGCGAGAGTGATGGAAAATGCCATAAAAAGGCCTCAACTGACAATCAACTGTGGCGGCGGTCATTTACATGACATCATATTCTCGACTTGATGTAAAAAAATTAAAAGACCAAATAAAAATAATCCACAAGAAGAATCTAAGTTTTTCATTTTTTTTTTTTTTAATTACAGCCAAAAAACATGGGAAGTTTACTTTTGCGCCACCTTGTATAAGGGGACCATTTATCGAAATATACGAAAATCTGGGCTTAAAAAAAAAAAACACGAGTAAGGGCCTTTCTATATTAAGGTAACGATATATTTTTCTGAAGTTTCATAAAAATCAGAATGCAAATTTATAATATTTTACATTTAACCTTCACGATTTAAGAGTTAGCATTGTCCGATTTTAGGAAAACTTTCGGGGTATATTTTAAATTATCTGGGCTATAATATTCTGAAAAGGTTTTATTTAAAATTCATAACCATATTGGGCTTATTCTCATCCTCAATAAATCCCAAATTCTTACTCAAAGCATAAAAGATTTTCAATACCTACATATTGTATAGAATCCTTAACAAATATGAATATTTTTCCGTGTATATAAGATTATTTCAAGCATCATTTATCATCAACTATAAGTAAACAAAAACACCTGAGCCTCGATACACAAGTAATTTAATTCTTTCTCGAAATTAAGTTGGCTGACATCATTTTTTAGCTTTTCGAAAATTTATTATTTTACGTTTATTTCAATGATGGGAAATTTTTCTACCATATACAGTGCTAATTATCCAAAGTTTGCAATTAAGAAATTTAGTCTATGGTGTACTTAAATATGCAAAAGTTCTTTCATTGCTGTAGCAAATGTATATGTACTCTTTATATAGCATTTTTCCCACATATTCTTACGCGCACATTTTCAGATATTCTTACTCATGCCAACACAGCAGATATGAAATTAACCAGTACTTCCACATATCCCAGCAGTTAAGCAAGTAGTCAATGTATACCTTATAGACAGTAGTCGTCACAAATATATTTTTATATGTATAAAACAATTGGTTACTTTATACATCCCAAGTAATCTAGCATGAAGACAATTACCACTTAAGTGTCTCTAAGCAATCTGGAGTGTAGTCACTTTAAACGTGTTGTGTGATAATTCGTTAAAACTGGTTTTGTACAAATTGTGTTGATATAATTCTCATACAGTTAATTTTTAAATTTGCTTAAGTATACTGTAACATACCATGAAGTCAATAGTCACTTTAGTGTCTCGTAGTAACCTATAGTGAAGTCACTTTAAACGATTATTTTGCACTGCACTTTAAGAGTTATTTTACCCACCAGAAGCAATCCATTGGAGAGTTGTCGAAGAAAGCTTTGTTTACAAGCTATCGTTTATTGGACTGTATTTTTAGCTGACTATTTGAGGTCGATTTGCACCTGTACATTAAAATAACTAGCTAGTAAGGTAACTGATGATATCCAATGCATTGACTACTTTGTACTAGCTATTAGATAGTCTCATTGTAGTCAAAAGGGGTCAACTGATCCCCTGCTTAGGACATGCACGTGTTAAAATAACTAGTCACGTAGCTATTGAACTAACAAGTTCCCACCCTAAATGATGGGTAAAATCACTAGTTCGGGACTGTCTCCTAGAACTGCTGGTATACAACACATGCACACACACATACAAAAGCGCGAGCACACACACATGATTTGTTATGTTAATTTTGTATTGTTCATATTTTGAATTTTAACGATACATCACATCCTGTCTCATTATTTGTTAAACAAGAACAGTATACTGACAACTGGAAAAACAACAACAACAGCACTACAACCATCGCCACAGCACCATCACAATTATTTTACTTGCTTTTCAGAAAACTTTAAAATGTTCTCATGTTCATACTTTAAGACAAAAAAAAAAAAAAAACAACAGAAAAACATGTAAGAGACTATAAGCAGCCTAGCATGTACAACCGTATGATACACTACACTAGCTATATGTCTACAAATGGGCGGCACTGTTAGTCACCAGAGGGGTACATGATCAGTTATATATTTGTAAACAACACGAATGTCTACACAGAGAAATCATATTCGTAGTAGCAATCGAATTTATTGCCAATCGAATGAGTTGAGTCAATGGGCCGATCCTTGCAAAAGTTGAAAGCAAGATTTAGATTCATATAAAACTTGTTTATGTACAATTTCATCAGGATATTATTTATTATAAGACAATTCTGAATGTTCAAGTCATTTTTCTGAGGAAGGCCTGCTATGGGGCTAGGGACCTCAAAAGATTATAAGACGATCTAGGTATGTCTGTCCTTTTATTATCAACTAGCTTGACCCGGTGCGCTTCGCTACCCCTGTCGTAGTCTATGTTGGAAATTTCAATAAAATCGTTTCGGCCGTTTAGTATTTATTGTTTAAGAACTAAATGTACCAATTTTACCGGTTTTCCCCCTGTTTACCCCTTTCTGGTCCAAGTATTAGCCTATTGACGCTTCCAAGTAAGGATCTATCTACGTTCCAAATTTCAATTAAATCGATTCAGCCGTTTAGGCGTGATGCTCAAACAAACAAACAAACAAACAAACAAACAAACAAACAAACAAACAAACAAACAAACAAACAAACAAACAAACAAACAAACAAACAAACAAACAAACAAACAAACAAACAAACAAACAAACAAACAAACAAACAAACAAACAAACAGTTTCCTGTACTTTGACCACAATACAAGTGATGCTGTGATCGATTGTTATAAACAACATCACTTTTGGGCGTTACAAACATGATCACCAACTCATAATACCCTCCTTACTTCTGATGCTGTAGATTAGAACAACAAACAACAATAAAGAAAATTAAATACGATGGAAAACTTGACTTGTCAACAAATTCTCAATTTTAATACTTCCTTCAGCGCTTTCTTCGAAACTAAAAGTTGCAGATAAATAAATTATGTTGAGGAAATTAATATTAAAATAAAGAATTAAACAAATATTAATACAATGTTGTGTTTAATGGTTGGGAAATGGAAATGGAAATTGAAAATGGAAATAAATTATGTAAATAGAATATAAATAAAACACAATGAAAGGGGGCATTTTTGTAGGGAAGTATTTACATAAGTATGTTAAGGATTTAGATTACTGTACACTGAATCTAATACGAGTTTTTAGAAAAAAAAACAATTTGTTAAAAATCAGTAAATGTTTCAAATACCTAAAAAGATATAATTCCATAAAAGATTTATACAGAAGTTAAATTTGTTGTCGTTGTTATTCAGACATTGTTAAAATTTGCCATTTCACATAAGGAGCCTTTTTCACATTTCCATTTTTAATTTGTATACCCACCATCAATTAGTATATATATTCTGGGTTCTAAGACGGTCTAGCTATGTACGTCTTTCTGTCTGCTGAAAACAGAAAGGACCCAAACGAAAGGAGCTTGCTGGTTGAAATGCTCCTTGTTAATAAGGTTTGTTTGGAATTGGAAATGGGCAATATCGGTTCATGATTTTACATAGCCCCTCATACAAATTTTTCTAGGGATTACTGTTTGAGAAGTCAAAAATATGTTGATTATACGGCAATCCTGATACAATTTTTCAGCATTTAATTCTAAGTAGGGTATAAGGAGGAACATACGCCACTTTTTTTTTAAGGCGATCTCAAATTAAAACCGCAATACATATTCTTAATTTTTTTCTTGTTTCGGATACTTATATATGTTGACTTTAGTTTTATTCATTTCAATCTTGCCTATCTCATCTTTTTTTAACATTTCTAGACTGACTAGAAATGGCGAAACGACCCATCCATGGAGTAAATACGCAAATTAGGCCCCCTTTTTGGCACACTGCCACTATGGTAAGCAAGGTTTTGAGTGAACTATAGTGTGGTATTTGTACTTAGAGAGACAAATCTTTCAAACTGCCTGGAGCTGAGTCCAGTTGAGAGATATTGGGCTCTTGTTAAAAGAGAATTGAAGAGCTTAAAAAAGGTTACCAAAAGTGTGATACGTTTTAAACGAAGATGGACTACCTGTTCGAACAAACTGACAGAAAGCACTATAAACACTTTAATGTAAGGGTTTCGGGAAAATATCATAAACTCATCAATAGTGATTAGAACTATAAAAATAATATTTTTGTAAGTTGCAATAATAATTTCAATAAAATAAATAAAAATTAAACTGTAAGTTCCTTTTAATTGTCATTTATGTATGTTAAGATTTTCTTCGATCTCACTCCTTATACTGTAAAGTGTGGCGAAAATCGGACTTGAAGAATCATAATTATCTTTTAATAATCAATATCGTGATGAAATTGGTCAAGTTTTAAATTAACCTCAATCTTTCCACCAACTTTTGTGAGGATTGGTCTATAATTGACACTACCCCCATATAAAGCCTGTATTATAAAAATATTTTATTATCACACAGCCAAATATGACACTCTTGTTCTAGTTATAAAAAAATCGCAAATTTGTGATCGAAATTTTCACAAAGAGACATCTACGTAGTAAAATACCCAGCAGATAAATTTAACTAAAATTTAACTTGACAATGATTTCAAATCAATATCTACGAGTAAAAAATACCAAATATTTTTACTCTATAAGTAACTGAGCACTAATAGATATCTATTTGTTAAAATAACGAGCATTAAGCCGACTCGAAGATCAAACTGATTGTTTGTTTTGTGCCAACAAAACGTCATATGCAAGTTTTGCTTTACTTCTTTAATTTAAAAAAAGTGCCGCTGAAGCACACTAATTGCTCACCAAAGCTTATGGTGAATGTTTTTCATCGGTATTAATGTGCGAGAGATGGTTTGAGCGGTTCAGAAGTAGTGATTTTGACACGGAATATAAAGAGCGCCCAGGCCACTCAAAAAAATTAACGACCAAGAATTGGAGTCATTACACCATGAATATAATTTTATAATTGAACAAGAGCTTGCAAACCAAAGGGAGCAACTCAGTCAACAATTCCAAAACGTTTGCCAGCAGCACGATTCATCTAAAAGCGGGGAAATTGGGTACCATACGTATTGAAGCTGAGAGACCTTGAAAGACGATTTGCCATGTCTGAAATGCTGCTTCAACGCTATAAAAGAAAATCAATTTTTGCACCGAATCATTTTTTGCGATGAAAATTGAATCCGTTATTATAACCCGAAGCGTAAGAGATCGTATGTGAAGACTGGCCAACCAGTCGAATCGACACCAAAGCCAAATATTTATGGCACTAAGGTAATGCTCTGTATTTGGTGGGATCAAAAGAGTCCTACCTGTTATAAGCTGCTGAAATTTGGCCAGACAATCACAGAGAATCTGTGCCAAATTAAACTGATTCTTTTGATGCGAGCATTGTAAATTGCCAGACATGAAGCCGTAATATCCCATCATGACAACACTAGACCACATTTTGCAATATCTGCTAAAAACTATTTGGAATAAAGTGGTTGGGAAGTTTTTCCTTATCCGCCTTATAGTTCAGAACTTGCTTCGTCCGATTACTATTTGTTTTGATTGATGCATAACGCTCTTTCTGCATAACGCCTCACCTTAGAACAGGGTATCGGAAATTGGGTTGATTCGTTCTTGGCCTCAAAAGATGAGCAGTTTGTTGGCTCGGAATCCATATGCTGCCAAAAAATTAGGTAAAGTTTATAGGTAACAATGGTCAATACTTTTCCATTACTTTGGCACATAAATCAGGCCGAATTTGACAGATGGTATGGATTATGTTGGCTTTGAGGGCCGCTGTGGTTTGTGGATTATTTGCATATACCTGCAACTTAAGAAAACCTTAAAAAGTCTGCACGTGAGATGACCATGCTCTCAAAATGCTCAGGAAGAATGTCCAATATGGCAAGAGCTGTGTGGCACATTGCGTCGTTCTGTTAAAAAGCTAATGTCGTTGGTGTAAATATCATCCAATTAAGACAAAATAAGTTGGTAATCATCCATAATATAACATAATAACTTTTCTCATTGTTATACAATCAACCGAAATCGACTAGATCTTTACAAGATATGAATTCATAAGCTAACATACTTTGTCAAATTTTGTAATCTAAAATCATGAACCATTTTTAAATTTAAAAAAGAAAATGCCTAAATGGCTCCATGGACTCTATATGTGTGCTAAAAATTAACAACATCTCAAGACTCAAAGTAAATGTTTGCATGATGTATGGTTTACTGAATGATATAGCTTAAATTGAAAACAGGAGCGGATCCAGGTCATCCATTTGGGGGGGAAGTGGTTATATTTAAAATCAAAATTTGTTCTACATTTATCCTTTCTTCTTTTTTATATAAACACTCTTCCAATTTTGGGGGGGGGGGGGGAATTCCTAATTCACCCCCTCTAGATCCGCGCCTGATTTAAAACAATTGTGTTAATTCATTTTGAAGCCTTCTGCTTAACTTAACAATTCACATTAATATCTTCACTATTTTAAATTAATTCGCGGAAAAGTTTAAGTGAAAATTAATTGATATCTAGAGAATAATAAAACGAAAAGAAATAAAAAAAAGTTGCCAGTAATAAACTCATTTAATGTACTTGATTAATTGCACTTTTTTCAATTAATTACTTTTGCCATAAACTCAGCTTTTATGCTTGTATGCTACTGTTGTTTTTTGTTTATAAGTAACATTCTTAAAATAATAAATTTAAGTATTAAAATGTTCTAAACTGTAAGAGCTAATTTGAGGGCAGCAAAGAAGAGGATGGAAGGCAAATTAAGCAGATGAGGTAAAAGTGTAATAAAATTAAATAAAACAAAACAGATCATTTAAAATTCAACAAATTGTCTGAATATGATTAAAGTCATTTGGCTGTTTCCTATAAAAATATATAATTTTTTGTCTGTTTCCACATTCTGCACTTTGTGGTTAATATTTTCGCACTTAAATTGTTTTGAAACCTATGAATACGTGAGAAGGAGCAGGAGGTAATCAAAGGGGCTACATTAAAAATTGCACTTAATTATTTTTTTTTCTAAACATTTAGTAGAGTACTTGATGGTTGTGGGGCTGGTTGCTACAGCATCTATTACTACAAGTGCAAGTGTTGTACACATTAAACAAATTGTTAAAAGTTTTTAATTACACCAACTTGGAAAAAATTGCCAGAATACATACTAAAGGAAAGCAACGAAAACTAAAAAACGCTAGAGCGCAACCGGCAACAGTACTTATTCATAAAATAATTACCCAAAGAAGGCAAAAGTAACAATAACATAAACAATTACTTTATATTTTTATAATACTTAAATGGTGCTTGTTCGAATGATACAGACCCTCTACATTCAGTTATTTCAAATCGAAATAGAATTTTTAAGAATTTCATTTCGAAATTTAGATTTTAGTATTTTCTACTTGTTTTCATTAAATTGTATTGCAGGTAAAACATTTATTTTCGAAATTAAAAATTTTTATTCAAAATTTAATAACAAATTTTTCGATAAAAAATAATTTAAATTCTAATAGAAATTTCCAAATCCGAATAAAAATGTTCGAATTTAAATAAAAATTTTCGAATTAAATACAATTTATCAAATTCGTTATGCAATTTCCAATTTGAAATATAATTTCAAATAGAAGTTTTCAATATCGAATAGAAACGTTCAAATTTAATTTGAATTTCCTATTCGAATTTTAATTTTCTATTTGAAATTTAAATTTTCATCTTAAAAAAGGTCTTTAATTTTAAATTGAAAATGACTAATTGAAATTAATGGTTTATATATCAAATTAAAAATTTCATATTAAATTTTTATTTGAAAATTTATATTCAAATAAAAATTTTATTTTTAATATTGAAAATGTTATTTTAAATTTTAAAATTGGTATTTGAATTTTTTTTTTTTTTTTGAACATTTTTATTCGAATTTGAAAATGTCGATTAGAATTTCCATTCGAAGTTTGAATTTTATTTAGAATTGCAAAAGATTTCTTGAAATTTCTCACCCAAATTTAAATTGTGTAGACAGTATAGGACATTTTAAATTTGAAAATTTCTATTTCAAATAAAAATTCTGAAAAAAAAAAAATGTATTTATTTGAAATTTGAACATTTTTATTTGAATTCCAACATTTTTATAAGAATTTGAAAATTTCGACTAGAATTTCCATTCGAAATTTGAATTTTTATTTAAAATTGCAAAAGTTTTCTTGAAATTTCTTACCCATATTTAAAATGCCTAACAGAATTGGACATTTGTATAATAATTTATAAGCTTTCCCATTCAAATTAAAATATATGAAAAATTCAAAATTTACAATTGTTGTTTTTTAAAGTTTTTTTTTTAAATAATTGAGTAATTGAAATTCTATATTCGACTTGAAAATTTCTATTCGAATTTGAAAAAAATTTTTTGAAAGTTTGCTTTTGAAATTGAAAATTTATATTTTAAATTTAAAGATTTTTTTTTTTTTTGAAAATGAAAATTTCTGTTTGAAATTAAAAATTTATATTTCAAACTGAAAATTTCCATTTGAATAGAAATAGAATAGAATGCTGAAAAAACATTTTAAATGTCCATTCGAAATTATAATTTTTATTTGAAACCTCAAACGTATTTGAAATATAGAAATAAAAACTAAAAATGTTTGAAATTCAAGTTTACTATAAAAAATTATATTTTTTATTTTGAATTGTTTAAGTTTTTTTTTTACTTTAATATTAAAAATTATTTAAAATTCAAAAAATAACTTTTGAATTTTAGTAGCAAATTCTGAATTTCTATTCAAAATTGCAATTTTTTTTAAATATCTGTTCATAATTGACATTTTCTATTATAAATATCAAATTTTGTATTCGAAATTATAAATTTCTATTCGACATTGAAAATTCCAGTTTAAAACTTAAAACAATTTTAGAAATAAAAAATTTAAAATATTTCTCGAAAATTAATATTTCATTTCAGTATATACAACTTTTTTCTAAAATTATTTATTTAATATCGAAATTACAAACTTTTTTTTGCAAAATTCCTATTCGATATTGAAAATATCTATTCGAAATTAAAAATTGCTATTCAGGTTTTACTCAAAATTTAAAACTTATAAAAGATATTGACTTCAAAATCAAAATATCTATTCGAAATAAAAATTTCCATTCGAAGTTAAAATTTTCTGTTCGGAATTGAATATTTGTGCTAAAAATTTATTTGAAATTGCAAATATATTTTTGAAATTTAAAATATAAAATTTTATTTGAAATTGAAAACTTCTTTTCGAAATTAAAAACTTACTTTCGGAATTAAAAATTTGTTCTTGAAATTTTTAAATTTATTGTTGAAGTTTAAAATTTTTTTTGGAATTTTAATTTTCTGTTTTCGAAACTAAAAATATGTAATGGAATTTTTTTTTTCTAAATTTTTTTTCGAAATATAAAAATGCTATTGAAAACTTAAGTTTGAAACTCTTAAACATTTTAGTCACTATTCGAAATTAAAACTTATTAACTTTTTTTTAAATTCCTATTCGATGTTGAAAATTTCTATTCAAAATAAAAATCTATTTTCGAAATTAAACTTTTCTGTTTGAAATTGAACATTTCTTCTTAAAATTGATTAGAAATTAGTAATTTATTTTTGGAAATTTAAAATGTCAAATTATAATAGAAATTGAAAATTTCATTTCGAAATTAAAAATTTATTTTCGAAACTAAAAATATATCATTGAAATTTAACAATTTTTGTAGGAAATAAAAATTTTTATTCGAAATTGAAAATTTCTTTCCGAAAAAAAAAAATTCTTTGAAAGTTGCTAAAAATTTAAATTTTTGTTAGAAATTGATATTTGTTTGAAATTTAAAATTCCATTTTGGATTTAAAAATTTATTTTCAAAAAATATTTTTGAAAATATGTATTCAAAATTGAAAATCTCTATACAATATTAAGGATTTATATTCAGATATGAAAACTTTGGAAATTTACTTTAGAACATTTATTTTCCTATTCCTATTCGATATTGAAAATTTCTATTCGAATTTAAAAAATTGTTAAGGTTTTAATAAAAATTTAAAATTTATAAAAGATATTGACTTCAAAAACTAAATTTTTTATATGAAAATCAAAATATCTATTTGAAATAAAAATTTCCTTTCGAAGTTAAAATTTTCTGTTCGGAATTGAATATTTGTAATTTCAAAATTAAAAATTTGTTCTTGAAATTAATTTGAAATTTTTTGTTGAAGTTTAAAAGTTTTTTCGGAAATTTTGGAAATTTTTTAAAATTTTTTTTTCGGAATATAAAAATGCTATTCGGGATTATTTATATTGAAAACTCAAGTTTAAAACTTTTAAAAAATAGAGTCACTATTAGAAATTAAAACTTCAAATATATTTTCGAATTTGAAATTTAAGAAATTCCTTTCAAAAATTAATATTTAATTTCAATATTTTTTCTCAAAATTATTAACTTTTTTTCAAATTCCAATTCGATGTCGATAATTTATATTCGTAATAAAAATTTCTTTTCTGTTCGAAATTGATTAGAAATCTTCTTAAAACTGATTGGAAATTATTAATTTTAAAACTTAAATTTTTATCGAAAATTGAAAATTTTTTTCGAAAATGAAAAATTACTTTTCTTAAAGTTTATTTAAAATTTCATGCGAAATTAAAAATTTATTTTCGAAACTAAGATATATCATGGAAATTTAATCGAAATTTAAAATTTCTATTCAAAATAAAATATTTCTCTGAAAATTGTTCAAAATTTAAGTTTTTATTAAAAATTTCAAAATATTTTTTAAAATTGGAAATTTCATTTTATTTTCGAAATATTTTAGAAAATTTATATACAATATTAAGGATTTTTATTCAGATATGAATACTTTGGAAATTTACATTAGAAAATTTTTTTCCAAATCGGTAATGTTCTTTCGAAATTAAAAATTCATACATACATATAATTGGAAATTAAAAATTTATGTTAGAAACTAACATTTTTTTCGAAACTGAAAATTTATTTTCGAAATTTAAAATTAATTTTCGATGTTAAACATTTATTTTCGAATTTGAAAATATTCTTTCAAAATTGAAATTAGTTTTGTATTAAAAATTTAAACTTAAGAAATCCGTTAAAATTTGAGTGGAATTTTTTTTTTTAATTTAGTTTCGGAATATAAAAATACTATTCAAAACTAAAAATGTCTATTCGATGTTGAAATCTTAAGTTTATAACTTTTATTTACATTAGAAATTAAAACTTAAAAATATTTAATAAATTCTTTTCAAAATATTAATATTTTAATAAAAATAAATATTTGATTTCAAAATCTTAAACTTTTTTTAAATTCCTATTTGATGTTGAAAATTAATATTCGTAATATCTATTTGAAATAAATTCTTTTTTTTACGTTAAAATTCTCTGTTCAAAATTGATAATTTCTTCTTAAAATTTCTTACAAATTATTTATTTATTTTTGAAATTTAAACTTTTTATTTGAAATTTAAAATTTTCTTTTCGAAATTAAAAATTAAATTTTGGAATTGAAAATTTTTTCTTAAAGTTTATTTGAAATTTCATGCGAAATTAAAAATTTATTTTCGACACTAAAAATATGTAATAGAAATTTAATAATTTTTGTAGGAAATAAAATTTATATTCGAATTTGAAAATTTCTTTTCGAAATAAAAATTTTCTTTGAAAATTGCTCAAAATTTATATTTTTATTAGAAATTAATATTTTTCAAATTTAAAATTTTATTATGGATTTAAAAAATTTATTTTGGAAATATTTTTGAAAATTTATGATCAAAATTTAAAATTTCTATACAATATTAAGGATTTATATTCAGATATGATAACTTTGGAAATTTACATTAGAACATTTATTTTCAAAATTGGTAATGTTCTACCGAAATTTAAAATTCATACGTAAAATTGGAAATTGAAAATTTATTTTCGAAACTGAAAATTTATTTTCGAATTTGAAAATTTTCTTTCAAAATTAAAATCAATTTTATATTAAAAATTTAATAAATCCGTTAAAACTTAAACATTTTGTATTCGAGTGAATTCAAGTGAACATCGAAACATATTACATTTATATTAGAGTAATTGAGTAAGAGTTTTTAACATTTATGGAGTGCTGTGTTAATTTTTCTATTTCATGATAAAATGTTACTTTATGTATTTATTTTACTGTAAGCAATTTTTAAGCAGTTATGGAGTGCTGCCTTTATTTTATTATTTTACATTTTTTTTTTTTTTTTTTGCACACAACTGTCAAAGAAATTAATCTCAATATTTTTCAACACCTGTTTATTTTAATGAAATTCCTCTTAGCAATATAATAAAACAAGAACAACAACACCAGCTAAAGCAAGGAAAACATGTTCGTTTTCATAAAATATTTATTATTACTTTCATCCGCTCTCTTGTACTTTCTTATATTGCATAGTGGTTTCTTTTAACGAAAAGTATTTTTCAAAGGAATGAAACATTTTTTTCTTTAATTTTGTTCAACTATTTAATGTTACAATTATATCAAAAAAATATTTACAAAGTCAGTTATTATTTAAATATTTAAAAGTTGTATATATAATTAAACTTAAAATTTCACCTATTTGAAATATCTCAACTTGCTAATATTTCAAGATGTGTTTATAAGTTTTATTTTATGTCTTATTTTGCTCCACTGTGCATTGTGCGTCTGCAATATTTTTCCTGCACGGGTAATATGTTTATGCGTGTAAATAAGTGTGTATTTGCTCGTGTGTGTAGCTGTTTTAATAATTACAATTATAGAAAGTTTGCGTCAGGAATGCAACAGTAATAAATAATTTTTTAAATCATTATTATTAAACTAAAAGCTTTAAAGCAGAAATAAGAAAGTAGAAACTTTAAATGAAATGTACCACCTCTAAGCACCTCTAAGCATTTGATTTTTAGATGATGGAGGATAATTTAAGACCTTGGGAGCATCGAAAATCCAAAAGGATCCCGTTCATTTTTAGCCTCAGTACTTAAATGAAAGGGAACTAGTTCATACAAATAACTTATATGTCATTTTGAAAAGTACATTATCTGTCAATTATTCTCACCAAATTATTGAACATTATGGTGCAAACAGCAAAGTTTTTATTTGCTTCGGAAATGTCAAATTGTGTACCAACAAATTGTCATATGCGGGATGTTTTGCTTTACGTGTTTAATTTAAAAAATAGTGACGCTGAAGCACACTGAATGCTCAACGAAGCTTATGGTGAATGTGCTTCACCGGCTTCAATGTGCCAGGTATGGTTTGAGCGATTCAAAGGTGGTGATTTTGATACGGAAGACAAAGATCGCTCAGGCCAGCCGAAAAAATTTAAAAACCCAGAATTGGAGGCACTACTCCATGAAGATTGTTGTCAAACTCAACAAGAGCTTGCAAAATCATTGGGAGCTTCTCAAGTAGCAATATCAAGATGATTGCGAGCAGCAGGATTCACCCAAAAGCAGCGAAATTAGGTACCATAAGAATTGAAGCTGAGGAATCTTGAAAGACGATTTTCTATGTCTGAAATGCTGTTTCAACGCTATAAAAGACAATAAGTTTTGCAACGAGTCATTACTTGCGATGAAAAATGGATCGATTACGATAACCCGAAGCGTAAGAGATTGTATGTAAATACCGGTCAATCAGCCGAAACGACACCAAAGCCAAATATCCATGGGCTAAGGTAATCTGGTCAGACCATCACAGGGAACATGTACCAAACGCTATTGTTTCGTTCGAAGCGAGCATTGACCGAAAAATGGACAGAATATACGGCCAGACATGAAACCGTAATATTCCATCATGACAACTCTCGACCACATGTTGCTATACCTGTTAAATACTATTTAGAGTGAAGTGATTGGGAAGTTTTCTCACCCCCCTTACAGTTTAGTCCTAGCCCGGCTTCTTTCAATCGATGCAGAACGCTTACTCTGGGATACGCTTCAGTTCAGTTCAGAGCAGAGTATTCGAAATTGGCTTGATTCGTTATTGGCCTCAAAGGATGAGCAATCCTTTTGGCTCTGAATCTTTATATTGCCAGAAAGATGGAAAAAGGTCATAGCTAACAATGGCTAATACTTTGAATAAATTTACATTGTACAAATGTTTCACAACAAAAACTAAAATGTTGAAAAAATCCCTCATTTTTAAGTCACACACCCAATATTTAAATTTAAACATGTTTTCCTAAAGAATATAACTACTTCGATATGTTAAATTAACTATATTACATGATAGTAAATAGCCACATTTGTTACACACAAGAATAAATATCAATAAATTTGAAAAATATGCATACAATGAACTTCTTGCAATTTGAAGACAATGAAAAAATGTTTTCATCACTAATGTATATGTGCACTTCTTTCAATATTTGTATTTCGGCATTTAACACAGTCACCCAGTAGTTCTTGGGTGATTATACTTATCACTTAGAGTCAGCACTGGTTATTGAATTGGCTATGTGACCAGTTTTTTTTATATGTTTGTGGCTTTGATGAAAGTAAATTGGTCCTGTATAGATTACAAAGTGTTTGTCTGGTAGCTGGGCCAAAGCATTCAACGAATGAAACTTCACATAACCTTTAAATAAAGAAAATGGTATGTTAATTTTCTGCTAGCTACCTAACTCGTTACTTTACTAGCTATATTCATAACTAGTTATTTGAACATGTGCGTGTCGGATGTAGGGGTGATCTAATAAAAGGACCAGTGGGTTAAATCCCAAATTTTGGTTTGAAGAAAACACGCCGAAATACCTGGCGTTTTCTGGCGATACTGTTTAACTAGTGTCTAAATATTGGGTATTTTGTCAAGGCATGGAAAAGGGAATTGATTGTACCAATATTAAGATCAAATCGGGCCCTGCATAAAGTGCTAGTTAAAGACCGATATCACTTCTTTCATATTTTTGGAAATTATTTGAACATTTCATATCGACTAGCCATGCTGACGAATTGACTCTGGATAATTCTTTCTTGAACTCCCAATTTGGATGTAGGAGAAGACACACCATCTCCCACGCACTGATGGTACTTGCCGACTATGTTTCGAGGGTCTTAATGCAAGATACCATAAGATTGCGGATAGACTTGACTTCGAAAAGACTTTTGACATTGCCTGGCTGGATGACATTGTGTAAGTACAAGGTGGCGCAAAAGTAATCCTCCTATCAGAAAATGCTATAAATTTTGCGATTGGCCCCTAATGTAAGTTCTGTTTTGACATTTGTGTAGTAAACACGAAATACACGTTAATAAACAATGTTACGCTAGACTGCTCCAGAACGCGGAATATTGCTGACTATTTATTTGACCAATAATCGGTCGGTGACTTTGGCACAACGTGAATTTCGTCGCAGATTTCCTGGCCGTCCAACGCCTACTGGTGAAACACTGCGACGTTTAACCGCTCGCCTCAAAGAGACTGGCACAACACGAGATGCTACCAGGCATGGCAGACCCCGGAGTAGCCGTTCTGCAGAGAATATTGCTGCTGTAGCCGAGGATGTCATGGCAGCGCCGTCGACAACGACCAGACGACGTGCTACGCAATTTTGGCGAATTTTGGTACAAGATTTGAAGATGTTTCCGTACAAAGTCCAGACGGTGCATCAGCTGTTAGCTACTGACCGCCAATCGCGTCTAACATACGCTCAAGCCATCCTTAATCACCACCAAGAGGAAGATGATTTTTCATCAAAAATAATCATGAGTGATGAGGCCCATTTCCATCTTAGCGGGTACGTAAGTATGCAAAATTTACGCTTCTGGGGCACTGAAGATCTGCGTGTAACCCACGAAGAGCCATTACACCCGCTCAAAGTCACTGTATGGTGTGCTGTTTTCGCTAGAGGAGTCATCGGACCTTTTTTCTTCGAAGACGTCGCGGGCCAAACGGTTACTGTGAATGGTGAGCGCTACAGGGCAATGATCAACGAGTTCTTTTTGCCGCAACTTGATGAATTGGGATTGGAAAACATGTGGTTCCAACAGGACGGTGCAACGGCACACACTGCACGTGCCACAACCGATATGCTGTAGGATGCAATTCCCGTGCGCCTAATCTCCCGTTTCGGCGATTTGCACTGGCCAGCAAGATCGCCTGATGTGACCGCTCCAGACTTCTTTTTGTGGGGCTTTTTGAAGTCGCGGGTTTATGTCAGCAAGCCTCAGACTCTTGCAGCTCTTAAAGACAATATCCGTCAAGAATGTGTGGACGAAAGATCTCGTGTATCACGACTCAGCGGTTTGGCTTAACCGACTCTTAAGAATTCGGCGTTGGTCTCTGCTGGTTCGCTTCGATACCACAATAAACATAGCATAGAAAGTAGTATTATTTTAGGACATTTTGTGCTTGAAAAGCAATAAAAATCATTGTGAAATATTAGGACATTATGACATGATAAGAGACCTTGCCAATTGGCCAAATGTCTAAAAGGGATACATTCACTTGTAAAACTGCTGGTATAAAAGTAAATACGAATGAACAGATACCAACATATTTACATGTTTATGAGTGAATAAATATTTCTAAAAACTCTCATGAGAAAAAAATCGTTTCATAATGCACTTTTTTTTTCAAAGGAATCAGTAAGAATATTTTGAATTTCATAAACATCTGAGTCAACTATCCTAACAATAATAATATTTTATTTTCCTGCAACATATTTCTGGGAATGACTAAATGTAACATATTTTTAATCTAAACAATAATAAGTCTTTATTTATGTTGTTATTTTTGCATACATAGATACATACATGCTTAAATTTACACAAAATATTATTGTTTCATTTTAGTTTAATTGGCCACAACTAAATTCGAGTCAAAAGATATTGTGCAGAATTAAGAAATATTTCGAAATGAAATTTGCAAAGTATTGCTTTGCTGTTTATTATGAAACAAAAGAATGACATTCTGTTGTACATGTTCTCAGTAAAATAAAAATAACAAATTTACTAAACTACTAGATGAAAGATTGTAAGAAGAAAATTTAATAGAAATATGAGTAAAATTAAAAATTTTAGAAAATCGTATGAACTGAATTCAACTAGCTTAGATTTATTTTTTGTTTTGAAATTAAAAAAAGAACTTTGAGACGTATCGGTAAACCATACCGAAAAAACTTGTGAGTAAGAAATGATTTGGCGAATAATTATCACCGGAAGACTGTTGAAAGGGTTCTAAGAACTATTAAAATACTGAAAGCAGGCTGTAAATTCTTTTTCTTTTGAGTCATTTTTTACTATTTATAAATGGCTCTCAACGCTGCTGTGAGACTGAATGCTGACTGCTGGTGGCCTGGAAAGGACCTTGGGCACTCTAGGATACTGAACTACTATGGGAACATCCGTCACAATGTCGACTACTACGTCGGAATTCCATGGCTGCTCGGGCTTTACCCACCTGATGATGTCGTAAGTGTATAGACTGACTGCTCTAAAAGGGGTAATAGAGGTTTCTTTAACGCTAACTATGGGTAGGATCCTACTTTAGGCTACATATTTTCTCCACTGCTCTTCAGGCGGAAATCCGTGCCATAAAACGTGTATCCAACTGGCTGAGGTATTATCGAGTATCTGGAGATATATGTATATTTACTGATAACAAGATAGCCGTTAACGGAATAGCGGATATCTAGGTTTCCTAAATGAGAGAGCGAAACTTTCTAGGATAACGCTTATATGGGTTCATGGAGACGGTGGAAATCAGGGTAATTGTATAGCAGACGAATTGGATAGTGATGATGGCTGAGGAGGTGATTGCACGGAACAAGTGAACCAATAAATCCACCTGCGCTATCACGAGGTCGATCTGGCACGTATAGGATGTCGGCAAGACGAATCTATTTATAGAATTCCGACTTGAGCAAGTAAGGTTAATTGTTTCTTTTATTACAGGACACTGCTTAATTGGAATATATGCTAGAATTATGGGTCTACCATTTAACGATTAAAATTCTACAGTAAGAAGAGGAGGAGAATGTGTCCCACCTGTTTTCTGACAAACTTGAAGGAACGTATTCTTGGAACCTCCTTCCTCTCGTGTTTAGAAGAGTTATCAACAATAAATCTGAGACACATTGATTTCTTCGTCGTTATTTGGAAATAACGGATGTATGGACTGAGATCGAAAAATTCTTAACATACATAAAAGTTAATAAAAATGAAACCACTAAACTTATAGTTTTGATTTTTTTTTTATTTGATTGAAATTATTATTACAATTTACAAAAAGTATTACTTTTATAGTTCTAATCAATAGTGATGAATATATAAGCCTTTTCCGGAAACCCTTCCATTAAGATTTTTATTGAGCTTTCTGTCACTTTGTTCGAACAAGTAGTCCATCTCAGTTTAAAATCTACCACACTTTTGGTCACCTTTTTTGTGCTCTTCAATTCTTTTTTAACAAGAGCCTAATATCTCTCCATTGGCCTTAGCTCCAGGCAGTTTGGAGGATTTGACTCTCTTGGTACAAATAACACATTATTGTTCATGTACTACTCAAGACCTTGCTTACCGTAGTGACAGGATGCCAAAGCAGGCCAACAATAAGTATATACATTAAGAAGTGTTATGAATGACAGCATCCTCCTTTGTAAACATTCCATGATGTAAATTTCGGTATTTATAGAGCCATTTGTAACAAATGTTTGACTTATTTTGCTCCAACGGAATATTGCTTGACATGCCAAGAACTTTTTGGGAAAATTTTCTGCTTTTGGGTCTTAATGTCATCCATTATGCAGCAGGTATATTTTTTTTATAAAATTTGACTTACATTTCCCTGCTCTTCTTTAGCCTCTAAATTTTTAGCAGAGTTCCTGTCTGGAACTTTTTGAGCCTTGTATGTTTTTAAACCTGCATTGCCTTTAATTTTTCGTACCAAATAGTCCGAGTACTGAGCTCCGGACTGCTTTCCTACCGGATGTGTTTGGTGCTCTTTTGAAAATGCTTTCTACAAGGTGGCGCAAAAGTAAACTTCCGATGTTTGTTGGCTGTAATTAAAAAAAAAAAAATTAAAAACTTTGATTCTTCTTGTGGATTATTTTTACTTGGTCTTTTAACTTCTTTTTACATCAAGTCGAGAATATGATGTCATGTGAATGGCCGCCGCCACAGTTGATTGTCATTTAAGCCCTTTTTATGGCATTTTCCATCACTTTGGCCAAAACTTCCGGCGATAGGTCCTCACATTCTTGACGGATATTGTCTTTAAGAGCTGCAAGAGTCTGAGGCTTGTTGACATAAACCCGCGACTTCAAAAAGCCCCACAAAAAGAAGTCTGGAGCGGTCAAATCAGGCGATCTTGCTGGCCAGTGCAAATCTCCAAAACGGGAGATTAGGCGCCCGGGAAATGCATCCTTCAGCATATCGGTTGTGGCACATGCAGTGTGTGCCGTTGCACCGTCCTGTTGGAACCACATGTTTTCCAATCCCAATTCATCAAGTTGCGGCACAAAGAACTCGTTGACCATTGCTCTGTAGCGCTCACCATTCACAGTAACCATTTGGCCCGCGACGTCTTCGAAGAAAAAAGGTCCGATGACTCTTCCAGAAAAAACAGCACACCATACAGTGACTTTGAGCGGGTGTAATGGCTCTTCGTGGGTTACACGCGGATTTTCAGTGCCCCAAAAGCGAAACTTTTGCTTATTTTCGTACCCGCTAAGATGGAAATGGGCCTCATCACTCATGATTATTTTTGATGAAAAATCATCTTCCTCTTGGTGGTGATTAAGGATGGCTTGAGCGTATGTTAGACTCGATTGGCGGGCAGAAGCTAGCAGCTAATGCACCGTCTGGACTTTGTGCGGAAACATCTTCAAATCTTGTACCAAAATTCGCTGGCATGTCGTCTGGTCGATGTCGACAGCGCTTCCATGACATCCTCGGCTACAGCCGCAATATTCTCTGCAGAACGGCTACTCCTGTGTCTGCCACGCCTGGCAGCATCTCGTGTTGTGCCAGTCTCTTCGAGGCGAGCGGCTAAACGTCGCAGTGTTTCACCAGTAGGCGTTGGACGGCCAGGACATCTGCGATGAAATTCACGTTGTGCCAAAGTCACCGACCGATTATTGGTCAAATAAATAGTCAGCAATATTCCGCGTTCTGGAGCAGTGTAGCGTAACATTGTGTATTAGCGTGTATTTTGCATGTGCTTACTACACAAATGTCAAAACAGAACTGACATTAGTGCCAATCGCAAAATTTATAGCATTTTCAGATAGGAGGATTACTTTTGCGCCATCTTGTATTTACTTAGCTTTTGAAAATTATATTGTATACAACAGAGTTATTTTTCGTTTTGAATATGTCGAGTTGTGTACCTACAAAGCGTCATATGCGGGAAGTTTTGCTTTACTTCTTTAATTTGAGAAAAATGCCGCTGACGCACACCGATTGCTTTATAAATATTTGATAAAGTTAAAAATTGTTTTTGAATATGGGGGTAAAATTTTATAAAGACCATCAAATTAGAAATTTACCAAATTAATTGCTCTAAAGTTTTACAGTTATTCACTATTTGCAACCCCTCACTAGATCTATAAACCATAATAAATTTAAAAAAAAACCAACTTTACCAAAGACTTTAACTACACTTTCATTTTTGTCTTGAATGGCTTTAAGTAAAAATAAAATAGTTTATAAAAAACACCAAACAAAAAATGAATAACTAAAACTTGTGAGCAAATAGTTAAGAATAATTTTTCATAGTTAATAAAGTTACCTAGTAACAAATTTTCTTCTTTTAAAAAAGAAAAAAACTTTTTGTTTTTTTTTAAATATTTCTATTTTGTGAGAAAATAACAAAACTTAGTTGGTTTTTAACACACAAAAAAAAAATAAAAAAAGAATAACAAGTTTTTTTTTATACAAAGTTAAAGTGGTAGTTGGCATTTTCCTTTTTTTTTTTTTTGTATGCCATTTTCAAACTAAAGGTGCAAATGTTAAATTGTTTATGAAATTTGTTTGCAACGTTTAAATTGCAATAAAAATTTGTTGAAGCATTTAGGTTTTTAAGTGGAACGATTGAAATAAATAAAGACTAGTTTTTTGTATTAAATTGAAGTAAAACTTGTTAAGATATCAACACTTAGTAACTAGTCAAGCTTTGAAAATATAAATTTAAGGAATTTTTTAAATTTAAGTTAGTTTAAATCATAATTTAAATAAAATTTTATAAAATTTAATTAAGTTTTATTACATAATTTTTCATATATTCTTTAACAGCCTTAACTAAATTTTCCATTTTCCTATATCCGTTTCGTTTACAATGCAATTGAAGGTTAAAAACTGTCCATTGCAATCTTGTTTCTAATAGTCATTTATAATTTATTGTGTTGTACTTACTTGATGACTGACTAACCAAGCTGCCTGGCTGCTGGCTGCTGGCTGGACTGGACTGGATGGCTGAGTGCCTGACTGGCTGGCTGGCCTTTCTCTGTTGGCTTATGTTTGCCCTGCGACTGTCAGAAAAGAGCAATAGTTACAAACAACCAAATCAGCAACTTAACACACTTAACAGCATTTAGTGTTTGCTGCCATTTTAAACATAATTATCATGAATGCTTCGAGCACTTGCTGTTAATTGTATTTACATGATTTTCATTTTAATGTCTTGTTGTCAACAACAACTAGTCAGTCAATTTCATAAGAATTACAAAATTAGTAACAATGTCCTTAAAGTAAAGGCTAAAATAAGTGTTTGGGTGTTTAATAGGGTGGCGCTTATATTGGATTTTTTGTATTTTCAGTATTATCTAGCATCTAAAAACTAAATGATGAACTTTTCAGTAAAATCGGATAACAATTAGAGGTTTCACATTTTATTTGAAGTTTCGAATTTAAGACAAGGTTGGCTGTCGCTATCGTTATTCCTAAAATTCCCTGCCAGATCACTACCGTTTTCGCTAAGCTACTGTTACCGAAATAACTGAAAATACCGTTACCGTTACAATCACAAATACCGTTACCTATATTATACATGATATAAATTGTAAAAATACAAACTTTTTTATTTCAATAATTGAGATTATTTTTAAAATTTCAATTTAAAAATATACATAATTAAAAATAGCTTTTATTTTGACAAATTTGTTCAATATTATATCGTTTTTACCTTTTAAAAACGTTGGTTTATTTCCTCTAAATAAACTGTATACTTTTGATTGCAAATAAAAGCAGTTTAGTATTTTAAAATTTGTAACAACTCTTTATTTATTTAAATTTATTCAACAATTTAAATTTAAATACACACACTTAAATTATACACTTCAAAAACATACTTTATAATTTACAAGACTACACTGGTAATGCAGATGATGTTTACTCTAACAGCGTCTACGATAAACTAACTGCCAACTTCAACCTGTGCCACTATTTACATACACGCCATATTTCGTGAATCTTATACAATGATATTAACGGACAAACTACTTCGATGTTAATGTTAGCAGCTTAAACATTTAATGTTGGTATACTTTTAAACATAAGGCGGCTGAGGTCAAACTTCCCAAGTATTTTTTTGCATATTCTAGGCGTTTTTCGGCCAATGCTCACTTCAAACAAATCAGTTCCATTCGGTGCAGTTTCTCTGAGATGGTCTGGCCAGATTTCAGAAGCTCATAATACATAGGATCTTTTTGGTACCACAAAATACAGAGAATTACCTTAGCGACATGATTATTTAGCTTTGGTGTCGATTCGGCTGGTTGGCCGGGTATCACAGACGATCCCTTACTCTTCGGGTTATCGTAATGGATGTATTTTTCATCGCAAGTAATTAGTCGGTGAAAAAGTGATTTACTTTTATAGCGTCAAGCATCATTTCGGATATTAAAATCGTCTTTCAAAGTCTCTCGGCTTCAACTCATATGGTACCCGATTTTCCTGCTCTTGGATGAATCCTTCTGCTCGCAAATGTTTTAAATCTGCAGCTTGAGTAGCAGAGCTCTCAGTGAGATTTACAACAATCTTCATGGAGTAGTGACTCCAATTATCTCCAATGTTGGCTGGCATGGGCTATCTTTGTCCTCCGTTGAAACCACATAAGCACATTCACCGTAAGTTTTGGTGAGCAATCGATGTGCTCCAGCGGCACTTTTTTCACAGATATACGTCTGTATGTCTGTTGAAAACACTATAGGAGCGAATTTATGCTGTAAAATATGACTAATCCGGCAACATTTGTCGCTAGTCCCTATACAAGGCCGCCATCAGAAAATGACTCGAACATTCATAATTGATTTATAACTGGTCAATTCACAAGATCTTTTATCAGTCTTTTTTTATCATAATGTCTTAATATATCACGACTGGGCGGTTTGGCTTAAGCAACTCTTAGGCATTCGGCGTTGATCTCTGCTGGTTCGTTACGATAAAACAATAAACATAGCATAGAAGGTAGAATTAGTTTTGGACATTTTTTGCTTGAAAATCAATAAAAACCATTGTGAAATATTAGGACATTATGACAATATGACATGATAAGAGACCTTGTGAATTGACCAATTAATTAATATCGTAATGAAATTGAACATAAACAAGTTTTATATGAATCTAAATCTTTCTAATAAATTTTAAGAGGATATCCATTTATCAGACAAATATTTTGTTCTCAATAAATAATTGAAAGTTTTAAGAAATTAATCATTTGTAACATTTGCAAATTTGATTTTGTTTTTCAGCAATGAATTTTTTCTGAATTTATTGCTACTCTAACTTTAAACATGAAACCTCAAATAAAATGTGTAAATCTTAACGATTTGGCTCAAATGTTTAGCATTTTGGTGTGATATGACGTAGAACAATTATAGATCTTAGGAAAAATGAAAACATTAAAGTCCATTTTAAGGGCCACCCTAGTGTACAAGGAAAATATATAAAGAAAAATAAGTATAAAATAAATAATGTTAGTGTCAGCACAGCACTTCCTTCTAAATGTGAATTAAATATTTCGAAGAAACAAAATATACTAATGTATTTTGGCTGAAGGACTTCCTGTTAAATATTTGGCCAAATTCATAATAATAAAATTTATTATTAGAGTATTTTTTTTTTAGTAAATCTTCTTATGTTTACTAGTTTTTGGAAAAGAGTAAATAATAATAAAAAATTAGAATTGCAACAACTTTTCTAATAATAAAAAACAATTATCACTTCATGGAAAATCATCACATTATATTTGGTTTAGTTTTTAAGATAAATGACTTCCGAAAAATGTATACAATATTATTTGATTTCACTAAAATATCAGTCTGCAAGTCATAAGGTTTTCTAGTTGGTGAAATACTTATTTATATACATATTTAAACAGTAAGCAGTTGTAAACAAAAAAAAAAAAAAAAAAAAAAAAACAACTTGTCCCACGATGTCGAAAGAAAACTTAGTCAAGTTAGTCAATCACTCACTTTCATTCGATACAGTGGCCCACTATCTTATGACTTATCGTACGATTTGCTTTCAAACGTAATCCAAATAAATTATTAAGCCATATCTGCAATTCCAGACAACAATCGACAATATATTAAAAACCATTATTTGACGCACTATAAAATGACTAAGCAGGTGTAGTGAGTACAACAGTTGACTAGCAGCCGGATGGTTGTTGGTTCAACTCGTGCCTGCGACTTACTTTTTTTATTTTGTTTTTTTTAAATACATAATTCTATTAATAACTGGACTGAAGAATATAAAGGATTATTTTTGGGACATCTCGAACAAAAATAAGTATTTTTTCTAGTAGAAAAATAAGTAGTCTTTTCGTCATATTCTACAAATTTTTCTACTACAAACCAATAAGTATGAGTGAAAATATATGTAATTATGTTATGAACAAATGTATAATAATAAATACGTACGCATCCGTTTTATACTAGATTCTTGCACAGATGAAAATAAATAAAAAGTGAATGAATTTGACATTTCAGTTCGTACAAACATCAGAAAATGTAAATATTGAGCCACAATTTTGTATTGAGATGCTTACGCTATTGCTCTCGTATTTGTTTTCTTTCGACTAAGAATATTGGTGCGCCGCAAGACAGCTGTTTGCCGTTTAAATCGACAACGTGAGCCAGGCTAAAAAGATTATTATTTTCAGTGTATTTCAATATATAAAAATTATTTTAACACACGCTGATAGTTCCGAATTGGTATCATTATACCCTACTACACCACTATATGTGGGAGGGTATTATGCATTTGTGCTGATGTTTGTAACGCCCAAAGAAGTATAACGCACCTTGAAATATACCGATTAACCCATTATAAGTCACCGTACTCAACTGAGTACAGTTGTAGTTTTACGTGTTTCCAAGCAAAACCGGAATTTAGTTTCACAACAAAAATAATAAGAGCTGCAGAAAAAGTGCGAACACAGTTTGTGGTTTAGTAAACAATTTTGTAAATATTTGTTTGGTAAACTTGCATTATTTTTATACAAATAATAACAGCGAAACATACAGGCTTCAAAGAATACTCAAAAATAAGAACAAAACAAGTAAAAGTGCTACATTCGGCTATGCCGAATCTTATATACCCTTCACCCTTTATATACCCTTCGGAGGTTGTCTCGGGTTTTTGCTTATATCTCCGATATTTATGGACGGATTTTGCTGATTTTAAATAGGAAACTTCTCCAAAGCATGTCTGGCATATCTGTTGAAGATTTGGATAACAAAGATATCTGGGGTCTTCAAAAAATTAATTTCAACAGACGGACAGACAGACAGATGGACATGGCATAATCGACTCCGCTATCTATAAGGATCCCGAATATACATACTTTATAGGGTCGGAAAATTATAATGTGGAAATTACAAACGGAATGACAAATTTATATGTAGCCTTCTAACGAAAGTGAAGGGTATAATAAAAAGGTATAAAGTTGGCTGTACTCGTTTGAGTACAATGACAGCATCCACTAGTAAAAATAGTTTGTTTTTTGGTTAGATTTAAAATATGAGTGGTATAAGTTTTAGGGGCCAGCAGATGAAGAAATTGATATGGCAATCATACCACCTAATCCGAGTGAACTAACTTACGAAGAGGAAGGTGTTAAGGATGATACGACTAGGATGTTTTTGTAAACCGCAAAAATATCGACAACGATGTCAGTGACGATAGTGATGATGAACCATTAGAGTCAAAGCGTAACTTTTGCAAACCAAACAAAACCTATCTGGCAAATGTCATCCACCGCAGACCCCAGCTTCTCAGCAGAACTATGAAGTTTATGACAGAGCGCATCAAATTCGTGAGATGTCCCAGTGCAAATATTTTAAAAGTTATCCCAATATTGACATGAATTACTTTATAGAGTCTATAAAAAATTAAGGAGAAAAGATTTAAAACTCGAATTAACACCATGGATAAATGCTAATTTACAATCTCTTATGGAATACAAAAGGAAACTATTAAAAAAAAAGAAGAAAAGCTAAGAATAAAGATGATTTTGATAACTGCATTAAGAGAATCAGAAAAATATTAAAAATAGCAATTAAAAAGTGTATGATTAATTATTACCATGATAATTTAAATAATAGCCGTGATATTCCACAAAAGTGTTGGCAATTTATAAATAAAACTCTAGAAAGAAGTTTAAGATCTGGCATTACTGTGAAGATGAAAATCAAATAATTGTAAATGTGTACGACAAAGCCGAAATTTTAAATCATCATTATTTGAAATCTGTGAAAAGTTTAAATAATGGAATTATACATAATTCTACAGATAATTGTAATGTGTTTCGATTTTTAGGATACAATCCTAATCAATTTGTTTTACACCATACAAATGAAAATTAAGTTTATGATTTACTTACGCATTTGGATATTAACAAAACTCCAGAAAGTGATGGCATAACATCCAATTGTATTTTTGAATGTAAAGAATGACACCGTTATTAACAAAAATTTTTAAGTCTTGTATAAGTCATTCAATATATCCTGACAGTCTTAAAACTCACAGATTTATTCCCATCCCTAAGGAAGTCCTTGGGTATACACTAGATAAATTTAGACCTCTTGCGGTTTTATCTGTTATTGACAATATATTTGAAAAGATTTTGCACAATCAATTATCAATATTTTTGGAGAAAGAATATTTAATATATCCTAATCAATATGGCTTTCGAAAGGGTTGTGGTACAGATGAAGCAGTAGTCAATTATATTTGTGATGGTTTGGATAGAGACTTTAGAGGAGTTGGAGCTATTTTTCATGATTTTTCTAAAGCTTTTGACCTTACCAAAAGCTGAAAAACTAAAATTTTATGGTGTAAGAGACAAGGAATTAGAATTTTTTAAAAGTTATTTGGAAAACCGCAAGCAGTATGTGCAAATTAATACAACCATAAGTTCAATGGCTAATGTTGAACATGGAGTTCCTCAAGGGAGTGTGATGGGGCCTTTAGTGTTTAACATTTATGTTAATGGCATCAACAATTTGGGGCTATATGGAAAAATTATAATGTATGCTGATGATTTATGTCTACTCTACCCATATAAGGAAAATTTAGTTTTTAAAATATCTGCAGAAAGAGTTGCATAATTAATTAAACAATTTGCCAGAATAAATAAATTAGTGTTAAATCATAGCAAAACAAAACTTGTACGTATCAGACCCCAACCATATAGAATTTCTGGAGAAGATTCTTTATTTATAGATGGACAAGAAATTCTTGAAGTGGATTAAATAAAGTTTTTGAGAATTATCCTGCAAAATAATTTAACATGAAATCATCATATTAAATAGGTTCGGTCGAAAATATCACCAGCTTTTCGTATTCTTTTTAAACTAAGACATAAACTTGATGAAAAGGCCAAATATATAATTTTTCAAGCTCTCGTTCAAAGTCATCTTAACTATCTTACATTTGTTTATGGTTTTAAATTATACAAAATAAATCGCTAAAGGTTGTGTTTAATCTGGCGTAAATATATCCGACATTATTGCTGTATAGGAATATTGCTAAAAAAGTCTTACCAATATGTGGCATTTACAAACTGCAGCTATTGACTTATATTTACAAAATAATACATGGAATTGGACATCACACAATCAGATTTTCTATCAACCAAAATGTTTTTAATAGAAAAAACAACTTGAATTTATGGATTTCTAGATGTTGTCTAGAAAATTGTTCGTCAATATCGTTATTCAAGAAAAACACTTAATATAAGTAGTATACATTTTTAAATTTACTAATGTAATGTCATCTTTTTTTAGTTTTTTAAAATCAGTTTTTGAAGCCAACGTTGTCTCAACAAAGCCCTAGAGGCGCTGAGACCATATTAATGAAAATTGTAATTTTTTGAATTAATGAATAAAAAACAACCAAAAAAATAAAAATATTATTAGAAAATCATAGACTTGATTATATCCAATTCAACAACTTACGCAAAACAGAACAACAGGCACGAATTTCACTTGAACGACTGTGATATGAAAAAGTTTCTAGGAGTTTTGATATTATCCGGTTATAATAAATTACAACGGGAACCGATGTACTGTTCTTGGATGAAAACATTGGAAAGGAGCTCTTTCAAGACATCGATTTCGAGATATAAAAAGAAACTTTTATTTGGATGATAATAATGTAGCTGATAGAATGTTCAAGGTGAGACCATTGGCAGACTCAATAATGAAAAATGTTATGCAGTGGGGATTGTTTCACGAGCTTATTTCTATTGACGAATCAATGGTCAAATATTATGACCATCATCCCGCTAAGCATTTCATCCTGGCCAGTTCGCCAGTTCGATTCGTCTACAAAAACTGGGTTGCGGCTAGCTCTACAGGCTATTGCTTTTCATTTGACTTATATTACGGAAAATCACAGATCGCATCTTCCGATCCATTGGGCACACGTGTACCGCGGAATACTATAGAATTTTTTTACAACTTTTTTACCAGTTATAATCATCTCCTCGATCATAAAAAGTTAGGATGCCGTGCAGCTGTAACTGTTAGGGAAAACAGAACAAGAAAATGTCGTTTGACTAGCAGCTGGAAATGAAGAAGCTGGATCGTTTTGCATATGACTACATGTACGATAAAGAAAATTATATTTTGTTTGTAAGATGGAAAGATGATAGTGTTTGCACAATGGGACCAACTATAACACAATTGAACCTCTAGGAACCGTTAAGCGTTGGTGCTCAAGAAACCGTGAGAAGACTGACGCGGTGGTCCCCAATATGTTCCAAAACTACAATAAAAGTATGGGCGAGGTTGCCGAGCTCGATCAATCCATCTCTTTATATAGGATTGATGTTCATGGTAAGAAGTAGTGGTTGGTTTTATTTATATACATGCTTGATATGACATTTGATTCTCGTTTCCAAAAAAAAAAAAAAAAAAAAGTTTTTCTTTCATTTTGTGATTTTTTATAAATAAATAAATCTGAAATCAAAAACTTAAAGCCGGTTTTCATTTGAGCTCTAATGGGTTAAACGATGTTCGAACGTACGTCCGTACGGAAGTCATGTTTTCTAATTTGATGATGAAGGGTCCATAATTAGTCATAGCTCCCATAAAAGGGCGTCTCCGGAAATCACTTTAATGATGTTGACATACAAATAAAATTCAGCAGAAATAAGTTTAACAGAAGATAAATCATAAATAAAAATTTTGGGGAATGAATGGCCATATATGGAAACTATGAGCATTTATGTACCGATATACTCATAGTTTCCATATATGGCCATTCATTCCCGAAAATAAATAATTGAAATTTTAAAAGAAGAATCTTGTTGCCGATTAACTCAGTGTAGGGTATTGTTGTTTATACTTTCTTACTTGTTATGCCTATATTGTTGTGCAATCAAACCAGTAGTTTTAAAGCTCATACATATACTAATTTTAAAACACCCTATCAAATACTTTCTTAAGTTTCGTAATTTATTTCAGTCTTATTTTGACTGCAATTAATTTATCTCTCTTAAATATTTGTAGTAATTAAATTCCTTTTAAAAAATACAAAGCAGTTCCGCAAATTCTTTAACAAGTTGCTGTTAACATCTCTAGCAGAGTAACAAATATAAACGTTATAGAAACACTACTATATCATTTAAAAAATAAACGAAAACAAGTAGGCAAAATATGTATCATTGTTGCAGCAACAGCTACAGCAGCAAAAAATGGAAAACAACAAATATTTATGTATTATGTAGAAAAGAAAAATAAAAGAATTTAACATTAAATGTCAAACTTAAACAAGGCCATAAATTATGCAACTGACTTTCCATAAAGTATTGCCCCACTCCCACTCCCTCTCTCTCGCTCTCACTAACATCTTCGTCATGCCTTGAATGGTGGCAACAAAACAGCTCCCAAAGTGGTAGTGGCAACAGTACCAGCGGCGAAATAGAAAGGCTAGTAAATTTGTGTACGTAAGTATATGTAGTTAGTTGCCTGACTAGGAAGAGTATAAATGAATAAATGGATGATGGCATGACAAAATAATACTTGACTGGTTTGTAAGTTGGTTGGTTGGTTGGTTTGTGGGTTGTCTTGAGTGACAATATCTGAGTGCTTTGGTAGTCGTGAAATACAAGAAAATGAAGCATAATAAAAGGCTTATCTAAATTTATGCGAAACTTGACATTACAATCCTAAATATAAACATAAAGTGGGCACTATTACAAGGTGATTGTTTGTTGTATATTATTTTGCTTTATATTTCATTTGCCATATGAGGAAATTCAAAATTTTAAGAATTTTTTTCACTGATCGCAGTGCTACACAGACACAAAGTATAACATTTCGAATAAATTAGTAACGTCATTACAGATGCAACTACTGAGGACAACGAACTTGAAAAAAACAGGCCTGCAGAAAATATCCTAAGAATATCAAGTAACCCCCCACTATAAGTGAGAGAAAGAGGCCATCGGGAAGTTGAGAAATAACAGGGCGGCAGGCGAAGATAGAATACCAGCTGAAATTCTTCGGGTTTACATCGAAATCACAGCTGAACTTTTTCGACCTCACATCACATCAGTCTGGAAGGAGGAAAAGCTACCTACAACTTGAAACAATGGCATCATTGTTAAGTTACCAAAAAGTAATGATTTGATAGATTTCAACAACTGTAGAGAAATTACAAGATACAAGGTACTTGCTTCAAAGTGAAATGTAGGATAATCTACGAGATGCAAGCATGGTAGGTACCCTGTACCTACTGTTTGTAGATTTAAAGGAAGCCTTCGATACCATCAGACGGACTGCCATATGCAAAGCATTGAGGAGAAAAAGTACCCCAGAAAATAACTCGAGTCATCAGAACTATGTACGAGGATGCAGAATACTCAGTTCTTCACAGCGGGAATATAAGTCAACAATTTCACACAAACGCTGGAGTAAAACAAGGATCATCCCTGCTATTCACTCATGACACCATGAGCGAAGTGTGTTAAGAGAGGATTCACATGGAGTCTATCATGCCAACTCATTGATTTGGATTATGCGGATAATATTTGTCTACTCTCTCACAAGATCTTAACCTGCAAGCAACAGTAGAAGATTTGGAAAGATTGGCATGCAATTTTGGACTTGAGATAAATATCAAGAATACCAAAGCTATGAGAATTAACAACACTACCATCGATAATATCATGCTGCAAGGCCAACCAGTTTATTACGGAGAAAGGTTCTGCATTCTAAGCAGTTCAGTGTCAACGAATGGCTGAATGAAACTGAAATAAATAACAGGCTCAATAAAAAGAGGGTGGCATTCGGAAGAGTACAACCAGTATTCAAACGACCCAAGCTTGGAATATTTAACGCATGTGTAAAGTTTACTCTATTGTACGGATATGAAACCTGGTTAGTATCCAACACCATCATGCAAAAACTACAAGAATGCATCAACAAGTGCCAAGTGCAGAATGTTTTGGCTTAACAACATCAGTATCATTCAACAAGTTGAATATTTTTATAGTTATATTAAGTAACATTTTATTTAATTTTTTTTTACAATGCAAATATTTTGTATCTTTTAAATGGCGGTTTAAAAACCGAATTTGAAAATAAATGTTCGTAGTAATCCAATTTAGGTTTTTACTAAAAAAAACCTGAACGCCCAGTTTTCTTCGATATATCTAAAATCGAAGAACGCAATTATTTGTTTTAAATGTTCGCAATAGTCCACAAAAGTTTTTTACAGAAAGAAATATTGTCCACGCCCACTTATGAAATTCATCTGCAAACATATGACCAGAGACAGTGAAATGGCTGTGATTGGAGTTAGTGCGCAAAATTCCAACGACAAAGTCATTCAATATCAAATGGGCCGCTATGTAATCAGCAAGGAAGCAATTCGGCGTATTTTTGCATTTGATATTCATAAGATATATCCAAGTGAAAACAAGGATATCCAGTTCTAGGTTTCCCCTATTTACTTTCCAACAACGCATTAGGTCGCATTTAACCATTTCACGACCATAAGACTATTTGGATAAAAGTAATCACTTTTATCTATATAATGTGAATCAGTTAGCGCCAAAAAACATATTTTGAAATTAAAATAAAAAATTGTTATCGGATTTAGAGGAATTTTGGTCGTAAAGTGCAAATGTTCGTTCCACATCTCATGTTTATGGACTACATATCAATGAACGGAACATGAATAATGATTTTGTAACTTTTTATGATAAAAATGCACTTACAAGGTGGCGCAAAAGTAAACTTCCGATGTTTTTTGGCTGTAATTAAAAAAAAATGAAAAACGTTGATTCTTCTTGTGGATTATTTGTATTTGGTCTTTTAATTTTTTTTACATTAAGTCGAGAATATGATGTCATGTAAATGGCCGCCGCCACAGTTGATTGTCATTTGAGCCCTTTTTATGTCATTTTCCATCACTTTGGCCAAAACTTCCGGCAATTGGTCCTCACATTCTTGACGGATATTGTCTTTAAGAGCTGCAAGAGTCTGAGGCTTGTTGACGTAAACCCGCGACTTCAAAAAGCCCCACAAAAAGAAGTCTGGAGCGTTCAAATCAGGTGATCTTGTTGGCCAGGGCAAATCGCCAAAATGGGAGATCAGGCGCCCGGGAAATGCATCCTTCAGCATATCGGTTGTGGCACGTGCAGTGTGTGCCGTTGCACCGTCCTGTTGGAACCACATGTTTTCCAATCCCAATTCATCAAGTTGATCATTGCTCTGTAGCGCTCACCATTCACAGTAACCGTTTGGCCTGCGACGTCTTCGAAGAAAAAAGGTCCGATGACTCCTCCAGCGAAAACAGACCACCATACAGTGACTTTGAGCGGGTTTAATGGCTTTTCGTGGGTTACACGCGGATTTTCAGTGCCCCAGAAGCGTAAATTTTGCTTATTTACGTACCCGATAAGATGGAAATGGCCCTCATCACTCATGATTATTTTTGATGAAAAGTGGTATTGATTAAGGATGGCTTGAGCGTATGTTAGACGCGATTGGCGGTCAGCAGCTAACAGCTGATGCACCGTCTGGACTTTGTACGGAAACAACTAATTAAAATTAAAATTAAACCCATTCAATTTTTCGTTATTTAGCTATTCAATATTTTTGTGTTGGGACACCGGTGTACCTGTGGTCGTCAAAGGGTTAAACAGTCCATCCAAGAAACGATGAGTGTTTCTATTTGGGCTTGCTCTTGGTCATCGTTCCAAGATTTCCGAACTATAAATGGTGAATTGTGTGACACGTATAGGGAAGCGTGTCAACGCTTGCCATTGTTAGAGACTGACACTTGATGAGTACACCCTCGAAGATGCTGAACTTTCATCTAATAAACATCTAAAACGAACATAGTTTTCGATAATTTTATCAACATGCTTCCTATTCAAACCGACTGATTTGTGGAGAAAATACAAAGACGCCATATGTAATGGAACAAACGATGCACTGTTAAATCAACAACAAAAATATGTGTACAAAACTCTTATGAAAGTTGTGAAAGATAAAACTGGAGAGATTTTCTTTTAGACGCTCCCGGTGGAACTGGCAAAGTATTTTTTTTTATTTTGGCAACAATACGCTCGCAGAATGATATTGCACTTGTACTTGCTTCATCAGAGATTGCAGCGACATGCAAATCAATGAAAATCCAGCATGCTACATCTCCAAGAACAGCAAACTGATTGTTTGGGATGAGTGCACAATGGCGCATAAAAGGTTTTTGGAGACGTTTGACAAAACGTTGCAAGATTTACGAAACAATCAAAGCCGATTTGATGGTGCGATTATTCTGTTGGCAGATAATTCTCGGCAAACATTGCCAGTGATTCCACAGCCAGTGCCAGCAGAAAAACTTAATGCATGTGCAATGCGATCAATCTGGAGAAGTATTTTCCAAACAATTGCTGGATATTGCCAATGCACAGTGGTATAGAAAAAAAAAATAGAGGGAAATAAAGCTGTAACTTATAAATTTCACATGTGCAAAGAGAAAGTCTTATCAAGTTTAAGTTTTGAATTTGGACCTCATCCACTCACCAGGTGCGCGGTAAGGGTAGGAAACCTCGGGTATATTAAATTTTTAAAACGATCCTATTTCTTCGTTTGTGTTCTCGTTTCAAAAGGATTACACATATATAATTTACTTTTCGCGCACTACAAAAAGACATCGTCATAACTAGCAATTGTCTCATAATATATTCGATATTAGCATTTGAAAATTAAATTTTCAACGCTTTTTACACGCCTTACTCCAGTTTTTTAATAACAGCGGCACCAAACATTTCCCCATTTTCTGTATTTTTCAACGCAGGAGTAACATCAAATGTATGTGTCAAATCAAAGAAGAATTGTTTAAAAATAATTACTAAATCTAGAGTTATATGCATTTGGACTTTTGGAAAAAAATACAATGTTTTCTTTTTAAGTTATCTCAAAAAATTTCTAAGGAGATATATAAAGAATTTATACTTTTTGAAGATCTAGCTTTACAAAAAATATTTTAAATGAAAAACAATTTTAAAATGTTTGATATGGAGGAGACCAGGTTTATACAAAAAACGTATATTTTGTATGTAAAATTCAAATTTAGGGAAACAAAATTCTCAAATCGCATAGTCGATATAAAAATATTGTAAACTATTTTAGATGGTCCAATATGTTGTTAATAATTCTGTAAATGGTTCCTATAATTCTCATCCTGGTATGGATATTATACTCAAAAAACTAAAAAATCTAATTTTTTGGATTTTTCAACACTTTTTTAGGAATTGCGGGTTTCCTGAATAAAATTTTCAAAATTTGTTTTTAGTTTTCCATTTTTAATAGAAAAATCTATATAAATGTAAAATTTCATTAAAAAATATTCATAAACACAAATTTAATTGCAATTTGAAAAATTTTTATCTTTGCAAAAACTCAATAAAATTTTTTTTGTCATATTTTTCAAAAAATTATTCCATGAATTCTTTAATTATCAGAATTTGTATATATTTATGAAAAATACACAAAATCCCCTATCCATCATTATATAATATATCTACCTTATGTTTTTTACGTGGCAAATAAATTAGTGAAAACTTAACAAATCGCAAACAATCGATGATTATTCGCATAATTTTGATTCTGTCCATATATACGTATGAGTAATATGTATTTAATTCGAATGAACTAAAATATTTGTCATACGGCATAGGTTGAATTAGACGTGCCCTTTTATTTTCATTTTTGCAACAACATTTTTTTTATTTTTTTTATAACAAAAATAGTAATTTGTATTAATTTAATGTAATACAGGGTTTTCCAACAAGAGGTGTTATTTTGGTATTCAAAGAAAAATGGAATTTTTTGAGATAAATGATCGGATGTTTTATTTCATAATAAAGGGGCAGGTATGCAGTTAATAATGAAAAACAACATCAGCCAAATGACCACCACGACCATGCTATTAGACCATATCCTTTTCATGAAATTTCCCATAACCAAATGGCAAAGTGGCTGCGCTATGTCCTCGATAGCCTCACGAGTTCTATCTTTGAGGTCTTGAATCGACGCTGGGCTGTTGGCGTAGACCTTGTCTTTCACGTGGCCCCAAAGGTATTAAAGCGCAAGATCTCGGTGACCAATTGTGATCACCTTTTCGATAGATAACACGGTCCGGAAATTTTTCCGTCAAAGATCAATGGTTTCGTTGCTTGTGTGGCACGTAGCGTCGTCTTGTTGAAAGCAAACGTTGTCCAGATCAATATCATCTAACCTCGACCATAAGATACGGTGTAATGACGTTTGTGGAATGCCCAATTCCAAAGAACGACAAGGAATGTACAAACCTGGGTTTTCTTCAACACTTTGGGCTACAGCAGCAATATTCTCAGTTGTTCTTGAGCAACGTGCACGGGTTTTATTCTTCACATCACTAACTTGCCCCAACAGCTGGACTTTTTCCACCAATTTCTGTATTGCGGTCTGACAAGGTGCTTCACGACGACCCAAAAGTGCTTTAGTTTTGCGAACTGTGACTGCAAGATTTTCACCATTTTTATAGTGTATTTTAGTAATTTCAATGCGTTGTTGTAGCGTGTATCGTTCCATTTTTAGTAATGGCGTAGTTTCTACTTGTCAAATGTCAAAGAATAAAAGATTCAAAAGTGACAGCTACCGAAATACCGGGTGATTCGAAATAACACCTCTTGTTAAAATTGTTGTTAAAAATAATTCTTTATATTCTATATTTACAGCTTGTATTTAAATTAATCATATCAACATCCTTTTTTAACTACCAGTATTAGCATATTTTAACAATCCAATCAATTTAGTTTATACTACAGTTCATTCACTTCTGATTTGATTTGTAAACAAAAAAATAATAATAAAACTATTACACATCCCCCATGGTTAGCAATCATTTTAAGATGTTAATAAATTCAAATTGAATATTTTATCACAGAAATATTCGATTGGATATGCAAACATGTAAGAGTTAAGGAAAAAAACTTTGAAATATGGAGGAATAAATTAAGTATTCGCCCACACAAGATGCACATAAACTGTTAAAGGAATTCAAAGGAAGACAAGATGAAACGTCATATATTTAATCAGACATAAATCGTATATGCATAGCAATAGCTTTTATAGTAAAGAGAACACTTATAGCACAATGCTGGTTCACACACGTCGAGTTTAATTGAGCAAGTATTGAGTTTATAGAAGATAGAGGCAGAAAAATAGGATCATCTTTCCAATCTCCTCTCCTTTCTCTTCTATAAGCTCAAAAGATGCTCAAGGACACTTGACGAGTGTAAACCAGCATGAAAAACAATTCCGGTTAAACAAATGTTTTTCGATTTTGACCCACAGTCTGTTCAAATTTCTATGCTGTTAAATACATCACTGGAAAGGCCTTTAAAGTGTCTTTTATTTCATATCTGTATTTTCAATGTATATGACTTAGTAAGCGAGGTAGAAACAATTAACGTAGTTGTGGTTTTTTATTTATATCTCAGCTAGTTGTGGTCCGATTTTCACGATTAAAACAGCAGCGCAACCGCAACTATGCCCAATATATTGATATGTAAATTATGCTTAATTTCAACAGACAGCCCTGGGTATATCGACTTTGCTATCTATAGCTTTATGGGATCGCAAATGAAAAAAAGTATAAATTACAAACAGAATGACAAACTTTTATTAAACAAGGAAACTAAACTATTTCTTTCCACTCAACTAACAAGAAAATATAAACATAACTTTATTTATTATCGTTGTCTATTATACGTTTGAACTATTAAGTGTTTATGTGCATCTTTTGTGTAGATAAATTAGAAACATAAATAAAAGCAATTGAAATAATTTACGTACAAGAAGTAAGCACTCAGTCAGAGCACTCATCATATTGAGACTGCAACACAAAAGATCTCATACAGTCTGAAGTATTGTTATTCTTAGTTTTATGACAAAATACTAACTTGTACATAAAAACTTATACATATGACTTTCGCATACAAGTACATAAATTGTTCATTTTTATTTAAATTATTATTTAAAAATGTGGAGATATGAATGAATCTGTGTGTGTATGTAGATTTAGTCAGTCATATCATTTATTTGTATCAACCTCATCACCACCATTATGATCGCCAAAAACAGCAGCATTATCTTCAACTATACAAACGAACCAGTCGCATAATGGCGTATTTAGTTTTACAGCAAAGGACAAAGTTTTCTAAACTTTATGATGTTTCTTCGTACGTGAATTTCTTTTTTTTTTTTTTTGTGTGTTTTTGGTAAATAATTTTAACTTTTAACTTGTTGGTTGGTGGGGTGAAAAACAAAAATTACAGGGTATTTCAAGGAAGCTGTTGTGTAAAGCAACAAATTATTACATAATAAGTTTAGCTCCCTGCAGTTCTACTTAGCTTTAATTTGTGTTAGATAATAAAACTTAAAAATAAAGTTAAATTAATAAATTTATTATTTTCTATATAACAAATTCCGCAATAGCTCACATAGAATCAGAAGAGATAAGTACAGAGAAGAAATTTTAATAATTTAGAAAAATCTCTAAAATGCCTGCAAAAGACATGACAAGTAACAATTATTCTCCGCCACCTGGATAACAATCTTGTAGCGATGTGGTGGCTTTAGTGTTGGCCGTGGTTTTTATCTTGGTTGTGGATACCACTGATGTAGGGTCAACTTTCGAGATAATGAACTCAAAAGCCTTCATGACCAAAGGTTATCCTACCCTCTCTTTTCCCTTCCACTTTTATCCCTTCTCATCCCTTTTTTCCTCTCCCCCACTTGTAAGGTTAACGTGGTTGGTAGCAGTACCGAGAATCTGAAACGCTAACAGCTTCCCTCCAGTGCTAGGACACGGGCCGATTGTAGCCAATTTTGTCCAGTCCATGTTTACAGTCACTGCATGGATGGTCCATCCCCTGACGTGCCTACTCGTGGGACCAAAAATTAACAACAACAACAACACTCTGAAGAAGACCGATGATCTTCAGAAGACGACCTACTAGCCTCAAGTCAAGAGACTTTGGTCGAAATGTCAGGCAGCGTGGGTTAAAGACACATCACTCTGCTGCCCTAAAATAACTAGACAAATGCTCCTTCTCAATCAGATGCCAAGATTGGTGACCAATTGAAGAAGAAAATAAAAAAGAGGAAGAGTCAGAGTCAGAAAGACATCCTCAAATCCCGATACGCCAAGGCGCTTTTCATTCTTGGCAAGAGTGCTGCCAGCGGTGCCCCTCATCAACATGATGAGAAATTCTGTGTAAAATACCAAGCTTTCGTAGATGAGTACCAAACGTTTTTGGATTCCGTACGCAGCACATCTAAGACAGCAGCCGAAGACACACAGATGTGCCAGTGCAATCGGTCTCAGACAGAGGGAGATAAATCGCCCAAAAGGAGAAAGGTTGCCGACAAAAAGACGCTTCGAGACCCACACCAACCACGACTACATCCGCCAGACGGCTCTTCAACGAGGTGGTTAAAGACCATCCCCTAATGTGTCTGGCGACAGAGAAAGAAGTTATCGTCAATCCTGTGGTAACAGAATGGGGTGCTATCGAGTCCAAATTAACTGAATTCGTTATGGAATACTTGTTCGCTAATAGGACTGGTACGGCACCTCGGTGAAATTTACCGGGGCTACAGGGAAAGGAGCAGGTAGGAGCAGCTGAATGTGGCACTTTTTCCAACTTTTTTTAATGCTCATCTCATCTATGACAATTGCCATTTACGAAAATATACAACAAAGTCAAATAGTAAGTTTACTGTGATTGTAGCTAAATATTGCATCCGTATTTGTTCTCAATTCCTTATACAAGGTGGCGCAAAAGTAATCCTCCTATCAGAAAACGCTATAAATTTTGCGATTGGCCCCTAATGTCAGTTCTGTTTTGACATTTGTGTAGTAAACACATGCGAAATACACGTTAATAAACAATGTTACGCTACACTGCTCCAGAACCCGGACTATTGCTGACTATTTATTTGACCAATAATCGGTCGGTGACTTCGGCACAACGTGAATTTCGTCGCAGATTTCCTGGCCGTCCAACGCCTACTGGTGAAACACTGCGACGTTTAGCCGCTCGCCTCGAAGAGACTGGAACAACACGAGATGCTGCCAGGCGTGGCAGACCCCGGAGTAGCCGTACTGCAGAGAATATTGCTGCTGTAGCCGAGGATGTCATGGAAGCGCCGTCGACATCGACGACAGACGACGTGCCACGCAAATGGGCATCAGTCGACGTTCTTTACAGCGAATTTTGGTACAAGATTCGAAGATGTCTCCGTACAAAGTCCAGACGGTGCATCAGCTGTTAGCTGTTGACCGCCAATCACGTCTAACATACGCTCAAGCCATCCTTAATCACCACCAAGAGGAAGATGATTTTTCATCAAAAATAATCATGAGTGATGAGGCCCATTTCCATCTTAGCGGGAACGTAAATAAGCAAAATTTGCGCTTCTGGGGCACTGAAAATCCGCGTGTAACCCACGAAGAGCCATTACACCCGCTCAAAGTCACTGTATGGTGTGCTGTTTTCGCTGGAGGAGTCATCGGACCTTTTTTCTTCGAAGACGTCGCGGGCCAAACGGTTACTGTGAATGGTGAGCGCTACAGAGCAATGATCAACGAGTTCTTGAATTGGGATTGGAAAACATGTGGTTCCAACATGATGGTGCAATGGCACTTACTGCACGTGCCACAACCGATATGCTGAAGGATGCATTTCCCGGGCGCCTAATCTCCCGTTTTGGCGATTCGCACTGGCCAGCAAGATCGCCTGATTTGACCGCTCTAGACTTCTTTTTGAAGTCGCGGGTTTGTGTCAACAAGCCTCAGAGTCTTGCTGCTCTTAAAGACAATATCCGTCAAGAATGTGAGGACCTATCGCCGGAAGTTTTGGCCAAAGTGATGGAAAATGCCATAAAAAGGGCTCAAATGACAATCAACTGTGGCGGCGGCCATTTACATGACATCATATTCTCGACTTGATGTTAAAAAAACTAAAAGACCAAACAAAAATAATCCACAAGAAAATCAAAGTTTTTCATTTTTTTTTTTTTAATTACAGCCAAAAAATATCGGAAGTTTACTTTTGCGCCATCTTGTATATAAAACTTATTACATATTAACTGTATTAAAGATTAAAACTGTATTAAAGATCAATTCTGTTATCTCTTGAGGTTTGTGGATCCATAAGTCTATCCTAGACTTGACCGAACTACCTCAGTCAACGACAAAACCACGCAACAATGTTAAAATTTATTTATTTATAGACATATATATTACGAAACGGTCACACGAATTTACTTATTTTAAATTAATATAGCACTCTTACTTGTTTAATCATATATATAAAACACAAACAATTTTATCTACCTATGTCCGTTATAGACTCTAAAACTATCCAACCGATTACCTGCAAACTGCTATCATTGGAAAGGTCCATTCAGTCTATTCGTAAAGCTGATTTTCGAATTTTCCCATAGAAACATTTTTTAAAAATTTGAACTTTTGTACTATAAAAAAATAATTTTACTATAAAACTTCTTTTATCAATCGATGATAAACAAGTTTGATTACTCTTGAACATTAGGTGCATGAATAAGAAATTTCCATATGAAATCTATTTTAAAAATATATTTTGAATAACTCCGATTGGCGAAATGAACCAACTTCGCTTACATTGCAGCGTTTTGAAGTTCCATATGGAATCCCCGGGAACTGCTTGGCGAAACAATGACACTGATTTTTGAATTCATTTCTAAGGGCCAGCAACGCGGACTGGATTCAGCTAATTTATTTATATAGATTACAGATAAAATAATTAGTTTAGCCTATATTTACCAAGATGCTGAAATTTATAATTGGTATCATTTTTATATATGCAGCTATTGTTCAGTGGGTTAATTCATTTCGAAAAGGAAAGCGTTTTAACTCATAGGCTTCCGGATTGAACTATACACTAACCACCCAGAATTATCTCTACACATATTTTTTAATAAAACACCCTGTATTCATATATTTCAATAACTTGTGTTTTTTTTTACATTTTTATGTGTCTGCTGTAGTAGTAGTAGTGGCAGTAGTAGTTGATGTTGATGATGATTGCAATAAAGTTTTATGAAAATTGTATAATATTTTATTACTTTGATATAATACAACAAGAACAACAACAATAATGATAACAACAATACATAGATACAAACTCATCTCGTCAGTCACTCACTCACTCGCACACATTCATGCGGGTCGTTGATACCAGAAGACCTTTTGTATTCAAACATAAAAAGAAATATAAATATTAGTTTCAGCCTTTTTTCGCTTTTCCACTTTTGCTTACTTTGTTTATACCCTATAAGGTATTATAAGTTTGTGCTGATGTTTGCAATGCCTAAAAATATTACCCGCCTTAAAGTATACCTACCGATCGACTCAGAATTAATTTCTGATTTAACTTTTACTTCAGTCCGTCTGGCTGCCTGTCCATGTAAATTTGTGCGCAATTTCGAAACTTTTTGCTTACAAATTATCAACGTCTCAAAGACAAATCTTGTTGAAACTGGCTGAAATCGAACCATTATTTCACCTGGGCCCCATACAAATGTTCTCCCGAACTAGGACTCTATCAGTCATAAATGTTTAATTCATATAGGTATCTACACAAACTTCGCTCCAAATAAGTCTTATGTCTCATATCACCATTTTATGATGATCGGTCCATAATTGGTCATAGCTCCCATACAAGGCCCACTTCCGACAAACACTTTAACGAGCATAAATCTCATAAAAATGTTGGTATCTAAATAAAATTTAACAGAAAGGAGTTTCATATAAAAATAACTCACGCGACCTAATGTTATGGCGATTGGTACATAATTGGACATAGCTCCCATATAAAGCCTACTTCCGAAAATCATTTACGAATATTAATTATTGAAATGTTAGAAGAAAAAGCTTTATTCTCATTTATTCAGTGTAGGGTATCATATGGTCGCTCTTGACCGACTATACTTTCTTATTTGTTTTATATTATTTTATTTTCGACTGACAAAAACACAAACACACTCTGGGGAAGATTTAAAGTTAATTTTCGTTATGGTTATTTAGTTTTTTTGTCACTTTTATTTTTGTTAAGAATTTTTGCTTGAAAAAAAAAAAGAAAAACAAATATTTAAAATATTAATTTTTTATAGGGTAATTTATTATTTTTGGCCATTATTAGGCTTTGTGTGAGTTTTAGAATTTTATGTAATGGTGTTGGATATATAGGCTATTATTATTAGCTTTTGATACTGTTTTATAGTTGCAGCTATAAACTGTAGCGAAAACTTTCATTACAAAGTTAACCCTCTATTTTTCTACATTTAAAATAATAAGAATGTTAAGCAATGTTCATGAAATTCTTTACATTTCCTGCCGCATCAATTTATTCAAAAATATTTTTTGATTTAGAAATTTTTCATAAATTTCGTTGCACACTTTGGTGCATTGATTTCCACACATATTTTATTTCTATGTATTTTTCATTAGGAACATCAAATATGCTGTTTCTGCCAAAAAACATATTATGTAAACGTACTCATAACCGAAATGTGTTGAATAGAAACTAATTTGATGTCTGATATATATAATATTGGTAAATCGTGATTTATCCTATAAAAAAATATGTTGCTAGTACAAAATATGTAGACTTTTCATATGTGTGGAAAATAACACACGAAGGTAAGCAACGTTAAATGGCTTAAAGTTAAAATTTTTAAATTTTTTTAATTAATTAATAACTTAGCGTCGTTAGATCATGACAAAAACATTAGAGAAACTCCTACGATTCTGAAGTTGCCCATATTCCGGCTGATATGTATTGAAGTGTGGCGGAAAGGAATCGAATGTCTTAATGAGCAGGCTGGCTTCCATCCCCGCAAATCATGCATTGACCATGCCAACAGTTTACGGATCATAAACGAGCAATCTGTTGAGTGGAGGACGCCGCTCTACTTTTTATTCATCGATTTTTAAAAAGCATTCGATACGCTTTCCCATTCAGCCATATGGTATTGTTAAAGCCCTATATCAGAACGCAGACTGTCAAATTCTTCATGATGGCTACATTAGTGACTCATTTAGTATTAAAACTGGAGTGAGACAAGGCTGTGTTTTGTCGCCCCTACTTTTTAATATCGTCCTGGACAACAGAATGAGGGAAATAAATTGGGGATTTAACAGAAGGCTAAAAGATCTCGACAATGCCGACTACATATGTCTACTACCCAGTGTTGCCAGGAGCTGGCTAAAAAAGAGGCTATATTGACTTCAAAAAAAGGCCAGAAAAAGCCGAACTGTTTAAAAGAAAAGCCAATAAAAAAAGCTAAAATATAAGAAATTAAGAATTTAGGTTTATATTTATTTTTAAATAAAAAAATTAGAAAATATGTTCATAAAATTCATAAAATTATAAAGGCACACTTCAGCAGCAAACAAAAAATAACATTAATCATTAATAATAAATATACATATATATTTTTATACAGGCAGAACTCAAATTTTTTATTTTTTTTTTTTTTAATTTAAGTACTAAGTATTTACTATTTCAGTGTTTCGAAATCACTACATAAAATATACATTAATATATTTTCAGTCTGTTAATAATACATGTATAATTATAAAGCAGTTATATTAGTTTTATCATAATCGGAAGAATCAGAACTAGAATTTCCGTAAATATAAATAAAATACAATAAGGGTACTCATTTAAACGCTTAAGTTTCCCATTTGTGCAAACGTGCAAATTTGCGCGACGTGTTTCATGAAACCATCTTTACAATTTTGTGCAAGTTTACACAGAAAATTTATATTTGTTAAAAATGTCAAATAAAAATAAATTCAACAAAAGCTGTAAAAAAAAGTTTTTCAAATTGTATACATTTATATTCTAAAAATGTTGAATGAAAATTAAATCTTTGGATCAAACGATGATATACATAGTTTGGAAGATTTTCTTTATCTTCTAGCTGTGGGTTAATGTTTCCATACACATTGTCATTCAATCCAATCATTCTGTTCCAAAGTTACACAATTATCACATGCACAAAATATTTATATTTTATTTGATTTTTATTTTTCATAAATAAAAGTAAACAAAAGCAGCTGTTAATCAAATGCACAATAAATTCAAGTTTGCGAGTCTAAATTGTCGTGCAAACTTATCAGAGTTGTGCAAACGAATTTCCATACATTTTTTGACAGTTCATTTGCGAGAGTGTAAAAATGCACAGATTGCACAGTTTGCGAGGCATTTAAGCGTTTACATGAGGACCCTTAATAAATAATATTTATGTAATTTTTTAATGATAATCCAATATTCAATAACGCATCAAACACTTTTAACTTTACAATTTTCATTGTACTAAAAAGTCGTACAACCTCTGCATTACTTATAGGAAGTACTAAAAAGTTAAATACTAGATCAACCATGTCAGAAAATGGACATTGTTGGTTCTATATTTGTCCATATGTAGTTTAAAATATTCTGCCCATAAAATTTAATCTTCGTAATTTCACATACATAATATATTTTTTTGTTTTTACGAGTACATTCTATTTTAAGTGTATTATCAACGGATAAAAAATCGATTTAGTTTTCGAAGAGTTTTTGTATGGTAATCTTTGTCGCAATTGATCAATTAGTTTCATTTGCGATATCATTTTTCATAATCTTCACTAATTAAACCGTTCTTTATTTTATCTCTCATTCTTCAAACTTGTATGAAAAATGTGGCGAAAATATTAAACAATTTTCAATTCTGGATGATAATGGATCAAATTCTTTGCATTGTAAGTATTACAATTTGAAAACACAAACTATGGAGAAGAAATTTTTAATCAGAAAACAGCTCTGATCCGCTAAATGGCTTACAAATGATTAATTTACTTTTTGTACTTTGTGCAACACTGGTTTCAAAAAAAGATGGTACACCAAATTATAATCAGTATATTAATCACTTAAATGTTTGGCTATTTCAAATGACAGCCATCTAGTATCAAGAGTTTGTGGGGCTCTTGTCCATTATATAACAATTTTGTCTTGAAAGTGAATTTGCTAGACATTTATAGCTTTCAGATATACAACACCCTATTTAATTTTGAAGCACTTGATGTTGGCAATTGTTATTTGTTTCTTTAATACTGCATAATTTTTGAGTATGTCAAAAAGCTAAATAAAAAACAGTAATTAAGTAAAATCAAAATGGCTCACAAATATAAATTTAGCCTCAAAAAGGTTATTTTGAAATTAAAAAAAGGGTAGGAAAAAACCACGAAGCTAAATCCAAAATTTCGAGGCTAAAGAGTAAATAAAAAGGCTAAATTTAGCCTCCAAAAGGCTAAACTGGCAACACTGCTACTATCCCACAACGTCAATGATATGCAGGCTTAGATCAATGCAGTACAAACTGAAGCAGCTAAGACTGCTCTAAAAATAAATATTGCCAAAACTAAAGCTTCTAACAACAGAGCATTCGCAATAAATGAGAAGAATCTTGAAGACGTGTCAACGTTCTACTATCTCAGAAGTCTTCTGACTATAACAGGTGATACTGCAGCTGAGGTAAGAAACCGAATAATAGCGGGTAAACTTTCGTTTGGTATCTTAAACCCCATATGGCAATCAGCATATATTTCGAACAGAACCAAGCAAAACATATTTAATTCATAAAATCATATCTTTTTTATAGATGTGAATCGTGGCATGCAGCGCAGAAGGATGTTAACTCGCTACAGCTCTTCACAAATCGCTGCCTACGGAGAATTTTAAAAATATTCTTGCCAGTTACGATATCAAATGTAAGGCTGTCCATACCTTCCAAAACCCCGTATATGTCGAGATTTGAAAAAGGAAATGGCGCTGGCTATGGCAAACTTTACGAAAGACGATGTCACAAGATAAGCTATCAAATGGAACCCGTAAGGAAGCCGTAGAAAAGGAAGACCATCACACACCTGGCGTCGCCACTTCGAAATTGAAGCGGCCAACCAACGCAAGTGCTGAAACGAGATACAAATACTTGCATAGCACAAATCAGAATGGAATAAATTTGTTATGGCCCTATGCTCCTAATGGGAACTACGGTAACATATACATATATATATAATTGCCTGAGTCTTACTTCTTCTTTTTTAAATATTCCCTCCATATTTTTGATGGGGTATATAAAAAAAACATTAATTCCGAAATGCTCAAAGTTAAAATAGCTACAGTGCCGAACTTAATTATTGGCAGAGGATGCTCATTGTACTTTAAAGTCGACATAAATTGATGAATTTATTCCGTCGAACAAAACAAATTCCGTCGAACAAAACTATTGACACACTTAACCTTCCCCCTTGGGGCATGTATAAGCATCTTGGTGAGCTCCACACCTTGATGTTACGCCTCAAGGGGAAATATGGAGCGAAACCGGGGCTCCGAGGTGCACGGACCTCATTCCTGGTAAGAGTTAATTTATTAACTCGCAGCTGACTAGAGTCTTATCTAGTATAGCGGGGGTCCTTTTGCCCCAGGACCTATGGTCCTGTAGGACCATTGGTGAGGTCACTTCGGTGAGTACGCTATGGTTGTGGTTAAAACCCAAAGCGGGAAGAAGATCGTTGGTTAAAGGACTGATATTTGGGCTAGTGCTAAATTTCGGACTACCAATTGTATCTTACTAGGTGCTGTTGCTGACTCAACAGAGCCATTGAAAGTAACAGATAACCAACTGGCGTTTGTGCTCAGGAAATGTATTGAGGCAGTAGCATTCGTGATGTACTGGTCGTTGGACTTGGTTTTCTGTCGAGGTCAAAAGTGTGTGTTATAGTACACTCACTTTGACTTTTATCGGCAGGGAGCTTTTGAAGTCAGAGACCATAAATCGGACTGGATCACCAGGCCGGATGTTGCAGCTTTGATAATTGTCCAGGGCTGGTCAGTTGGCTAGCTAGCTATGGATGGCAGGGATTAGATAGCCCGAGCTCTCGAGCAAGGGGATTGTACATTGATCTGTGCAATCTTTGTACAAGAAGTTGCCAATTGAGTGTACCTTGCAAGTCATTCAATGGCGCTGATAGACGCATTGTTTCTATCCGGTGTTAAGAGCACCATGGAGTCTAAGCCTATGCGGCAGGTACCCATGATAATCTTAGACACATTCTGACACACTTAACCAGATTCTTCAAATTTTATCGATCTAGCCACTTTCTTTTCTTAGAAAATCCTATTTTTTCTTCGTTTATTTAACATTTTTAGTTTCTAAAACTGTTAATATCAATTTGTAAAAGTTTTTCACAATAATTATCAATTTTGCTGAAAATGGCTAACACAAAAAGGAAACAGCAGAATCTGAGCGAAAAATCATCCTTCACTTGCACAATCAAGATTGGAGAGATTATGGAAAGGAGCCATTTTATAATTCGGAGTATCGTGCAACGTTTTAATGGGAGCATCAATGGGAGCTAAACATACAGGTCGTTCTAGTTCCTTAAGTAAGCGTGAATGCAGCCATATAATAAAAAAAGTCAAATTATGTCCAAAAATATATTCAACACAGATTAAAGAGTTTGGGAAAGATGCTCACGCAGCAACAGTCAGAAGAGTGCATCAGAAGGCAAACTATAGTTGTCGTATTACTAGACGTAAACCATTGATTTCACCTGTGAAACAAAAGAAGCGTTTAGAATATGCCAAAGACTATTTACGTAAGCCACAAGATTTTTGGCACCAAGTGCTATTCCCTGATGAAAGCAAATTTAATATCTTTCGCTCTGATGGCCGTCAAACGGTATGGAGAAAACCAAATAAAGAGCTTGAAAAACAAAATATTGCATCAATAGTAAAACATGGTGGTGGAGGGGTAATCGTGTGGGGTTGTATGGCCGCTGCAGGGGTTGGTGAGCTGGTGTTCATTGACGAAATAATGGACAAAATTAAATATATGGATACACTTCAGAAAAAGTGCAGAAAAGTAAAATTTAGCATTTTCTTTCACTTTTCAATATGACAATGACCCGAAACATTCGGCCTATACCGTACGCATATGGGTTTCATATAATGTTTCTCATGTCCTACTACACTTTTCACAATCTTCCGAGCTCAACCCAATAGTGCATCTGTAGGAAGATCTAGATTAGCGAGTGAAAAAGCGTGCTATAGAAAAAGAATGAGTTGAAGCAGGCCTCTGTTGAAGAATGGCAAAGTATTGCGTCAGATATCACAAAAAAGTTGGTGGATTCATGCCTAAGCAATTCGAGACAGTTAAAACAAAAATCACTTGCAACTTAATACTACATTTTGCAATACTGTTTGTTAAATCAAATGTTTTTTTTAGCTTTTCATGAAATTTGCCAATAATTTTGTTCATTGAAATGAAGTACTTTTTATATTGTTTAGATATTAATAAATAATGATATTGTGGAAATTTGGTTATATTTTGTAGGAAATTCATCAATCTATCTGGTAAATATATTTTTTTTTAATTAAAAATTTCTACAATGCGGTCTTCAAGTCGACCATCAAATTTGAGAAATATTGAAAAAATGGATAGTTGGTAAATATCGATTTACCTGGACAAACACAAAGCCAAAAGTTCAATTTTCTTTTAATCGTTTCTTAATAAATATATCTATCAACTTAATCAAGAAGATTGATGATACATTACTTGTTTTTGAGATACTGTATCTGAAAGCGGACCAAATAACCAACATTTTTTAACACTAATAATCAGTCAACTTTGAATTGCTATATCTTATGAACCAAAAATCTCATTGTAATAAAGGTAGCATATTTGAAATCGTTGGATAATTTTCTGTAAAATAGGTTTATTCAATATTTTTTAGGGGCACATGAAATGTTTGAGTTTTGCAACCTCACTTGTTTTACATGCACTACTGTACGACGTCAAATTTCTCACTTTGTCAACATCAGAGCCAATCCGCCACGGGTTAACAGTTTTTATTTACTTATACTTTCAATGTTGACTTTTTATATCCAGAATCAGACTGAGCCATAGCTACTCTGGAAATATAAAAAATAATTAAAAAACAACCTATGTGATATTATTGATAAGTTTTTCCAAAAAATAAAAAATTAACGAATTATTTTCTTCAAATCTCCTGCTGCAATGCATTCGAATTATTTCAATACATATTATAACAAAATATGTTTAAATTACTTTTAACCTTTTAGTCTTTATTATTATTGATATAGATACTTAGTAAATATTATTTCTTTTAATTTAACAACTTTTTTTGAGTAACAAATATGTTTAGAGCTTTAGCTATGAGACAAATATATTCCCCTAGCTTATTTTTCATACTTTCTAATGGTTTTTGTATTCTTCTCGCAAGAAGAAAAACAAACAGAAAGATAATAACACAAAGAGTAAATAAAAATATTTAGTCAGCATAGGAGAATTTTTAATAGGCTATGGAAAGTATATGTCCCAGTATACAATATAAAAATATATGTTAGCGCACTTTTTACTCCGTGGTTTTTGTTACAATGTTTGAAACACAAGCTAATGGTCCACTAAACCCAGCCTATAACCTCCATTTGGTCACAGGGATAGTAATTTTGCATAGTATTATTGTGTTTTACAGAAAACAGTGCTCACAACTAAAATCTTGCCTTAAAAATTATCTTTCTTTAAAATTTCTTTCTTTAAATTTCATTTACCAAAATCCATTTGCCTGCATGTCACCTACTAAATGACTGCAATAATGTGCTGCTTGTTATTTTTGAAAGGATGTACAAAAAAGTGTTCAACACCAAAGTGGCTCATTACTTTTCATTTTGGTACAAATGAAAGTTTTTATTATTATTTTTTTTTTTTCTTTGCTGTATTATGAATTTTACAAACATAGAAATGGTAGAAAAAGAGAAAAACAAAAATAAGAAAAAAATTCTAAAAATTTATTATCTATTTTGTCTGCTACTCCCACTAGAATGAAATTCTAGTTCAACACGATATAAATGGAATGCAGAGTGCGTTTTTGTCACAACATTGAAATTTATGAGGTGGATTAAGATGGATACAGTGAAGGTAGAAAACATATATAGATATGAGTCCAACTTTTTAAATTATATATACATGAAGGTTAACGTACTATTAGAATTTTAAGTAACGTAAACCTTCCCAACAAACATTTGGTCATTAATGTTAAAATTTGTTATAAAATAAATAGTATAACGAAGTTTCCGTGGAAAAGATTCGTAGTTTTTATAAAAACTAAAGTCAAAAATAAGTATACAAATATACATATTAATGTTGATATGTAATAACTAGATGATTTTACAATATGTAATTAATAGTGGACAAATCTCTTTACAATAAATATGTGAAGCATCTATTGATTTGTTACTTGAGGACGTCAAACCTTTGAGATATTTATTCAAAAAGAATATAAAAGGTTCTCCAACAATAGGTATTTTTTGAATCACCCGGTATTTTGGTAGCTGTCACTTTTGAAGTTTCTATTATTTGACATTTGGAACGATACACGCTTCAACTACGCATTGAAATTATTAAAATTCACTACAAAAATGGTGAAAATCTTGCAGTCACAGTTCGTAAAACTAAAGCACCCATTTCCACCTCCATTGAAACCATTGCTATTTTACGAGAAAAGTTTCCGGACCGTGTTATCTCTCCAAGAGGAGAGGAGCACCTTGCGACTTCTTTCTTTGGGGCCACGTGATAGATAAGGTCTACGCCAACAGCCCAGGGTCGATTCAAGACCTCAAAGATAGAATTCGTGAAAATAACATTAAAATTGCCAAAAAAATTAAATCAAATAGTAGTAATTATGCATTTGTAAATATTTTCATTTGTTGCCCTTATGACACCCCAACCACAGCTTATGTATGACTTAATAATGCGAGATTTATTATAGATGACCTATATTTATACCATCAAATCTCCGTAAACGGGAAGTTTTGCTTCACTTTTTTAATTTGTAAAAAAGTGCCATTGAAGCACACCGATTGCTCACCGAAGCTTATGGTGAATGTTTTCCATCGGTTTAAATGTTTGAGTTCAGAACGATTTTGTCACGAAAGACAAAGATACCCCATGCCATCCAAAAAAAGTGTTGTCAAACTCAACAAGAGCTTACAAAATATTGGGAGCTTTTCAACGAGCAATTTCAAAAGGTTTCCAGCAACAGGATTCATCCAAAAGCTGGGAAATTGGGTACCATACGAATTGAAGCTAAGATGCCTTGAAATACCGTTTTCCATGTCCGAAATTATGCTTGAAGGCTATAAAAGATATCGTTAGAGATCATATATAGACCTTAGGAACACCGAAAACCAAAAAATTACCATATTAGGGCCACCTTATTGTACGTAGGTGGATTTAAAACTTGTGAGATTGGTTTAGTGGAGATGGTTTCTCATATACAAAGTAAATATCAATTACTTAAAATCTGTTAAACTATAATAGTGTGATTGTAAATGCTTTCTATGAGTTATATTGTACCCATAGAACGTAGTTAAGGTACAAAAAGTTGAATCAGAACAGTGGGCCTGTCAGCTGCAACGCAAAGCAAATAGTTGTTTTTAATAACACTTGAGTTCCTAATGAGCTGGTTGATATACATTTCCTTCGAATTGAAATAATATTATGATTAGAAAATTTGTTAATTATGTTTTAATAAACCCTTTTTATTATATTTTCGAGCAATTTTTAAAAAACTTCACATTGAGTTTAACGGTCTGTAACAACTGCTTGCCACATTCATTATGTTATAAACTTTCCATCAGTAGAAACACGCAGTTATTAACAATATTTATAGGTATGACAACATTACTTGTTAAAGCTGCTAACATTAACATTAAAGCTGCTAAAACCTCTAAAAATAGAACATTATACTTTTGTCCGTTAGAAAATTCATGAAACTACTACAAGACCACACTGTGTATATAAATAGTAACAGCGAGTTGTTGAACTTTCAGTAGGAGCTGTTACTGGCCTACCTAAATAAAAGCGTAAGGCGGAACGTTTCTTTGCTTTAACGCTGAAATGTCATACCTAAATAAAAGCGCCAACGCTACGTCAAACAATAAAAACAAGGTTATCAAAAAAATAAATATAACAAGCCGGATTATTAAAACAATAAAGTACATTGCAGTATTGGTGTTTCTGAATTTTGTTTTGTGTTTTGTGATTTGTAAACTAAAATTTTATCAAAAAAACTAAATATTAAAGTTTAAAAAATGAGTTTCTTGAATATTTGTTTCTCCTTTTGTATGTATGTGTTTACATTTATAGTGATTTGCAACTAACTTCACTATTAAACGCGCTGTCAAAATCGGATTTTCCAATTGCAAAGCGTTGCCGTCGCGTTATTTCGGTATGCTGCATACAAATTGTATGGGCATGAGAATTTTTGACAAGTAAAAAACGCCTTACGCTCCAATTTAGGTATGCGTGTTAGAGGTAACATCAACTGTATTACCAGTGTATTCTTCTAAACTATAAAGTATGCTTTTAAAGCGTGTGTATTAAAAGAGAGTGACTATTTAAATTATTGTGTTAATTTAAATAAATAAAGAGTTGTTACAAACGTAACCGTATATTAAATACACTGGTCAACAAAAAAACACTTTTTGCATGTAACAAGAAAACTTTTGTATAGTTATGCTTGCAACAAGGATAAGGAAAACAGAAATATAATTAGAATGTTTTAAATACGAATAGTTCTTTCGTAATTTGATTTTATTCTATGTTAGAAAATCTCAGATTTTATCAACAAAATGACTTTATTTTGTTATAATGTAATATAACTAAACGTGAATGTAACTTTATGATTTTATTCTGAATTTTACTCATGGAATGACGCTTTGTAATATCTAACAGTAGTAAGCCAGCGTTCATGTACCCCACTGGCCCTGATATAATTTTTCTATCGTAGAAATGATATGGTAGAATCTTTCACCGTGTTTTTTTTTTTATTTTTAATTTCTAAAAAGTTTATACCAAAGTATACCAAGTAGTTTGACTCTCAATTTTTTTAAATTACTCTCTCACATATATGGGTAGCGTGTGAGTTCAGAGAAATGTAAACAAATGAAATTTCTTGAAATTTAAACTTTTGATATTTGTTAAAATCGTTTTTTTACACATTATTACTTAAGCACATATAATTTTATATTTTTTTAAAACACTTAGCACACTTTCATTGTTAAAAAGTTTATATTTTGCACAAATCAAGAAAAAAATATTTTTGGAATTTCTGACATGTAATTTTTTGTTATTGTAGAATTTAAACTATAGGACAGAGTTACAATTTTTGGTATTGAAAATTCATATAAAATTCAATTTAGAACGTATTTATAAAACTCTGTTGCTGAAGAAAATTTAAAAGGCACCAACACATGTGTAATTTTGTTACTCACACATGTTTAGAGTTAAGTACTTTTTTACTAACACATACATTGAGTTAGGTACTGTTGTCAAAGAGTCGGGCTACTAGTTATACTTTGGTTTATACAACAAAACGACCATGTACAATTTGTTTGATAAATTTAAAAATTGATTATGGATAAGTGCTTAAAAATCTATCTATTGAAATACGATAAATATTAAAATATAATTTAATTAGTCAAGTAATTTTAAATATAACTAAGTTTACAAATGTTTGAATTTTTGCTATTTCAGCTTTTTTTTATTTTGAATATGTTACAATTTATTAAGAAATTAAGAAATCAAAATCATGAAAATTATATATTTTCGACGTGCTCATTATAAATTAGCACCTGCTATACAAAACACAATCAAGTGTGAACATTAAGCCATTTTATTGCCCTAAAAATACATTTTCTGCCAAATTTATGATGTAGTTTGAGCTTAGTAATAACAAACATTTAGTTTTAGTTTATCATTTTTTAAGTACCACGAAGATATCTACCTGTAACTAGAATCTATTATTTCTACAATTTTGGCATCTTTTATGGTTATTTTATACATTTCGTCTAGTTATAGCTATTTATGTTACTTAAAGAAGTAGTCAAATTGCTGTGTTCACTTTGGTGGTGTGCAAATGGAGAATTATATTCTTATCAGAATTTGGCATTGTACAATGTGTACCTGTACATTAGGGTTGCCCTTATATAGAACTTTTGTTATTTTTGATGCTCCCATGGTTTAAAATGTTTAAACGTTATCTAGACATTAAATGCAGAATATTTGTGCAAAATCAAATAAAGTTTAGAGGTTGCACATTTTATATGAGGTTTCGAATTGTGGGTGAGAAAATAGTAGTTGAAATAAATTTCCAAATAAAATAGAAAATTTTGTAAGCGATAAACTACTTATTTACTGTACTATAATTTCATTTGTTTAAACAAAATTTAAAAAAATGTCTTCGATTCTAATAAACTCGTATTAAAAATCTAAATTTAACGTGGCGTCATTTTTGAAATTGGCAGATTTTGATGAAATTAAGTTATTGGTCAATTCTTAGTCTATTTTCGAATTTTTGACGTCTACTTTAGATTGCTAATTGCCGATTTTGTTGTTTAAATTTTCGAAAACAAAGAAAATATTAAAATGTCAAATATATAACATTTTTTTAAGATCAACCAATATATTAATAAAATAACCTTAACTCAGAGTTAGAAATACTGTTCATTGCTATGTAGAATATCCCGGCTCTTAGCTAAAAGGACAACACTGCTTCTGCCAACAGGCATCTGACAGTAGACTCCAGTCAAAATTTTATCAAGCTGCGTCATTTAGTTTATGTTTGACAGCCATTTATAGCAGACTATCGCGTGACTTGAGGAGAAATTGGAAAAAAGTTAATAATTTTTTTAATGAAGAAACCATCACTCAAATAAAGACTAAGATTGACAAATACTATGGGAACTCTGCACCATCAATTTCAATGGTAAAAAAGTGGTTTATAATTGAAAAAAAATTAACGATATGGTGTTGGCCTATAGGATATTGAAATTGCGAGAGAATGTGGAAGCCATAGTCATCTTACATGGCTCAGTAGTTTCAATTTTGTGTGAAAACTTGGATATGAGATAGCGTTATGTAAGATGGCTGCCGCGTTTGCTCAAGTTATTCGATGAAGTCAATCATTTTTTTTCAAGTAAATATAGTCATTAGAACCGTAAGTTTTAATTTTCAGGAGAAGAAATCAATCTGAACGAACAATAGTTAAATTGTGAAGGCCGCCTGTAGGCGGTCTTGCCAGTTTACGTGTAATATTACACCAAAGGTAAATTGTATACGCATTATTTTCGATGGTGGTAGTTCCAGAAACAATTTTTATCAAATCGACAGAATAAAGACAGGTCTTATTTGGAACAAATGACTTGGGTGTCACATTTTTTGCAATGTTGCACCTTTTTTTCTCTCCACCCCAACAAGAAAAAGATCGTCAGCATCGAACTGAACATCAGCTACTTGATGAGCAGCTCTTTTCCCAACACCTGATATGTCAGGCTGTAGTGATAAAGGCTCATCGAGATTTGGAACAGATGGTCATCCCACAGACGATATATTTTTGTAGAAAACAAGTCCCGCAGCTACTTCCTCCCGCAAATCTGGAAGCTGTAAACGCCGTTTTTTAATCGGACACATTGTTGGAAGCATTGGCCTTTAATGCATTTGTAAAGACCATGCCCACAAAGTAGTAGAACAACCTAATTAACTATAATATTGCGAGTCTTAGCTCAAATATGGTATCGACTCTGGAGACCATCCATGATATCTACTTCACCCATGCGATCATTGTATTCTCGAATAATTTGAGGGCAGTTGATTTCGATGAATTTCTTCTTCTTTCTATCATACCGAGAAACCTTTGATTGTTCTTCGCCAGGATTGGTTCTTCTGAATCGGGAAGACATATTTGTTATTCTTCCACAATACAGTATTCACATTGACTACATGTATTGAAGTCATGTATTCTACGCAAAATTATCTCTTCTCTTAGTTCATTTCACAGTTTACACAAAAACAAATCATGATCATGAAATATGACAAAACAAAATTAGTACCTCTTATTGTGCCCAAACCATAAATTCCTCTGGCTCGTACATAGACTAACAGCGGCTTCGATTTGTAAAAGTTATCAAAATACAGGATGTGGTGCTCGAAATTAGGAATCTTCAAACATTTTAGGTAGCTCCAATGTCCGGTATAACAGGTAAAATGATATTATCTTCGGACCCATTGTAGATTTAAAACCGGTAGGCTAAGAATCACAAAGCACGGACAATTTGATCCCCCTTTTATGGGGCTTATTGGGCATGTATTTTCGGAAATGGTGTTTTGTCTTTGGAACATAAGTGGAATCAGCAACACTGTCTTCGTTATCAATACTTTCATCTCTGCTGTCTACAGAACTTTACAGAATCGATGAACTCGAGAAATTGTTCATCAGACATTTGCTCCAAATTGATATTTTCGTATAAGGACGCTTAGTAATATCCATCTTTAAGAGAATATTAAAATAAAAGGGTGCAAATAATAGAACCATTAGCAAACAACAGAGTTATATGTACAAAATGTTTTTCGTTTTCGTTTTTAAATCAAACTTTTCATTTTTTTCACTTCAAATACATTTTAGAATTTAAATATAAAATGCTATCTACTTATCGTAAAATTTTGATGTCAATCATTTTATTCTTAATGTTGTTTTTTAATAGTTAAATTTGCGAAATAATTTTCGATGCTAATTTGATGACTTTTTGCACTTGATTGATCATAGCTCACAAACGACTTGTCAGAATATATTGAAAGGTATAAAGAACATTTAAAAAAGTGTTGTCTAAAGACAGTTTTCACTACTTTGAAAAATCGAAGACCGCCTTGAGGTGGTCTTATCGGTTAGAGGGTAAACAAATTTAAACATTTGCTGAAATCGATAACCACTTACAACTTGATACCAATAAAAATCATGAAATTGCACTCATTTCTCAAATCATAAATTTCGTAATTTATCATTGACTTAGAAATGCGTCATTTTTTAAATTTGTTGATTTTATTTTAAACATCAGTACAATACAAATTTACTCAAAGTATTCGCCATTGTTTTGTATAACCTTTTCCTATCTTTCTTTTCTAGTAGATTCTACACATATGAAAATCTTTCAGAGCGAATAAATAACACACATTTGACATTATTTTAAATTAAATGATACCCCATTTTGGGGCTTTGAAGTTACGCCCCACTTTAGTGTTTAAAGATCAAATTCAAAGCTTATACTCCTCTACACCTCCTTTATAGTCGTGGGAAATTTAGTTAAAATCGAACTATCTGTTCAGAAGTTACATATTTATTTTCACTTTTTGTTATTTCCCCCATTGTGGACTGGTGACAGGGCCTTGCAACATTTTGGGATCCATTTTTCATCGCAAGTAACGATTCGGAGCAAAAATGGTTTTCAATTCGTATGGTACCTAATTTCCCTGCTTTTGGATAAATCCTGCCACTGGCAAACATTTGAAATTGCTGCTTGAGCAGCTCCCAATGATTTTGCAAGCTCTTGTTTAGTTTTACAACAATATTAATAGAGTAGTGCCTCCAATTCTTGGTCTTCAAACTTTTTTTGGCTGACTTGGGCGATATTTGCCTTTCCTGTCAATATTTTCACTTCTGAACTGTACAAACCATCTCTCAAACGTTGAAACCGATGGAACACATTCCCCATAAGCTTTGGTGAGCAATTGGTGTGCTTCAGCGGCACTTTTTTCAAATTAAAGAAGTAAAGCAAAACTTCTAGCATATGACGCTTTGTTGGTACAAAATTTTACATTTTTTAATTAATAAACCTTTGTTATTTACACTATAATGTTCAATAACAAAGTGAGAATAAATGACAGATATACAGAATTACATATAATTTATTAAAAACAAAAACCACATTCAAAAGATACGCCTTACCGCATGTTTTAGTCATAGATCTATTATTTTAGTTGGATTTCTTCAACATTTAATTTTAAAAATTTGTTTTTATATATTGTTACTTGTTCAAAATTTAATAATCTTTATCTATTTTTGCTCATATTCTCAGCACATGATTTTCAGGTAATGGAGATAAATCATAAACCTTGGGAGCATAGAAAACTGGAAAAGTGCAAAATAAGGGCAACCCTAATGTAGATACATGCTACAGCAGACATTTGCTGAGGCATTTTATTATTCCAAATATTGTTGCTGATGAGTTTGCAACATTTGCCAAGAAATAAGTAGATATTTAAAAGTGATGTGATGTGATGGCTTAATGCCAGTAAAAGTACTATTTGCATTGATTTTTATTTTTCGTTTAAAAGTAGCACAACTTGCCTTATAAATAGAAGAAGATACAAAAAGTATTTTTTAGATTGTTGAATATTTTACACCTATAGCTGTCAATATTGAGATAGCTGGAATTTTTGTTGATGCTTCCTTGTCAGTGCTTATTATTTAAAACTAATTATGACTGCATAATATATTAAGTGTGTTCATTTACACAATATTTTTTACTAGTTTTTTTTTCCGTTTTCGTACACAAAACATCGTCAAATATACTAGAAATGCATATGAACAAAGCTTTGCGGGACTGCAATCAGCTAATACTTCGCGGCGTGGTCAGCCGTGATTCCAATACGTATCTTATAAATCCTTTTACACAATCCCAGTTTACTTCTGAATCAAACATAGCATCTATAATATTCTGGGGTTTTAAACTGCTACCAAGCTGTCTTTCAAGCCTTCCTCGTTCTTCTCTAAATCTTTGGCATACGAATATGACATGTTCCGTGTTTTCATCAGTATCTATGCAGACTGGACACCTTGGTGAGTTATCATGTCCAAAACGGTATAAATAACTCCTGAATCACACATGTACTGTTAAGAACTGCGTCAGGTGGTAACTGACCTCTCCATGTCTGCGATTTACCTATCTCTCGACATTTGGGGTCAAATTTGCGATCAATTTGTATCCCACCTTCTCTACCAATTTTGCATAGACAATCTCCTTTCCGTTTGTCGAATATATCTGTACTTCGTCTCTGTATTCTTGGATTTCTCGTAGTGTATTTTTGAAAATGCTCGTGCTGTTATTTTTATTAGGATTATGCATCGAGAGATATAGTGCGAAATTCGTAGCAGACTCGAAGACAATTTGTGCGGAAAATTGACATCATGTCTTTCGTGGAAGTACACCTTATATGGGTGAACCATATAAGATGATCGAGTTTGCAACTCGCGAAAGTAGTATTCTGCGACTTTGCCTTGGGCCACCTATATTTGGCATTATCATGGCCAATGTGGTTACTACATTGATTGCTTTTTGGCAGGAAAATTCGGTGTGACGTTTATAATTTAACAGGTATTTGATAGCCTCGGTGGATACAATTTCACTTCTTCCTACTTGTATGTTTAGAACATCTTTTTCCTCTCCTGCTGCTTACCAACACCAGTTCGGTTTTATGTTCGGCTAGTTTCAGCTTCATGGAGTCTAACCATAACCTTATGGTTCTAATAGCCTCAATTGCATAAAGCTGTACATTATCTATGTTCTGGGCTTGAATGACTACAGCGATATCATCCGTGAAGCCTAAAATTATTACCTCCTCTGGTACATTAAGACTAATCACGCCATCGTACATGATGTTCCACAGGAGTGGACCTAGGACGGATCCTTGGGGAACACCCGCCGTAATATATTGGGACTCAGTTTCATTGTCCGTCTCGTACCACTGGGTTCTGTCAGATAAGTAACATTTTTCTAATTTTATAAGATATTCTGGTACGTTCAGTTGCTGCAGCGCTTTAATTATGTTGTTCCATCTAGCTGAGTTAAAATCATTCTTTATGTCCAATGTTACTATCGCGCAGTAATTTCTTGAACTACCTTTACCTTGGATTGCTTTTTTCGCCGTATCTACTACCAGAGTTATGGCATCGATTTTTGACCTTGCTTTTCGCAATCCAAATTTCATCTATGAGATACCTGATACTTCTGCTACAGCGTTCAGAAACCTGGTGTATACTACCCTTTCTAGGCACTTACCTAATGTATCTAATAGGCATATCGGTCGATACGTTTCGGGTTCTCCCAAAGTTTTCCCTGGTTTGGGTATCAGGATAAGTTTTTGTTTTTTCCAGATAGTAGGGAATACACCATCTTTCAGGCAGTTATTGAAGAGTTTTGCGAACAGACAAGGGTCTGTTTTTATAGCGATATTGAATGCTCTTTTTGGGATACTATCCAGTCCTGGGGCTTTTCTATCGCCAATTTTCGAGCACAGTTTTAGTATCTCTTCTTCTGTGACTGGTGCTGGGTGAGATGCGTTACTGCTGGGAGTCTCTCCTGTATGCGGCTCTCCTTCTGGAAAAAGCGTAGCAACTATTATTTTAATCAGGATTGGACACGTTACTTAGGCTGATTTCTTTCCTCTTAGTCGCGACATCACAATACGATAGGGTTTCCCCCATAGATTGGAGTCGGCTTCATTACATAATTGTTTAAAACAATTAGTTTTCCTCCTGTTAATGGCCTTTTGAAGTTTTTTCTTAGCCTGATGATATGCCTCTCTTTTCATTTCAAAACTGGGTCTTGACCGTCCTCTTTGGTAGCGGCGCCTGGTTTTTAAACATTCTATCCTCAGTGCTGATATTTCCTCGTTCCACCAATAATTTTCTTTCCTTCTACTACTATGTCTTTTTCTTGGCATTGCAGCATCGCAAGCCGTTTTCATGGCATTCACTAATCTATCCGCCATGTCATTGGCACTTCCGTCTTCTATGCTTTGTTTTGAGAATGATTCTGGAAAGGTGCTTCATCAAGTTAATCGTTTGTCCATTCTTGGAAGGTAGCGTTTTCTCTTTGTCTAGTTGTGCGGCCTTCATTGTCTATGGTAAATAGTATTGCCTGGTGGTCGCTATGAGTGTAGTGCTCACTCACATGCCACTGAACGTCTTTAGCTGGAGTAGTACTGACGAATGAAATGTCGACTATCGACCCGTATCCAGCTCTCCTACAGGTTTGTGCACTCCCTGTATTTAGTAGTACTAGGTCGAGTAAAGAAAAAGCTTCCTGGAGTAATCGTCCTCTATTATTGGTACTTTGACAGTCCCAATCTATAGCAGCAGCATTGAAGTCGCCTGCAATGGTGACCGGGTTGTGCTCGCTTGCATCTATCACTAGTTTTTCGATTATCTTCTTGAAATCTGGCAACGTTATGTTTGGCGACATATAGCAACTATATACATATATCCCACCAATTTTTATCCTAACGAAACCATCCGAAAGTTGTTTATTATACTTATTATAGCAGGCCCAAACAGCTTCCCTTCCCGATGAATCCTTCTCCCATATGTTTTTCTCTAGGTTTCGGTACTGTTCGCTTAGTATGGCGACGTCTATTTTAAGTTCACAGATAGTCTGTGTTAAGAGATCCTGGGCTGATACACAATGGTTAACATTAAGTTGGATGTATCTCATTTACATCTGGCACTTAGAGCCTTCTTGAAAGACTGGGCATCAATAGCTTCCTGTTATATGTTTTAGTTCTATGTCACCGTTTGATTTACACAACACGTAGTTTGGTTCGACTTCATATTCCTTAGATATATGACCTTCAGCACCGCACCTTCGCATAGGCGCGATCTGTCTGCTTCCGTTTAACAGAACTTTGCCGTATGGCCATATTCCAAACATAAGCACATAGCAAGGCTTATCGTCTCCCATATTCGGCATTTAGACCAACCTATAATTTTGCCCATATCAACAGCCTTCCTCTCGGCTTCTAAAGGCAAGCTTATTTTGGCAATTTGCGTGCCTCCGTAGGATTTTCGGATTGACTTCACTATTTCTTCCTTCAGATCTGGAATCTCCAACGCCTTTGCGAATGCGAGGCATATTTCCTGCTTAGTTGTTATGCCGTCCAGGTCTTTACACTCTATTACGGTTTTATCTCTGCGTATGTGACATCACCCTCGGCTGATATGATCATCGTGTCGGGTTTTGGTTTGCGGGGTTTCTTCTTTTTCTCTGTCTGTCTGTCTGTCTGTCTATTAAGTTATCATAAATATCTCAATTATAAACATTCAACACAAATAAGTATTATATAAGCTGAACTTGTTTTACCAAATTAAGTACCGATCGGTCCACAATGTTCCATAGCTTACATATAAGCACCTTTCTCGAAAAGTATCCAAATAAAATTCAACACAAATATGTTTCATATATACGCAAATCATCCCAACAAATTTTGTGAAGATCGGTCCATAATTAGACAAAGCTCTTATATAAGACCCACTTCCGAAAGTCATTTTATCGAGCATAAATATCTTAAAAGATTTAATACTAATAAGTTTCATATCAAAATAAAACTATTTATAATCATATATTCGTCGTAGAGTATCATATGGTAGGGCTTGCCCGACTATACTTTCTGACTTGTTACTTATTGACTTAATATTTACTATATGTTATAAGAGAATGGCTAGCAACAGCCTAGACGCATATCTGCACTCTCAAAATATCAGTCTATATTTACAAGACAGAGACTATTTTAAAAACAAACACATAAAAGATAGATTTGGAAAGTATCTACTTATGTGTCAACAGCAGCAGGAGAGTAACAAGCAGCAGTTACAGCAGTAGTTGTTAAACTTTGTTTAAGTAACTTTACACCTTTTTATGATGCCATTAAAAAATGTTCACGTTTCCTTATTACTTTTTCTATTTATTTGTATAAACTTACACACATACACACTTTCGACCATTGTTGCTACAAATACACCTAAGAGTGCGTGTAGCTGTATGTTAACTTACACATCTATGACTGTATAAATTACAAAATGTGTAAATAAAAGTGTAACTGTGTAACTTAATTGTGTACTGCGTGTGTGTGTTAGAGCGTATGTGACGTGGGCCATTGAAATGTTTTTTTCAGTTGTTGTATTTTAGATTTGTTTGTCATTTTGTAGTCTTTGTTGTAAAGTTAATGGTGTTTGAATTTAATTCTTTGTAAGTACGTGCAATAGAGTTTTACTTTGACATACCAAGATTAAATAACACCAAGTTAAAGTGCTATATACTGCAGCCGCACCAAAACTTATATATTAGGGTGGGCCCTAGTATATAGATTTTTTTTTTTTGGATTTTCGATACTTTTAAGGCCTAATATTTTTCGCGCACATATAAAAATCAAATGCTGAAAATTTAAATTTAACGTTTGGCCGTTGCAACGCGTTGCACGTTTTATTTGAAGTTTTGAGTTACGGGTTCAAGTAGCAAATGTTTTCAAAAAAAAGTTATATGTTGAATAAAAATATATCGTTACCTTAATATAGAAAGGCCCTAACTCGTGATTTTTTGGTAAGCCCAGATTTTCGTTTATTTTGATAAATTGTCCGCTCATATATCATATTTAGCCATAAAATCTCGACTTTAAAAAACTCGAGTTAGGGCTTTTCTATATTAAAGTAACGATATAAACATTTTCTGAAATCATTAACCCTTTTTATAACTTGAAACCAAAAAATTAAAAAAATCTTTGCATAAACGAAATTTAAAAAAAAAATTCTCGATTCCAATAAACACTAAATGAGGATTAACGATCATAGAATACCCTACACTAAGGATATAAGGAAATTTTTCTCTTCTAAAGAGTAACGTTTAGACCTTTGTAGCATCAAATAAGTGCAAGCTAAAGCCACCTTAGTACATTCTTCACCTATATATTTAAAATCAAATTCATTGGAGAGAAAAAACTATCCTTGTTTTGACAAAAAATATGTAATTAAATGAAAATAGTTTTATTAATTCCCTCACATTTTATCAAGTCTACTAGAGTGCACTCATAGACTAGATATTGTATTCCAGCAGTGCTATTGAAGCAGTGTTCTGAGACGCTAGCTCATCCATTAGCTTACCTTTTCAGCTCTTTAAAAGGTGCGGACAAATTTCGTGTATGTTGGAAGGTTGCTAATGTAAAGCCAATTCCTAAAAAGAGAGAGGCTAACAACCCTGAAAATTAACGCCCAATAGCAATATGTTTTGCACTTTCCAAAGTAATATTTACAGTTCAATAATCTACTCAGCGACTGGCAGTAAGGCTTTTGTAGAGAACGCTCTACGGGAGACTTGCTAGCCTGGTGTCGTTCCGAAAGTAAAGTGGTGGCTTTAGATATTTCCAAGGCGTTCGACAGAGTGTCGCTAATAACTTCTCTCAATTTATATCAAATTTTCTCAGAGATCGCACTATACAAGTTGTTATATATGGGATCTCATCTAACTAGATAAAGTTCAAGATAAATTCAGGGGTACCGTAAGACTCCATTTTTTCTCCTACTATATTTCTTATTTTTCTAAACAACCTTCTACATCAAACTTCCAACCCTATCTATTCTCTTGCAGATGACAGCTACATTTGCCATTCATATTCATTTAGTTATAGACCAAGCCTGTCGTAGCTTGGGGCAATGAGGCAAACCATAAATGATTCTCCTAATCGGGACCTTGTGACAATCTCTAAATGCGGTCGTACGAATAGGTTCGCTTTCAACGCTCGCAAGACTCAGTGTTGCATGTTGACACAAAAACGAACGACAGACTCTGTTGCTTCAACTGTATTTATGGATTGTGTAAATATTGTGCAAACGGACGATCTTGATGTTCTGGACATGAGAATACAATGTGATGTCTGCTGGTCTAAATCAATTTTTCAAGTGTCGAAAAAGCATTCGAGTGTCTCAGTTTTCTGAAACGGTGTAGGAATTATTTCACTCCATCTCATCTCCTCACTAATTACACCACCTATATTCGACCGAAAATGGAATACAACTCCGGTGTTTCAAATTCTATTTTGGAGCTTCTCGACCACGTAGAGGAGAGGGCGAAGGTGATTATTGGTGACAGTAGGGAGCGTTTCACTGTGCTATCGGTAATACAATGGAATGTGTTCTGATGAAATTAGGGAACTACGTAATTAGGTAATGCACATTTGTCATCAAGAACACGTTCCATTATTTTCGATTCTCTAGTGGACCGCACAACACACAGGGAAAAATCATCCTTTAGCCTTCAGCGGGAAGTTTGTTCTGTATGTGGAACAAAGTCTTCCCTGTTATTTTCAATGTCGGAAAGTTCAAATCGAATTTCCACAAACACTACTCCCTCTTTCTTCTCTCCCATAACATATTTTCCTAGTTCCAACACAATGCTTTGCATGACTAGGGGTTATCCCCTGAGTTTTGGTTCAAGAAGAACAAAAAAAATAGTAAAATTAGTTATGAGCATTTCAGACAACCTGTAATACCCAACCATAATACCTGAGAAGATATTATAAAAACCATGTGTACGTCAATTCTGTTTTTTTGATAATAAAGAGTTTTATTTGTTAACATTTCATACTTTTTCACACGTGTGTGACTACTAGTGTTGGATAAATGTCCCAGCAGTTATGCAAGTAGTCAATGTATCCCTTATAGATAGTAATTGTTCGTAATGTCTGATCTCTTGGCTGACTTCACGTTATTTACTATGGATCACTTGACATATATGTGCTCTTTGTAGTACAAAGAGAAGTCAATTGGTTACTTTAAACATCCCAGGTAATCTACCGTGAAGTAAATCATTACTTACGAGTCTCTAAGTAATCTAGAGTGTAGTCACTTTAAATCATAATTTTGTTCTGCAATTTTTATGAATATTTCTTACAAACTGCCAACCAGTTAAGTATTCAATGTATCCCTTATAGACAGCGATTGTCTCTAGCGTCTGATCACTTGGCTGACTCCACTTTGTATATTTTTGGTCATTTGATACGCATGTGCTATTTGTAGTGCAGAGAGAAGTCAATTGGTTACTTTATATATCCAAGTTAATCTAGCGTGAAGACAATTGACACTTAAGTGTATCTAGAGCAAGCTCCGATCCAGAAGGGGTGAAATAGGAATTCTCCCCCCAAAACCAAAAAGTTTTCACATAAAAAAGAAGAAAAAAAGAAAAATTTAGAACAAATGTTATTCAAATAACTAGTTACGTAGCTGATCAAGGGTAAATTTACCCCATGCTTAGAACATGATCGTATTAAAATAACTAGTTTCGTTGCTAGTTATGTAAGTAACTAGCTGTCACCCTAAATGATACGTAAAATCAATAGTTCGAGACAGTGTCCTGGAGCTGCTGGGTATGTACATTGTACATACAGATGTACAAAAGTGTAACTGTATTCAATTCAGTTGTTTGAAATTTGAAACATTTCACGGTTTACATGTACTTTAAGCTGCTTAACAACTGAACTTGTTTTTTTTTTACTCTCACCTATTTTTTTACACTTTTTATCCTAAATAAATGCAAAGAGAAATAAGAATGAAAAGCGTTAAGTGAGTTTTATTTCACATTCGCTTGGTTGTGTTTCAGGTATATCATGTCGCATCATGCTTCGAATGTTCTATTATATGAAATAAGGAGTATAAGGGCGTAATAGCCAAAAGGAAAATCGTAAAAATTTCAGTACAAAAAATTTATTTTGGAAATTTTACTCTTGTGAATTCGATAATATTTAGTATATATGTTGTTGAATTCCATGGGCATATAAAATTTATAGTTCTACAGAATTTCGAAATTCGCTTTATTTTGGTTTTTATATAGGTTCAGAGCTAATATTCTTTAATAGGTGTTTGCAAAATACCTAAAGTAAAACTTATACAATAATAACTTTAGAACTGTTAGTTAAATTTTATCATTTTTGATTTCATATTAAAGGTTATAAGACGTAGATTTTAAATTATTTTTAGAAAGCCGTTTCTCATCAAAACAAGATTTAGTATAGAATTAAAGTTTTTAAAGATTTTCCTTAAATATGAAATGAAACAATGATTCTATAGGTAATTGAATCTATATATATATAGTCCATCACTGATGGACTATATTATTAAACATCGAGTCTTTGAGGATACTCGATGTTGGATGTATTCAATTGAATGGCAAAAAGAGGCACATTCTCATTTTCTCACATTCGCACATTCTCATTTGGTTAGTTGAAAGAATTCAACCAGACCAGATTGATGACATCATATATGCCGAGATTCCTGATCCCGAAACCGATCCAGAACTGCATGATGTCGTAATGACAAACATGTCTCAGGGACCGTGTGGAGTCATTAACCCACAATCACTGTGCGACTATTGCTGGTGAATCTTCGTGGGCTGACATCACTTGAGTCACTTCGAACTGTTAATGGTGTAGTGTTGACAACATTTCGTGGTGCATGACAGGAGCTCTATTTGCTTGAAAACTATACGCATTGAGACACGACAATCGCTGAAGCAACTGTTTCAGCATCTTCAAGTCAAATACGCACATTATTTGCCTCATTGCTTTCCATCGGATCCACGTGAATTGTGGGACATGTCAGAAGACATTTTGGATCGAGTTCGTGTGCATTAAGGAAATCCCCATCTTGAGATGAATGAAGAGATCCACAACCAGGCTTTGGTTTTGATAGAAGACATGTGCTACCTCATGTGCGGCAGTTTGTTTGTCAGGTTAGGAATGCCATCGCCAGATTGTCGACTAAATGACTCTTTCGAACGAGAATTACAGCGTGAACGTGAATACGACACAAATGCATTAAGCCAATTGGTTCGAACGAATGTATCTTTATTGAATCCCCAACAAAAAGAAGTGTACGATACGGTGATGCACAATTGATAATGGAAATGATGGCATGTTTTTCCTTGATGCGCCAGGTGGCACCGGCAAGATATTCCTCATATAATTGATTCTAGCTACAGTTCGTGCAAGATCAGAAATTGATGTAGCAGTTGCTTGTTCTGGAATAGCGGCTACGCTTCTGGAAGGTTGCCGAACCGCACATTCGGCATTGAAATTATCATTAAACCTCCAAGAACCAATATGTAACATAGCGAAACATTCAGCAAATGCCAAAGTTTTGGCAGCAAGCTAAATCATTATCTGGGACTAATGCACAATGTCGCATAAACGTGCGTTAAAAGTTCTGAATCGCACTATGAAAGACGTTTTGGTGGTGCACTGATTTTACTATCTGGGGATTTCCGGCAAACACTACCAGTAGTACCACGATTGAACGCTGCCGATGAGATCAACGCTTGCCTCAAATTATCGACATTGTGGCGTTATGTGAAGAAACTTCAGCTGACGACAAACATGCAAGTTGCATTGCAAAATGATCCATATGCCGAAGTGTTCTCCAAACAACTGTTAACTATTGGTAATGGTCGTGTTCCTGTCGTCACATCGACTAGATTGATTTCATTCCCGCCGAATTTTTGAAATTTCGTCTCAACGAAAGAGGAGCTCATCAAAAAAGTGTTTTCGAACATCATTGCTAACAAAAACTACGATTGGTTCAAGGATGTGGATCACTTAAACTGCACAATTCAATATCAAATCGTTGGTTCGTTGCATTCCTTCAAATTTGTCGACTGTGTAACAAACGAAGACGAAGCAACCAACTATTCAACTGAGTTTTTGGATTCATTGGATGTGCCTGGCTTGGTTCAGTTGTTCGGTTGTCATCAATGCTTCGCAATCTCAATCAACCAAAATTATGCAACGGAACGCGTTTAGCATTCACAAAACTCATGAGCAATGTGATTCACTCAAAAATACTAAAAAAAAAAGTTCAAAGGTGAGGAAATTCTTATTCCAGAATTCCAATGATTCCAACCGATATGCCATTCGAGTTTAGGCGAATACAATTTCCAATTCGTCTCGCACTCGCAATGAGAATCAATAAATCACAAGGCCAATCATTGAGTGTTTGTGGCCGGAATCTGGAGAATGAATGTTTTTCACACCGTCAGCTGTATTTCGCATGTTCCCGTGTCGGAAAACCATCCGCTTTGATAGTTTTCACACCTGACAACAAACCGAAAAATATTGTTTATCACACAGTGCTTCAAAGAGGGGAAATACAATTCAAAATAGAACCGACCGCAATTCAACCAGCAAATATTTCTAAAAATAAAAGAGAATCAATTGCAATAGACAATTGGCCAAAGATATTCGGTGAATTTAAAAAAAATTTGAAGGCAAAACAACGTTTGTCGGCTGAACTAGTATTATTATAAAATATATTTAAAAATATATATTTACATTTTTGTGTTCATATATTTGTTATACAGACTATCAAAAAAGATGGGGTGTATATTGATTTTGTTATTCCGTTTGTAACGCATTAAATTCTAATAAGATTCGTTATGGATAAAAAATTATTTTATTTTTTAATATAGTCTGCTTTGAACTCTATTCAATTTGTCCAACGTTTCACCAATTTTTTATCCCTTCAAAAAAATAACATTTGTCGAGTTCATCAAAGTAGGCATTTTTGTGAAATGATTCCATCGCTCGAATCAAATTCTTTAACGAGCATAAACCTTTCAAAAATTGGTATCCACATAAAATTCAACAAAAATAAGTTCCATGTAGACATAAATCTCACAACCCAATTTCATTCCAATCGGTCCATAATTAGTCATAGCTCCCATATAAGGTCAACTCCGAAAATCATTCACGAAATAAAAAAATGTTTTTGCTCATTTACTCAGTGTAGGGTATTATATGATCGGACTTGACTGACCATACTTTCTTACTTGTTAAATTTTGGTTATCTCAACTTTGTAGCGTCTCATCACTTTGTTAAGGGTAGTTGCTGAGACTTCATCTGTACATTAATGACCGTCTGGAACTGTGGTAGTAGATATGATAAGGACAGCCATCTGGTTCTGTCAGTCAGAATGATGGTGACAATTTCTTAATACAGGACATGTCCGACTCATATTGAGCGGCATGGGTAGGGGTATAAGTAAATAGACAATAATTTTATTATTTTTCTCAAACCCCCAAATTTTACAAATATCTGTAATTTACTGTTCCAAACAACTTTTCTTATTTTTTAGTGAAAAACTTTAAACATAAATTTAAGTTTCGAAAACTTTTCAAAATAAACGTTCGCGCACATACATATAACTTTACAAAACATACTATACATATTATAGTTTTTGTATGTGAATTTATATGAGTATCTTTTGTTCTTAACATTTTATATTGTATATATATATATATTTTTTTTTTAAATAAAATCGTTTATATTTTTTTTCATAAAGTTAACGCACAAACACTTTAACACCTGCAACGGGTGAAACCACCCATTTGATATTTAACTTGACAAAGGCATCTCAAGGACAAGGAACACATATGATAAGAAATATAGCAGTGAAGTTAAAAGTTGCAAGGGAATTATTTTGACTAGAAGCAGACATTATTGTGGAATAATTGTGCAACATGCAAATCCCTGAAGGAATACATACCAAAAGTACATTATATAAGGGTGAATGACAACCCTCGGCTTTAATATTTTGGCTATTATTTTGTCATTCCGTGAGTAATTTCTACATTTTTCATTTGCGACCCCACAAAGTATATAAATTCTGGATCGTTATAGATAGCAAAGTCGATATAGCCATGTCCATCGGTCCGTCCGTCTGTCCGTCCGTATGTTGAAATCAACTTTCCGTAGGCCCCAAATAACTTACATACATGATTCATACATCAGTATATCAAGAATTCTTCCGACACGGTCGCTATTTAAAAACGAGCATATCGGCTCACAAATGGCTGAGATATAAGGAAAAAACCGGAACAACCTCGAATTTTGGGCAATTTTTGATCTATATCTGGATTACTAAGTCATTAATATAGACAATATGGATATCTAATGATAGATATTTCAAAAACCATTGTAACGATTTACATAAGGCTATAGTAATTTGGACCTGCAGTGGGTCAAAATCGGGAAAATTATTTTTTAACCCGAATATTTTTTTTACCATTTTTAATTTTTTTTTCACTAAAAATATTTAAAACAAAAATTGGAAAAAATAAAAAAAAAAAATTTCGAAAAAAAACAATTGAAAACAATTTTGAAAAAATATTTAAAACAAAAATTGGAAAAAATAAAAAAAAAAAATTTCGAAAAAAAAAATTGAAAACAATTTTGAAAAAAAAAAATTTTTAAATTTTGAAAAACAATTTAAAATTTTTTTTATTTTTAAATTTTGAAAAACATTTTTTTTTTAATTTTTTTTCACTAATAAATTTAAAAAAAAAATTTAAAAAAAAGAATTGGAAAAATATTTAAAACAAAAATTGAAAAAAATTAAAAGAAAGGAATTTCGAAAAAAAAACAATTGAAAACAATTTTGAAAAAATAATTTTTTTTAAATTTTGAAAAACATTTTTGAAAAAAAAAATTTAATTTTGTTACCTAAAAATATTTAAAATTTGTATTTTAAAGTATAATTTAGTGAAGGGTATATAATATTCGGCAGAGCCGAATATAGCTCTCTTACTTCTTTCTTTAATGTTTTGTTTTTGCTTCGAAAATGACGAATTTTGTGCCAACAATGAATCATATACGGGAAGTTTTTCTTTACTTCTTTAATTTAAAAAAAGTGCTTATGGTGAATGTGTTCCATCAGTTTCAACGTGCGAGAGATGGTTTGCGCGACTCAGAAGTGGTGATTTTGACATGGAAGACAAAGATCGCAAAGGCGAGCCAAAAGAGTTTGAAGACCAAGAACAAGAGCTCAAACAGCAATTTCAAAACGATTGCAAGTAGCTGGATTCATCCAAAAACAGGGATTGAAGCCAAGAGATCTTGAAATATGAAAGATGAACGCTATATCAAATCATTACTTGCGATGAAAAATGGATCCATTACGGTAACCTGTTAGGGAAATATCCAAATCCTTGGATCTGTAAAATCAAAGTAATATTAACTTTTACGCATAAGTTTCTCCAATCAAAGCACTACTTTTCATGTACACACAGCTGTTAACTCTTAGAGGTATTAGTCCTTCATGGGGTATTATTAAATATATGTATAATATTCCCATTTTTTTTTTTTTTGCTCTTTGTTTTATTTTTCAATACGTTACTTTTGCATTATTAAACCACTTAAAATGAAACGTTTTTTTTTTTACTTTTCTTACATGGCAGCTCTTTTTTATTGTATCCTAACTCCTTTTACTTAAGAATAATAAGTACTTTACTTTGAATAAATGTTTAACATTTGATTTTTTTTTCTTTCCTAAGCCATTGGCAGTTTGTTTGTATGAATGAGCATTTTCCCCGGCAACAATATGGGGGAAAAAAATGGAAAGAATTTATAAACTCCATAAACGCAGTTGACACAAATTTTTATTTTGCAGTTGCTGTTGTGCTGTTATTTTGCTTTCTATCCTCGCATCGCAATGCCAGCAATAAATAGTGCTTTGATTTTGAGTGCTCCCTAAGTATTTAAAACCTTATTGAGTACTTTTTGATCTTTAAAGTGTACTGGCAAAGAGTTAAATCAATTTTGTGGAAAAACTGTTGAAGCTGAAATTTGTTTTTCACACACTTCTTCATTTGCTTTCGTTCGATTTAACTAGGAACATTTGTTTGTTAAAATTAACTTTTCGAAGTATTCAATTAAGTAACGTATATGTATGATCTAACAATATACCATAAATGCTTCTGAGAATTCTACTATTAAAAATCAGAAAAATCGGTCTTTAATTTCTTAAAATCAAATTCTTTAAAAATATTGTTTTTAAAACCAAAAAAAAAACAAATTTTTCACCAGAAAAGTTTATTTACCCTTACAGATTTCTTTAATTTTCACTGTAGCAAATTTACTTTTCAAAAAAAAATTGCCAATAGTTTTTTCACCATTGCATTATCAATTAATACGCTAGAATACTCCAAGATTGTATGGACGAAATTAAAGCGTCCAGCAATCGGTGGAAACTTTCCTGGAAATAATCCTATGATTGTAAACACACGTTCTGCTAAATAGTAATACATCTCATCAGTGGGGTAGAATATATATAGAGAAAAATATATTTTGAACAAAAATTCTGCCACACAGAAAAAATCAAATTTATAAAGTCAAGTAAATACTTTACTAAAACAAACAAATTTTTTCTTATCAAAATATTTTCACTATTAATAAAACATAATATTTGAAAATCCTCATAAATATCAAACAATTTTTTTAATAAATCAATAAAAACATATAGTTGCTTTTGAGTAGATATTCAAATAATACAAATAATGTGCAATAACGTGCAATGTTAATACATGTGGTGGCATTCCGACTGGTTCCAATGAATTCAAGAATTCAGTAGGATAATTGACGACCTCTTCTTCGTTCATTACTGGCAGAACTTCGGCGGCAACGAAATCACATTTGTGGCGGGCTCAATTGGAATTTTTCCACCTCCGATGTCCAGCAATTTTTTTGAGAATGTTTCGGCAGAAGGTTGTTGCAGCAAATGCATTTCCAGTGAAATAAATTTTAAGGAACTTCGCATCATCATTGGGAAGCGGGAGCAATGATCCAATTCTGTGGTAAATTTGTCCTTGAACTTTAAGGGTGGGCATGAAGCCGACGTTGTTTGAAAGGACGTTGTTCGAAATACGAATTGTAATTTTGGATATTTTGAAGGAAGTGCTTGGAAATCAGAGTGGCGTCGGAAAGCCGTAAGTTTGTTCTTTGCGCCAATAAGTACGTCCTTTTGATTTAGGTAGTCATCATCCTTATAGCAATGAAATGCCACCAACTTTAATTGGATTCTCTTTCTTGATCGAGCCATTCGTGAGCGATTGGCTTCTAGCCTTTCGATATGCTCTTGAGGTGTATCTTCAGCTCTCGATGAAGATGCACTGCGACGCATTTGCTGAAGCCGTGATTCGCGTTCTCTTTCCATTTCTGGGTCTCTAGACGTAGATGCCCTTTCGCGATTTTCCTCAAGATGTGATTTGCATTCTCCTTATGTTTCTCTAAACGTAGACGACCTTTCCCTATCTTCCAGAAGAAGTGATTCGTGTTTCGCAGATATTTAAGCTGCTATTCTTTCCCTGATCTTCCCTGATTTGGTTGTGTTTTTATAAATGCCGGTTTTTTTGGTGGCATTTTTGTAACTGTTCACTTAAAATAATTTGTAAACCAATTTTGTTCTTCAAAAAAATTCCAAAACACTTGTTACTTACTGATTTGATTTAACTTATAGCTTTTTAACTGATCAACACAAAACTGAAACTAACGCAAATCAAACCTGTCTGTCTGTCTGTTAAAATAAATTTTCTGAAGACCCCAAATAACCTACAAACTTGATTCATACATCAATATATCGGGAATTCTTCCGGCTCGGTTGCTATTTAAAATCGAGAAAGTCGGCCCACAAATGGCTGAGCTATAAGGAAAAAACCGGGCCAATCTCGATTTTTGGCCTATTTTTTATCTATATCTGGATTACTAAGTCATTAATATAGACAATATGGATATCCAATGATAGATATTTCAAAGTCCATTGCAACGATCTATATTAGGCTATAGTAATTGGGACCTACAATGGGTCAACCGGGCCAATCTCGATTTTTGGCCTATTTTTTATCTATATCTGGATTACTAAGTCATTGGATATCCAATGATAGATATTTCAAAGTCCATTGCAACGATCTATATTAGGCTATAGTAATTGGGACCTACAATGGGTCAAAATCGGGAAAAATATTTTTTAACCTGAATTTTTTTTTACCAAAAAAATTTTTTGTCAACTATTTTTTTTTCACTGTTAAATTTAAAAAAAAAAACCATTTGAAAAAAAAAATTATTTTTTAAATTTTGAAAAAAAATTTTTTTTTTTAAATTTTGCAAAAAAAAAAACATTTTTTTGTTTACCTAAAAATATTTAAAATTTTTATTTTAAAGTATTTGGTGAAGGGTATATAAGATTCGGCACAGCCGAATATAGCTCTCTTACTTGTTTTATATATATAGAAGAAGATAGATCAAAGATATCAGAGATAGGAGAAGTGAAAAAGAACTGAGTAGATAGATACCTCTCATAATTCTGCAATATCTCTTTCTATTATGATTTTTAAAATTTGTGTAACAAAATGTTTAAATATTCGGTCAAAATTCGGTTAAAGTTTGATTTGGTTGTGATATTTGCAGCTCATTTGTATTTATTATTCACATTCACATTTAGATGTGCATATATTCAGGTGGTAGGTGAGGTTTTTCTTTGGAATTTCTCTTTATCGAAGGGTATCAGTGCTTGCATTGATTTATGTTTAAGTGGAAGTTGACTATTTGCAAAATAACGGTCACCCTATTGAACACCATTACGACTAGTTTTAAAAGTTATAAAAGGAGTATTGACCAAATACTTTTTAATAAATAGAAAATTTTCCCACTTAATCTTAACATCTGCATAGTAAACAGCTTGCAACATATTTTTCAAAAAACACAAAAAATTTTCCATTTCAAAAGTTTTATGTCATAATTCTTACAGTATTGTATTTAATTTAAGTATTTAATATCTCAACACATGATGAACCCAACCAAGAAGCAGTACATTAAACTGAAATTAAAAATTTATCCAATATGCTTCATTCCAAAAAGAAAATAAAAAAAGGACAAGCAAAATATAACACATATTTATTTATTTATTTATTAATTTTGTACACTAGTTTTTCAATATTGTATACATTTGGTTACATGAAGTGTAAAGAAGAATGTAATGTAATGTGCTCGTTCCCCAAATAGCAATAATTCAAGCAATAGAAATTGTACCCAAAATGCCAACAAAAACAACAATAATTGTATGATACCAATGATGCTGATGAAATGAAATTGTGTTGTAGTTACATATTAGTTCTTCTTTATTTCGGGTTTTTTTTTACACCATTCATACCTTTAAGCAATTTAAGAATATTAGAAATTTTATGTTTAACCAATATTGATGAAATTTTTGTCAAGAAGCACAACAAAAAGGAACAATAAAGTAAACATTTACACGTCAGTTTTGGTAGAAACTGTGTGAGAGAGAGAGAGAGAGAGAGAGGGAGAGTGTAGAGGAGGGAGTTACATATTAAATATTGTATTGAATTCTAAAAGAATTTTCTGAAAAATCAAGTAAAATAAAAAATACATTATGAGTTTAGTCATTGGTTTGTTACTCTGCACCAGCTTTGCTGCTTTCGTCCAATTGAGCCAACAGTGGTTGTTAGAGTTTCTTAAAATGTATATTTTCAACAAATGTTAATTTTCTTCATGCTCTTAATTGATCGTGAGGTTGTACAAGGTGGCGCAAAAGTAATCCTTCTATCAGAAAATGCTATAAATTTTGCGATTGGCCCCTAATGTCAGTTCTGTTTTGACATTTGTGTAGTAAACACATGCGAAATACATGTTAATAAACAATGCTCCAGAATTGCTGACTATTTATTTGACCAATAATCGGTCGGTGACTTTGGTACAACGTGAATTTCGTCGCAGATTTCCGTCCAACGCCTACTGGTGAAACACTGCGACGTTTAACTGCTAGCCTCGAAGAGACTGGCACAACACGAGATGCTGCCAGGCGTGGCAGATCCCGGAGTAGCCGTTCTGCAGAGAATATTACTGCTGTAGCAGAGGATGTCATGGAAGCGCCGTCGACATCGACCAGACGACGTGCCACGCAAATGGGTATCAGTCGACGGTCTTTACAGCGAATTTTGGTACAAGATTTGAAGATGTTTCCGTACAAAGTCCAGACGGTGTATCAGCTGTTAGCTGCTGACCGCCAATCGCGTCTAACATACGCTCAAGCCATCCATAATCACCACCAAGAGGAAGATGATTTTTCATCAAAAATAATCATGAGTGACGAGGTCCATTTCCATCTTAGCGGGTATGTAAATAAGCAAAATTTACGCTTCTGGGGCACTGAAAATCCGCGTGTAACCCACGAAGAGCCATTACACCCGCTCAAAGTCACTGTATGGTGTGCTGTTTTCGCTGGAGGAGTCATCGGACCTTTTTTCTTCGAAGACGTCGCGGGCCTGTGAATGGTGAGCGCTACAGAGCAATGATCGACGAGTTATTTTTGCAGCAACTTTATGAATTGGGATTGGAAAACATGTGGTTCCAACAGGACGGTGGAACGGCACACACTGCACGTGCCACAACCGATATGCTGAAGGATGCATTTCCCGGGCGCCTAATCTCCCGTTTTGGCGATTCGCACTGGCCAGCAAGATCGCCTCATTTGACCGCTCCAGACTTCTTTTTGTGGGGCTTTTTGAAGTCGTGGGTTTATATCAACAAGCCTCAGACACATGCAGCTCTTAAAGACAACATCCGTCAAGAATGTGAGGACCTATCGCCGGAAATTTTGGCCAAAGTGATGGAAAATGCCATAAAAAGGGCTCAAATGACAATCAACTGTGGCGGCGGCAATTGACATGACATCATATTCTCCACTTGATGTGAAAAAATTAAAAGACCAAATAAAAATAATCCATAAGAAGTTTTTCATTTTTTTTAATTTAATTACAGCCAAAAAACATCGGAAGTTTACTTATGCGCCACCTTGTATTCTTATTTTTGTTAAAAAACTTGCTAAACGTAAGTAAATAAAAATCAATCAAAAGCCCGACCATGTAATACCCTACACTAAATAAATGAGCATAAACATTTTTCTTTAAAAATTTCAATAATTTATTTTCGTGGATGATTTTCGAAAGTAGGCCTTATATTGGAGCTATGAGTAATTATGCACTGATCGTTATGAGATTAGTTGGTGCGATTTATTTTTATATGAAACTTATTTATGTTGAATTCTATGAGCATTCCAAAATTTTTAAGTGATTTATGCTCATTAAAGTAATTGTTGGAGATGGATCTTCCATAAAATTAGGTGAATTGACTTCGGTATATGTATGGGTGTATAACTTAAACGAATCGTTGTTAACAACAACCCATAAGGAACGGAAAGACTGGCAGTTAACAAAAAACACGTTCATAAATGCAGCTACAGAGCATATAGATCTTAAATCACTTAGACGCAAAAAATGGATATCTGATGAAACATGGCGAATCATAATGAAAGGAAAGAACTTAAAGCTGCACTTAATTCTGCTGAAACGAGAAATGAAAAGTCAACTCTTCAAAACCAATATGCTATCCTTGATCGACATAAAAACGTGCATGAATGAATTCCATAGCGCAAGTAGCTCAAGCTGCAGTTGAAACAAACCAAACTAGTGACTTATATCGGCTCATTCAGAAGTTAGCGAGTAACAACACATCATTCTCCACCAATCCGTAAGGAATAACTCCGGTTCACCCATTACCTCTAAGGGCGAACAACTTGAACTCTGGGCTGCACACTTCTCTGAAATGTTCTCTTCAGGTCCTCAGATATATCCGGCTATATGCGACTGCATTGACCATAATACACGTTTAAATATCAGCATTGCTCCTCCAGAAATGTCTGAGATTAGACTTGCCATTAAATCGCTTAAGAACAACAAAAGCCCAGGCAGCGACAATATTTCTTCAGAACTACTTAAGGCAAACACTAGAACGACGGCAGAACTGATTTTACCAATTATAGAAGAAATATGGACAACAGAAAGAATTCCAGACGAGCTTAAGGAAGGTATTATTGTTAAGATATCTAAGAAAGGTGACTTAACAAATCGCAAAAACACGCGGAGAATCACTCTGTAAGCATGTTGAATAAAGTTTTATCTCACGTTATAACCAAAAGGTTATCTGACAAACTAATGCCAAGTTTAAGGAAACAAAAGGCTGGATTTTGCCCTAACAAGACGTGCATGTACCATATAAAATCATTAAGTGTAATCGTAGAGCAGTCAGTTGAATGGAGGTCTCCTCTGTACCTTATCTTTATTGATTTCGAGAAGGCAATGACACCCACGCCCATAACGTTATGTAAAATGCTCTCGAATGTAAAGGGGTATCGCTTAAACTTATCCAATTAATGAAAAGTATGTACATCATAGGCAAGCTGCCGAATTTTACATAATGGCTTGCTTAGTCGTAAGACTGAGGTTGGTAAGGGCGTTCGTCAAGGGTGTGTGATGTCTCCACTGCTGTTCAATATAGTGTTGGATAGTGTGATGCACCAGGCAATGATGGGAAACCGCGGGATCGTATAGGGGCTGAACGAAAGGTTGAAGGACTTTGAATATACAGACGATATATGCCTTCTTTCTCATAGCTGTAATGACATGGCCGCACAACTAAGGCATCTCACCTACATATCAGAGAAGCCGGGCTGAGAATCAATATAAAAAATACCTGTTCAATATCACGCCGTGTTAAAATCAACATCTTCAACACAAAAGAAAAATCAACTCTGTTATATGGCTGCGAAACTTGGAACGCTGCCTTCCGAACTATTAATACTTTGCAAGTTTTCGTAAATAAATTTCTCCGAAGAGTTCTATGAATATTCTGGCCCCAAACCATTTCAAACAGCAATCTGTGTGCTGAAACATATCAAATACCGTTTTGTGTAGAAACACAGAGAAGAAAGTGGAACTGGATTGGACACACACTTCGCATAGAATGGAACCCTCAGGGGAGTTGCAGATGAGGCCGACCAGCACATACATGGCGAAGGCAAATTGATAGCGAGACTAGTAAAATGAATAAAAGCTGGAGTGAAGTATAAACTATTGCGATGAACAGATCTGACTGGAAGAAGTTCGTTGAGGCCCTACGCTCCTTATAGGTTCGAGGGGAATATATATTCATAACTTATTTGGAAAAAAATTTGTGTAGTTACCTAAATAAATAAAAAATATATGACCGATAAAGTCCAATTTAGGGAGGACATAATATAGCTTTAATCACTAGTGATGAAATTTTGAACCTTTTTCGGAAAACCTTCCATTAACGTTTTTATAGAGATTTCTGTCACTTTGCTCGAACAGATAGTCCATCTCCGTTTAAAATCTACCACACTTTAGGACACCTTTTTTGAGCCCAATATCTCTCCACTGGCCTTAGCTCCGGGTAGTTTGGAAGATTTCCTTCTCTTGGTACAAATACTACATTATTGTTCTTGTACCACTCATGGACTTGTTTACCTTAGTGACAGGATGCTAAGTCTGGCCAAAAATAAGTGGAAATCAGACGTACATAACTGTTTATGTTGTATGACATAAAAATGCGGGTTTTACAATAGATGGCATATCATTTGAACGAGGTTTTTGTTTTTTATAACTTATATGTCATTTTGAAAATTACAAATCTAAAAATTTTACTTTTACCAAATTTTATGTTACTCAATGCAAATTGTTCAATTAAAATAAACTTATTCATTTAACGTGTGTACATCATTGTAGATTGCTGATGAGTTATTGAATGTCGATACCAAAAATGTATAAAATTGAATTATTTCCGACATATCTTTTCTCTTTACTTCTCTATCTATTTCATCTCTATTTCTCTAAAAAATATTTATTTTATATTTTATTACTTTTCGTCTAAAATTTATTAAAAAGTTTCCAAAACTTAAGCATTTTTAAAAACTACATGTCATTACCTTTCCTTTGATATATAAAACATTATATCTAATTGGTTATTATACTTAAAAATAATGCATGCACATCACACACGTTGTAAAAAATTCTCTACTATTTTGTTCAAATCAAAGACTGCTTACTATGCACTTCTCATTTTTTCATGTACCATGTATTATTATATGTATGTCACTTTTGCTTATTGTTGATTGGTCAGTTGCATGTGCGAATATTTAAAGTGAGCTTAAGTAAACTTGTATTAACCTAACATTCAACAAGTTTTTGACCTTATCCGTGTTAATAGATTTGTAAATGTTAGGTTCATAGACTCCTTTTGCATTAAAAAAAATTATTTTTTACAATTTTTTACTAAAAAATGGATTTTTTACTAAAAAATGGATTTTTTACTAAAAAATGGATTTTTTACTAAAAAATGGATTTTTTACTAAAAAATTGATTTTTTACTAAAAAATGGATTTTTTTACTAAAAAATGGATTTTTTACTAAAAAATTGATTTTTTACTAAAAAATTGATTTTTTACTAAAAAATTGATTTTTTACTAAAAAATGGATTTTTTACTAAAAAATGGATTTTTTACTAAAAAAATGGATTTTTTACCAAAAAATGGATTTTTTTAGTAAAAAATGGATTTATATGTTGAATTTTCACTAGAAAATTGAATATTCACAAGAAAATTGAATTTTCACTAGAAAATAGATTTTTCACAGGAAAATAGATTTTTCACTAAAAAATTTATTTTTCACTAAAAATTGATTTTCACTATAAAATAAATTTTTCACTGAAAAATTAATTTTTCAATAAAGATTTGGTTTTTCACTAAATAATTGATTTGGCATTATTTTGCACTAAAAATTAATTTTTCACTAAAAATTGATTTTGCACAAAATAATTGAATTTTCACTAGAAAATTGAATTTTCACTAGAAAATTTAATTTTCACTAGAAAATTTAATTTTCACTAGAAAATTTAATTTTCACTAGAAAATTTAATTTTCACTAGAAAATTTAATTTTCACTAGAAAATTTAATTTTCACTAGAAAATTTAATTTTCACTAGAAAATTTAATTTTCACTAGAAAATTTAATTTTCACTAGAAAATTTAATTTTCACTAGAAAATTTAATTTTCACTAGAAAATTTAATTTTCACTAGAAAATTTAATTTTCACTAGAAAATTAAATTTTTTTATAAAAAATAGATTTTTCACTAAAAAAATTATTTTCTACTAAAAATTAATTTTTTCACTAACACATTGATTTTTTATTAGAAATTGATTTTTCATAAGAAATTTTTTTTTTCGAAAAAAAATATTTTTCTTTAAAAAATTAATTTTTCATAAGAAAATCTCTTTTTTATCAAAAAAATTGATTTTTTTACTAAAAAATTGATTTTTCTCAAAAAATAGACTTTTCATTTAAACAATTTATTGACAACAATAAATGGCAAATCTTGCAATACCTGTTAAAAACTATTTTTAAAGTTACTTTTAACAATACTATTGATTGGTCCAGCAAGGGACATTGAAATGGTATTGCATAGTGAGTAAAATTGTTTAACCCTAAAGTGGAATGAAAACAAAAATTAAACATACTTCACTTCAGATTACAAAAGGACTCTAAGTTTCAATTGACTCTAAAATAGGTTACGTTTGGTGGGTAAAGTAAGTACTTTCTAAAGTGCATTAAATTACTTAAAAATGCTAAAGTGAAAGTTGATTCACGCTAGATTACCTGGGATGTATAAAGTAAACAATTGACTAATCTTTGCATTACCATAGCACATTATGAAGTCTTATGAATGGAAGCAGCCTTTTTTGTAAACATTCCTTGATGTAAATTTCGGTATTTATAGAGCCCGTTGTAACAAATGACTGGCTTCTTTGGCCGCAACTGCATATTGCTAGCCATACCAAGAACTTTTTGGGAAATTTTGTATGCTTTGGGGTCATAAACTTTTCTTCAACATTCCCTCGAGCACCAGGACGTTGCGAAAAATCTGCCAGAACATACATTTCGTCATCCATTATGCAGCAAGAATATTTTTTTATAAAACTTGACTTCAATTTCCGTGCTCTGTTTTTGGCCTCTAAATTTTTAGCAGCGTTCCCGCCAGCAACTTTTTGAGCCTTGTATGTTTTTAAACCTGCATTAGCTTTAACTTTTGGTACCAAATAGTCCGAGCACTGCTGCTTTCCTACCGGATGTGTTGGGAGCTCTTTTGAAAATGCTTTCTATTTTTTTGACTTTATATGGACCATTCCTTCTACCTAAACCAGGTTTTCTATAAACGGACAAGTTCTCCCGGTACTGTTTAATAACATTGGAAACAGTTTGAATGCTTGGCCAACTTTTTGTAGGACCAAGTTGAGTTTTATTGAAAATATTTTATAATTTTAGTACGCACTTGTTTCTGGTCAAAATTCGTCTTATTTAATGTTAGGTTTTTGAATTTATTATACTATGGTTACAGTTAAACAACCTTAATCATGTTGAAAAACAACCATATTTTTTTCAGTGTATTTATACGATATAGTTTTAATTAAATTGATTAGTTTTCTGTTTAACTTAAATCAAATTTCGTTAAACTAATACACCTTTAATTACTATAATTTTGTGATATTTAATTTGGCAAATTTATTAAATTTACTATTTTCTTACAATTTTTGGTTCATTTATGTTTATACCATGCGTAGTCTATTTAAAATTCGTTCTTATCCAACGACTGTTATTTAAACTTACAAAATAGTAATGAAAATAAAGATTTTTTTCTGGGATACTAAAACTCATAGAACATGACGACAAGACAGCCTACATGCACAGATAAACACACACACACACATACAAACATACATATTTACTTTCTTAAGACATTACAACTACATACGTAATCTTAGAAACCAATATATGACTCCCCAAGGAGCCACTTACATACATTCATGTTCATATATATTTTTTTTGTTATTGTTCTCATTCCTTTGTTAAACTACTTCCTAAAAAAAGGAGTCTACTAAAAAAATCTATGTATGTATGTGTGTTCATATGTGGGTTATTTTGTCAAGTGTTTGTTTTTCTTTTTTTTGTTATTATTGTACAAAAAAATAACGAAAGCGACAAGTTTATCGAAATGTACAAAAAGAAGATGTGCAGTTGTAATCTTTTAAAAAAAAAAAAAAAAAAAAAAAAAATATAAAAAAAATATAGATTGAAGAAATTCTGTAAAATTATACAAACATGACTCGTTATGAATTGTAGTTGGGGGTTAAAGAGAAACGTTTTTTTTTTTTTCTGGTAATATTTTTCTTATTTCTTGCAATGGATTTCTATTTATGTTTTATGAGACGTTAAATGACAGCTCAAGAAAAGTAGCTGTGAAATCGAATGTTTAACGTTAGAGGTTATTAAAAATGTACGAGGGTGATTTGCCAAAAAATATTGCGTTTAAAGGGAATGATGTGATAAATGGTTTAATGTGAGACAGTGCCAAATCTTAAATACACTGCATCTAAAACAAGAATTTTATAAATAACTTGCGCTTTTCAATTGATTCACATTAAGTGTATGTTTTTCTCAAATAGCGTAAAAACAAACATCAATATTTATAGCTACAACAAAAAGTAAGCAGACAATACAAAGTGCATATAAATCTTTGTTTTCAAAATCATTTTATAATTAGTTAAATAACTTCCTACCTTAACTTTTATTTAATTTTTGGCAAAATTTTAAACATTTATGTGATTCATTCTGACTACCATTCAATTTATACTCTCTGCAACATATTGGAAGGGAATAATGTAATAAAAGCGATAATGGCATGCCTCATTATTCGTGGAAGTAAACTAAGCGTTTATTACATCTTGTTGGAAGTAAACTAAGCATTTATTACATTTTGTATCTAAGTATGTTAACACACTTATGGTATGGACTGGAATAAGCTGTTCTTTCCTGATTCAGTTAGATCCATATTAAGATGCCAGATATATATTGGGTGTATGACTTAAAAATGATGGATTTTTTGCAAATTTTTATCTTTTATTTTGAAAATTTTTTTCAATATGAATTTATTCAAAGTATTGCCCATTGTTAGCTATGTGACCTTTTCCCCATCTTTCTGGCAACATATGGATCCCGATCCTAAAGAACTGGTCATCTTTTGAGACCAAGAACGAATCAAGAAAATATGGGATACTCTGGTCCAAAGAGTGCGTTCTGCATCGATCGAAAAAAATAGTAGTCAGGAGATACGGTCTGGACTGTAAAGTGGGTGAGACAAAACTTCCTATCCACTTCATTCTGAATGCTTTTTAATAGATATTGCAACATGTGGTCGAGCGTTGTCATGATGGAATTTTACGGTTTTATATCTGGCCGCATATTCTGGACGTTATCTGCCAATGCTCGCATCAAACGAATCAGTTGGCTTCGGTATAGGTTTCCTATGATGATCTGCTTAGATCTCAGCAGGTCATAATTGATAGGACCCTTTTTCTCAACAAATTCAGAGAATTATCTTAGCGCCATGGATATTTGGCTTTCTGTCGATACGGCTGTTTGACCCTTATGCTTCGGATTATCAATAGATCTATTTTTCATCGCAAGTAATGGAAAGATGATTTCATAGCGTTTAAGCATAATTTCGGACATGCAAAATCGTCTTTAAAGGTCTCTCGGCTTCAATTCGTATAGTACTCTATTTACCTGCTTTTGGATGAATCCTGCTGTTTGCAGCTCCTAAACCAAATTATATACGTGTTAAAATATGTGATGTTCATGTAACTAGTAAGGTAGATTGTAAAGTAACTGACTATACAAACGATTTGTGAATCCAAAGCGTTAACTCCTTTGGATCAGCTATCAGACAGATTTAATGAATTCTAAAAGTAAATAGTCACGTAGCTAGATATGTAACTAGTTGTCATCCTAAATGATGGGTAAAATACTAGTTCGGGACAGTCTCATAGAACTGCTGAGTTACTAAAGGTTACCCATTCCCTCATAATGTGTTAGATCTATGCAATTTTCTTTTACGTAGCGTCTAAATATTCTAAAGTTAAGAAGTAGTCAATATATCCCTTCCTTATTGACAGAAATCGTCACAAATGTCTTATCACTTGGCTGACTCCAATTTATATATTTTGGTAATTTGACAAGTATGTGCTCTTTGTAGTGCAGAGAGAAAACAATTGGTTACTTAATACATCCCAGGTAATCTAGCGTGAAGACAATTGTCTCTAAGTATTCTAGAGTGTAGTCACTTTAAACGTTTTATGAGTAATTCGTACAAATTGGTTTCATACAAATTGTGTTGATATAATTCTCATACAGTTTATTTTTATTTTTGCTTAAGTAAACTGATATCCCATGTAATATAGAATAAAGTTAATACCCACTTTAGTGTCTCTTAGTAACCTGAAGTCACTTTAAACGTTTATTTTGTTCTGCACATTAGAAATCAGTTATTTTACCCACCAGAAGCAATCCATTGGAGAGTTGTCGAAAAAAGGTTTGTTTACAAACTAACGTTTATTAGAGTGCCTACGATATGTCTTTTTAGCTGACTATTTGAGATCAATTAGCCCCCGCACTTGTTAAAATAACTAGTTATGTTGCTGATCAATTTTCCAGTGAGTTAGCTATTAAGGTAACTGGCGCTATTTAACCAGTATGTGAATCTAATGAATAGACAGTATCACTGCTTAGGACATGTACGTGTTAAAATAACTAGTCAAGTAGCTATTGAAGTAACTAGTTCGCCATAGGTATTCAGCGATAACAATCGATTACCCTACTACATCTCTCTAACAATTACACAGTGATACAAAGCACAGTGGGGCAGAATCAAAATTTTTTGGAAATATATCTGGCATTTCAAAATGGCTGGTTCGATCGGGATAAAATTTGACATTGGCATAGACAAGGAGAATTCGAATTTAAGTTATTAAAATTGACACTTCAGCTGCTCCAGGCGCGGGTACCTGTGACATGTAACATTTTTAAACACCAATTTTTGGTTTCCTAGCAACTTGACTAGGTCTTGCAAAGCAATGCTTGTGGTATTTATCTTTTATAATTTCCGAGTTACAGGCATTTCAAAATTTAAATTTAAAAATTTGCCATACTTTGATCCGGGTATATAGGGCCTACTTTTAAACCGAATGAACTCAAATCTTTTCGTTAGTTAGAAAACTAAACTACCTATAATATGCAAAAGATTTCAGAGCAATATCAATTACGGATTCAAAAAATAGTAGATTCGTGCTGTTTTTTGGGGATAAGGGTGACTTAACTTTTATTTAAAAAAAACTTTCTTTAAGGACATATAACAATTTTGTGTTTTTTTGTAATATATCTTTATCTTTTGGTGTTAAAAACTTGTTATAGTCCTACGCCTTTTGGAATTTGACCTATTTTTATCAAAATTTAAAATTTGGGCCACATGTTCTAAAATCACAAAGCTGGGATCAGAAAACGGTAGGCAGTTTTGGAAACCTTGATGTGTTCCCTATTTATTCTCAAATTATTTTCCCAGCCCCGAAGAAAATTCATTCATTTTTGGAATTTTCGCTCTAATTTATAGGAATTGCGGGATTCTCTTTGATCTTTTGACAACTTTTTTGACACCTATTTATTCAAAATGAAAAATTTAAAAAACGTTGAAAATTTCATTGAGTTTTGTTAATAAATAAAAATTTGATTACATATTTATTGAGCTTCTAAAACTAAAATTTGTATCAAAATTTTGATAGGATTGCAAATATTAGAAACACTTTGATCCACATTTTTCCGAACTATTTTTTTTTTTTTGTTATTTAGATAAGTTAATTTTCGGTCATATAAAAAAAAGTTCAAGTCAATATCAATATCATGCACGTCGCTCAAGAACAACTGAGAATATTGCTGCTGTAGCCCAAAGTGTTGAAGAAAACCCAGGTTTGTCCATTCCTCGTCATTCTTTGGAATTAAGCATTCCACAAACGTCATTACACCGTATCTTATGGTCGGAGTTGGATGATATTGCTCTGGACAACGTTTACTTTCAACAAGACGGAGCTACGTCAAGACGTGTTATCTCTCGAAGAGGTGATCACACCGACATCTTGTGATTTAACACCTTGCGACTTCTTCTTTTAGGGCCACGTGAAAGATAAGGTCTACGCCAACAGTCCAACGTCGATTCAAGACCTCAAAGATAGAATTCGTGAGGCTATCGAGGACATAGGGCAGCCACTTTGCGATTTGGTTATGGAAAATTTCATGGAAAGTATATGGTCCTGTAAGTGTGGTCGTGGTGGCCATTTGGCAGATGTTGTTTTTTATTAACGGCATACCTTCCTCTTTATTATGAAATAAACATCCGATCATTTATCTCAAAAAATGCAATTTTTCTTTGAGTAGCAAAATAACACCTCTTGTTTGAAAACCCTGTATACAACAGAAGCAATTTTAAAATCAATTTCAAAACAACACTTGAATTTGTGACTTAAAGAGTATCGTTATATCACTGCATTTGTTAATTTAAAAGTAATCAACAAAGTGATCGAGAAAAACTGTAAGTAGTTCCGAACTCTATGGACTCTAATAAAATAGAATTGTTGTAAGAGAACCCCTGCATATTTTTGGTGTAACATAGTGTTATTATTATTGCGAAGCCCTTGCAAATAAGCTTTCTTTCCAAAATGTAACAATGGCTCTTCGAAAAGTAAAAATATAAAAAATTTAACTGTGAAGTCTCAATACATTAAAACAAGATTTTTTTATATTGGGATACACTCACATTGTTCAAATATTTGACGGAATATGTATGACTAATACACTAGTAGGAGTTTTTTTAGAGTTAAAGCTACGGTTAATACTAAATTATACAAAAAATTATATGATATATTCTCATAATTTGATACCGAAACTAATCAGAAAATTCCATACATATTTCACATCCAAAATTTTTTTAAACAAAATTTTAACAAATTAAATTTTTGTTTCAAATTGTAATAAATGCTAAATAAAACTTAAGATTATTACATTTATTTTTTTAATCAGTTAAATATTAAATGCAATAAAAAAGAAGTTTGGAATAGTTTGGAAAAGCCTCCATGTTTAATTTGTTAAAAATAGTATTTAATCTTATTTCATAAAATATTTTAACAATGTGAAAGTACCTTAAAAAGTATATATGTACAATATAAATAAAAAAGTATTTCTTTACGAACTACTAACACGAAAACATTTTAGATTACATTAACACATTCTTGTCGCGTTGTACATTAAAACGGCGTAACGAAAATGTGGCTAATCCCTGAGTGTGTGTGACTGAACATGAGGAGTGTCTTCTATATTTTATAATGTGCGTAAGTATGTGTAGATACACACATACATGAACACACGCATAACACTAACCCACAAAAAACAATTTTTCATATTTCTTTATTACTTAAACCAAAATCATTATAATGTATTGTTATATAGTTTAAGTTTAGTTTTTTGTTTCATTTCATTCTCTCAACGACACTTTATATAAAATGTTTGATATTTGATAAGAATCAAAGAGGAACGAGTATAGAGCCAAGACTTTGGCAATGAAGGAAGAATATTCAACTAACATCTAATACACACATGAACTTGGATAAAAATACATTAAAACCTTTTGAAATATTATATATATACATGCATGCAGTCGAGCAAGTGTTAAGCATATTTGTAAAGTTGATCACTTGTTGTTGCTGTATGAATATTAGGGTGACTCTTCTATTGGATATTTGCCATTTTCAGTATAGTCAAGGTCTAAATTGTCCACCGTCATTTAAGCACTAAATGCTGAGTATTTGAAGGGAAAAAAATTTGCTGCAGAAATGAAGCATGTTTTTTTAACTAATCTGTGTGCGCTGAATTCGAATCTGGCATAAAAATATTACTTACGCGAATATCCCATTAACTTCCATACCAGTTCAACGTCCAATAAAAGATCCTTTACCATTCCTTCCCTGTGCTACCAGCAGTGAGTCAGTAACATCTTTCATCAGCAGTTGTATTTTGTATGAAGCTGACGATGAACGTCATTTAGTAACTCAAGCTGAGCTGAATGATCTAATTCGGGAAGTGGCTTCATACTTTGAAAAGAAACACTATATTCTATACTGCACCGATGTTGATGGTTTATTTCAAAAAATAAACCAGCCATATGATAAAACTAAATGAATATTATTTAATGATGGCTCTAAGTACAGTTTAAAGGTTCTTCTTTTGCATTACTCAAATACAACCATAATAAATGGAAGATCTGTGGTGACCTCAAGTATATACCATCGTAAATAACTGTAAATTAATCGGTTTCAGGACTGGTATGCAGGGAGATTTCACAAAATGTTGTTGTTTTTTTATGGGATAGTCGCGCTACATGTCATGATTACGTCAGAACAGAGTTGCCAAAATGAACTGAGTATTCACCAGGAAAACAAAACATTTCAAATAAAGTATTAATTGATCCAAATGACGTTCTTCTTCCGCCTGTGCACATCAAATTGGGCTTTTTTAAGAACTTTGTCAAGGCTCTGGACAAGGCCCCTAAAATTTCATATGCTAAAATCAAAGAAGGAATTTTTGATAGTCCTCAGATCAGGAAGTTTTCGAATGATGCAATTTTTCACAATGTTTATTGGAGAAAGAATATGCAGCCCGGAGATCTTTCAAGAGCATCGTGAACAGTTTTCTTGGAAACAATAAGAGTGAAAACTACATACAAATAGTTGCTAATTATTGAAAAATTATCACGAACTAGGTGCAGGAATATCACTCAAAATGCATTTTCTTCATTTAGATTTTTTTACAAAACCTAGATTTAATGCAAATTGAAAGAAATTATCAAATATTTTGGGACAAAAGCACCATTGCTGAACTCTAACACGCGAAGCCCAACCAACAGAATACAAACGACGTTCAAATAACGTCATTCTTTTTTGAAAATTCATTGATTTTTAAATAAACTAATGAGTTTTTAATGTAAAAAATGAATATAAACTTTTTTGTATCTCGAAAACCTGACGTGATAGAGAAAAACCAATTACAGATTCATCCCACCAGGAAAGATATTTGATCCAGTCCAAAACCTTGTTGGCTAGTGTTATGTACCGATCCTCACAAACGTTAGGTTCCCATAAAACTTGTTTATGTCCAATTTCATCTCGATATTAATTATTATAAGAAAATTATGAACATTCAAGACATTTTCTGAGGGGGACCTTGTAGGGTTCATACAAACGGCCGGACATTGCTGTTTTTGGCCTCGTAGAAAGGACATTGGGGGATGAAAATTTCCGCAAATATTATTTTTGGTATTGAAAATGGACAAAATTGGCGTAGTAAAACCAGAGTTATGAACCAAAATGTAAAACAACCTCCAAAAACTTTATTTTTTTAAAGAATATTAGTGCTTTCCGCTCTTATTTAGGTAAGTTTGTAAGTAAATATTTGTTATAAAAATCATATTATTAAACTGACATCTACAGTATTATTGATACAATGAGAAAACCTTTTCTTGAGTCTAACGGTGTAAAATCGCATGATCTCGGTGGACAGTTCACACAACCTCTACTTGAGATGAGCATAACTTCAAAGTGCTTGAGCAGAATTTCCAATATGATATGAACTATGTATCACAAACAGCCGTCCTGCACAAACCTCATGTCGTTGGAATCCATATCATCCAGGCCGATATAAATAGGTTAACATAGACCTATATTGCTCGCCGTTTATGAAGATGGCCTAGCCATCATCATTCTCAAAGAAAAATCCACACCAAACACTGACAATTTCGGGATTTATTGGAGGCTCTTGGATCTTATGTTGATTAGTATCGTCCCAGGTTTGACATTGTTGTTTGTTGACGTACCCATTTATCCAGAAATTGTAATCAGCGCTTAATTTTTTTAATGAAAATTAGGGTCGGAACCAGAGATCTGCAATGAATCACTTTTTCACTATTCATACTCACTTATTAAATCATTAATATAAGTGAGTGGTCATCATTGAAATTAAACTGCTCTGAAGTACTCGTACTTACAATAATGTTTGCATTCGAATCATATTTATTTTCCATCATATGATGATTACCTCATAATTTACGAGTTGTTATGAGTCTCGACAACATTGTTATAAATATGAATGCGTATAAGTATAAGTACTACACATTGCTGATCTCTGGTCAGAACAGAACACCCAATTTGGTAAAACAGTTTTATCATTAGCACGTTCATGGCGATTTGGTAAAACAAACTGAATAAATTGCATCCAATTTGACAGATGTATCTTCAACAATTTGGCCGCTATCAACTGTCAAAGTTCGAAAGTCCCTACGGGAAGACCCTATGTTCTATTTAAAAGGAAATCGCAAAGCAAACTCTTGTTTGGATCGGTTCATATTTGACCATAGCCCATATATAGTCAGCCCCCTAAAATTAATTCAAAAGTATTTAGAGTGAGTGAGAAGTTTTTCTTCACCACTTTCATAGTTCAGGTCGTACCTCATTCGACTACTATGTTTCGATCGATGCACCACGGGATAAGCTTCACTTTGGAACAGAGTTACCGATATTGGCTTCATTCGTTCTTGGCCTCAAAAGTTGAGCAGTTATTTTGGCTCTGAAACCATTGACCAATTCACAATCGGTGTAGTAACGTTGTAAGTTATATGTCATAAATATTTTTCAAACTAAATTTTTCGAAACAAAAACAAAATATTAAAAAAAAAAAAAAGACATACAACATACAACGCTACGACACCGATTGTGAATTGGGCACATATATTGCAAGAAATATATTTAAAAAAGTCATAGCTAACATTGGGCAATGCTTTGAATATATTTATATTGTACAAATGTTCCAAATGAAAAGCTAAACATTTTAAAAATCCCGCATTTTTAAATCGTGCACCCAATATATAACCAAAAGAGGTGAACCAGATACATCGTTTTATACAAAACGCACAACAATCGGTGTGTTACATTAAAAGTGGGTATATAAGATCCAATTTTCATTGTATTTCTTTTCGACAACAATTTTTTTTATTTTTTTCTGAAAATTTTGTTACTTGTAGCTTTTATATAATAGTCAATAAATTTAGAACTTTGAAGGAACGAATATCGAAAAGTGCATTATAAGGGCCACCCTAATGAATATGTTCACACATACATATGTAGTATGTATATGTGCATTTATGAACCACAAATGGGGGAGTTTTTCAAGAAAATACCCTGTAGTTCAAAGGACGTATGGTTATCTGTTTACATGATTAGCGAAAAAACGTCAGACAGGATTTTGAATTAATTAATTCATTTTTAACTTAATTTAAAATTAAAAAAATTCAGCAATTCATTCCATTAAACCATTCCAAAGAACCAATGTTTTAGTTTTTTCATTCAAAAGTTTTTATTTTAAAGAAATTCATTCATTGTTGAATTAAATCAAAATAGAATTGAATAGTTAAATTTGTGTTAATTCAAATCTTAATCCAAATTAAATGAAAATATGTTTTCTTCATACAATTTGCTTTGGTTTTGTTTTTAATAATTTACAACATCAATTGAAATCTGTAAATAGCTTAAAAGTTATTTGTAAGAGATTTAAATTAAAGAAACATTTTTTCATTCAATACTTTTTATTAGGTTATTATGTATTTGGAAGGATTCACTACGGAATTAATATTATGTGAAATGAGTTGGGTACGTTAGAAGTACTAAGGAATTAAGCCTATGCATTAATTCTCAATGAATATTTTGAGGGAAGGGTTAATAGGCAAAGTTTGATTTAATTTGGATGATATAATTAAGCATTAATTGTTTAATGTATACTCAATCAGATTCCGCTAAAAATTTAAAGAAAATTTAAAAAAAATTAAGATAGATTGTGCTATTAACAAAATTGTTAGCAACTGAACAGAAATTGGATTTTTCCAATATTTTCTATAAACAATTTACATAGAGGGTACATTACCATAAGCAGAACTAGCGGGCATAAACGCAAATGTGTACGTAGCTGAAGTTTAAAAAAATACTTTGTTTTTTATATATGAAGAAAAACGAAAACTTTTAAAAGAACAAAAAAAAAAATACCATACAAAATATTGTGACAATAGATTGCTACTCGTAATCTGTTTGTCGGAATTATTATGTTTTCATATTGATAAAGATTATTGTACTCATTCGGGTGTAAAAATAAAATTTCTTGCTTCCTTCCAATAAAAATTCCTGTTAGCTGTGTGCGTTCGAGAAAAATATATTTCCCGCTAGAAAAGCAATATGTTTACGTATGAGTTGAAACGAAAAGTATTGCAATAATACTATTTTATAAAAAGCTTATTTAGTGCAAGACTGTCACAACTAACTAAAACAAATCACTTTCAAATAGATTAACTTGTCTTACTTCCTTGTCTGTCGAAGTTATTCGAAAAATTATTCAAACAAGAAATTTTAAGTGAGAAAAATGTTATCCCAATTCATCAATTTGGATTCCGCGAACGTCGCGGTATAATTCAACAAGTTAATAATGTAACTGAAGAGATAGGATTATCTTTTGAATTAAAAAAAATATAGTTCGGCAATTTTTTAGATACGACTGTTCGAAATGATTTCATACAAATTAGACCCTAGATGTTGTAATTTTACAATATGTGATTACGGTCAAATTAATTTATAAAAATATTTTTTAGTAACAAGGAGTGAGATCGTAAAATTCTTAACACACGTTTTTCATTAAAACTATTAACCCAAGTATTATTTGATTTTTTTTTTTTTTTTTGATCAAGTTACCTTTGTAAAACATGTCAGTTATTGTGTTTAATGTCAATTATATTCATTTGTTGTTAATCTGATTAAAATGAGGAACCAGAAAAAAGTGTGTAATAAAATTATTAAATATTTTCAACAAAACCCAACTTGGTCCTAAAAAAGTTGGCCAAGCATGCAAAGGTCTGCCGTCAAATTGTTCCCAATATTATTAAACAGTACCGGGAGAACTTGTCGGTTGATAGAAAACCAGGTTCAGGTAGAAGAAATGGTTGACATGAAGTTTATTAAGCCAAAAAAATAGAAAGCATTTTCAAAAGAGCTCCCAACACATTCAACATTTTTCTTTTTTTCTTTTATTTTATATGAAAACTTTTCGGTTTTGTGGTGGAGGGAATTCCTATTTGACCCCTATGCATTCGCGCCTGGAATAGTGTGTATAAGTTCTTTTTTGACTCACTTTTTATATTTCTATTTTAAATACTTTATTTTTATTTGCTCTTTAAGATTTTTACGATAAACTTTATTAAGATAATTTCTTTTTGTATTAAGTAAGTTTTAACTATGCTTGATCTTAAATTACATATTCCTTACAATTTACCCCTATACTGTTTTGCCTTTAATTAGTATTTGTTTTAAAAGCAAACAACTTCTTTAAACAAAAGACAACTGAAAAGGCAATTCTTGAAGCCAATACTCTTTTGAGCACTTTTGCTTAAGTTTCGCTTATTTGCAGTCATATACACTTAGCTTCATACTCAAACACACAACAATAAATGAGACATTGACAACAACTACTATTTACTTGAGCAACAAAAACCCTGTAGGAAATTTAAAGTGAAGTAAAGGATATTTATTTACGCCCCACTATATAGAAGACTTGTAAATTTCTTTGTTTAAAGATTTTTTTTTTTTTTTTGTAATTTTTCTCAAAAGCTCAAACAACTTGCCAACCTGGTTAAATAATTTTAAAAATAAATAATAACAACAACACAAAACACACAATTGTAACTCAAAGAAATTGAATTTGTGCAAAGAAGTGTAATTAATAAATGCCTTTCAGGTGAAACATGGCGTAAAGTTAATTAAGAAATTAAAATGGCAACTGTTTGCAGAAGTATAAAATGAAATAATGAACAAAAATAAATATATAAAATAAAGGGAAAAAATAATAGTAAACCAGTTTAAAACAAAGTGCTGTTGTATGAGGTAGTAAATTAACTTAACACCAACCAGTGTGGTTGGTTATTGTTATTACTAATGTATGTGCTGAAAGATAAATTAATATCTTAAAGACATTGCTATAGAAAAGCATACTTTTGTGTATCAGTGATATATTACAATATATATACTTTTAATACACATACAGTAGCGAGCACAACATATGTAATGATATGTGAATTTCAATAGCATAGATTTTGATTATCGAGGACAGAAGCATATATATATCCTTTAAAACTAAGTTAAATTTACATTATTAAACAATTTAAACAATTACGATTGGAGTCGCAAAGCGTAATATGTTAGCTAGTTCAAAGATAAATGTAGGAAGGAGACGGAATAAGGTATTTAATAGCGGTAAGGGACAGGACGATCGGCTAGTTTGATATGACAGAGACAATAGATTTGTTAATGGGTTGGGTTTAAGACGAATGGAAACAGAACGCAATAGGAATACCAGTATAAATGACGAACATTTTGGATAGCGATCATTCAGTTGTTATTCAGTTGTATAGATCAGTCTATAAGCCGGAAGGAGAAATAGAGTTCAACAATTGGAAGTTAAGCCAGGGAGATAGAGAAGGAATGATAGTTTTCTGCATAAATATGTCGAAAATATAAATTTCTTTTAGATGATGTTTCAGATATCTTTTAGAGAAATATAAAATGAACAATAAAAAAGTAAAGGATAATGCAAGTTCCTCAATTCCGACTCTTTTAAAGGATGACCAAACATTTACTGATAAAGCTATCCTTTAACTGAAGTATTCGTAAGTAGTTCTCACTCTTGCCGGAAAGTGATCAACCACTGCCCGAACTCGAAAGAGTATTAGTGACTATGTTAAGTGCTTATATTCATTTGAGCTCATGATGTTGAAAAGGTTTTATCCGATCTCAACGTAAATAAGTCTCCTGACTCTGATGGTATAACAGCACTGGTCTTGAAGCAGTGTTCTTCGACGCAAGATCGTCCATTAGCTACCCTTTTCAGTACTTTATACCGTGTCGACAAATTTCTCCTAAAAAGGGAGCGGCTAACAATGCTGAAAATTATCGCCCAATATCAATTTATTCTGCACTTTCCAAAGTTATGGAGAGTATGGTTAATTACCATCTTGTGAAATATTTAGAGTTCAACAATCTACCCAGTGACCGGCAGTATGGCTTTCGTAGAGAAAGCTAGATGCTAGCCTTCCTGTCGGAAAAATAGTGTCGTTCTATTTACCGTTTTAGCGAAAGCAAAGTGGTAGCTTAGATATTTTCAAGGCGTTCGATAAAGTGTGGGATGGTGCACTTTTATCATAACATATTGCTTTTGGTGTCGGTAATAATTTCTCTTGTTAAAGATGGGTTTTCATCAAACGAGTTGAAGATAAATTCAGGGGTACCCCGCAAGGCTTCGTTCTTTCTCCTACTCTATTTCTTATTTTTCTAAATGACCTTCTACGTCAAACTTCCAACCCTATCTATTTTTTTGCAGATGACAGCAACATTTGCCATTCATATTCATTCAGTTAAGTACCAAACCCATCGGATATTGAGGCAATATAGCAAATCATGAATAATTCCCTTAATCGGGACCTCTTGGCAATCTCTTAATTGGGTGTGCGAATAAGGTTGCTTTCAACGCTCGCAAGACTCAGTTTTGCATGTTGACACAAAAACGAACAACAGGCTATGTAGCTTCATCTTTATTTATGTATGGTGTAAATATTGTGGAATCAGATGCTCTTGATGTTCTGGTCATGAGAATTCAATGTGATGTCCGCTGGTCTAAACACATTTCGAAAAAAGCATTCAAGTATCTCAGTTTTCTGAAACGGTGTAGGAATTACTTCACTCCACCTGGTCTCTTCACAATTTACAACACCTATATCACACCGGAAATAGAATACACCTCCCGTGTATGGGCTGGTGCTTCAAAGTCTCTTTTGGAGCGTACAGGAAAGGGCGAAGGTGATTATTGGTGACTGTAGGGTATTGATTCGCTGGAGCACCGACGCTAGTGGGCAACGTTTCACTGTTCTACCGGTTCTATAATGGAATGTGTTTTGATGAAATTGGGGAACTTGTTCCTGATATGCGTTTTTACGTAATACACAATTTTAATCAAGAACACATCCCTTTGTGGTCGATTGGCCACTGGACCGCACAACACACTAAAGGGAAAATTTTTTAGTGGAGTCTTTCCTGTCATTTTCAACGTCGGCAAGTTCAAATCGAATGTCCACAAACACTATTCCCTCTTTCTTCCCTCCCATAACCTATTTGCTTAGTTTCAATATAATGCCTTGTACTCAGGGCGATCCCCTGAGTGCTGGTCCAAGCAGAAAAAACATAGAGTTCTTAAGATATTTAGAAATAGGTATTCACTTTGTATGGGAGGTGACTCACCTCCTGTACCGATCCCTCCCATTATTTTGTTATACTTCATGCAGAGATGCGAAAGTAATTCATATAAAGTTTGAAGAAATTCATAATTATGGTTCCTAATAATTTACTTTTTAAAATAGGTGCCACGACCACTGAAACTGAATTCATCCATGTGTTTCTGAAACATTTTTAGTACGGAACATTTTTTTATATGCAGTTTGACATTCTATATTTGAGAGAGTTCAAACTACATATAAAAAAAATGTTCCGAACAAAAAATGTTTCAGAAATACATGGGTGAATTGAGCTTAATACAATCCCTCCAATTTTTAAACAAACTCTGTTTAGTGATAATAAATTAATTTGTACAAAGTTTAAATTCTTTTACAATTATAGTTCAGACATTTGAAATTAAGGATTTACATTATATGGGAGGTGCCACGCTCAATACAATACCGCCTGTTTTCAGCCAAACTATGTACAATAACAAGGGAGATATTCGGGCGAATTGTTAAGACTTCCACAACTATTGTTCTCCAAATATTCAGAGTCCATACCACCAGTTTCGATCCATTTGAATACTGCCAGATATTAGAAAATAGCTATTTACCTGGTATGGTTGGTGGTTTCCAAAATATACATGGTTTCCAATTCCTCCCATTTCAGCCAAGATATGCACAATGGTCCCGAGGTTCCGCCAAGTTTTGCGTTTTTCATAATTATAATTCACTAGATTCACCATATATTCCATAAAAACTGTTTATTTTTTATGTAATTGAATTTCAAAATGAAAAGTATCATATTGTTCCTTCCAGTTATAAAGGAACATACAATGAAAATTTCAAGATGATCGATTCAGTGGTTTAGGCTCCTGATACAAAAATAAGCAAACAATAAACAAACCGGCCGCCATTGTCCGGTAGCTATTTACTAATGATTTGTAGCAAACACATATACCACTAATTAAGAATTTTCTAAAGTTGAAGCGTAGGTTAAGTAAAAAAATTGAATAGTGGATAAATGAGAAGGCAGTGAAATTTAGTTCTTTGCGTTTCCTAAAATTGTCTCATACTTAAAAAAATTAGAAGTGAGAAGGAGGCAATTATACTAAAAACTTAAAATTTCCGCACTTTAACATGAAATTTTTTTCTTTACAAACCATCTCCTGAAAATTTCCAAACAAACAACAAATATCAGCCAATTCGCTCCAGCCGTTCTTATGTGATGCCACATGAACTATTTCATTTTTATATATGTATATAGATAGATCTAGAAAAAACCTTGACATCTATGATTAATTAACTTTAATATGAGATCAAAAGTGATCAAATCTGAATAACAGTTTTACTTTAGGTATTTTGCCTGCATTTATTAAAAAGTATGAACTTTTAACCAAAACACAAAAGCACAAGTAAAGCGAGTTTCGAAATTTAATTATAGTTTAACAATGGTTGCTGACAATTACAAAGAGAAAAAATCACTACTTTGCATATTTTATGCTCGCTACTGCACATATGAATGCTAAAATACATAAAGAGTATTCAAAAGAGTAACTGAGTGGGAAGAATTGTAAATTCAAATTCAGTCAATAAAAAATATACTTTATTCTTTTTCATATAATAATTTTCTTTTTATAATCTTTTCCATAAAAGGCAGGAAGGAGTATGTACAGGGTGGGCAAAAAGTCATACCTGCGTGTAAAGATTTAATAAAAAATTTAATTTTTCAGAAAGATAACCACTATTTTCATCGATGCATAATTGGGTTCTTAAACAGGAGAAAAGTTTCAGAGTCTATTGCCCTGATCTTGGCTTCACTGTTGTGCTTTAGCTGCTTTATAGCTTGGGGCTTGTAAACATACACACCATAAAAAATAATCAGGGCAGTTAAATCTGGTGAACATGCTGGCCAATTGAGATCTGAATATCTTGAGATAATTCGGTCATCAACAATTTCATTTAAAAGAGTAATTCTCTGTTAGGCCAATTAAACCTTGTATGGATGCATGTGTAAATGACGTGGTAAAATACGTCGAATTGATGTTCTAGATACGCCCAGTTGTACATAACGTCCTCGCGTTGAAGTCTGACACTACACTTTGTTGTCAGAACCCTGCAATTAAGCAATTATGAAATAATTTCAATAGGTTCGTTGCGTCAGTAAAATTTAATGCCCATTGAAAAACTAAAATTCTACCACTTCATGTATAAATCTTCTTTTCGAACGTGAAGATGTACTAAAAATGCTTGAGAATTTTGGTATTAGAAATATTGCCAAAAAATAACGACTACCTTTACTTTTGGGAACTGTGACGACCAAAGTCTGCATGCATCGTTTTGGTCCCAACAGTCCTTATTGTTAGTATTTGTTATTTTCTTATACTGTTTTATTATGACGTACCATTTATTTAGTTCTAGACTGAAATGTTAAGCTTTGTTTTATTAGTATTTAAAGTCATTCTATTCTACTATTTCATATTTTTCTTTTAGTATTATATTTATTTAACGTACATTTTGTGAATAGTAACGTCACTTATTGCTAACTTTACAAGTATGATTTACATCAAACCATCTAGTGGTGCAGAGTGCAAAACAGATGTTTGTAAGAATCACATGTGTGTAAAGCACATACTTGTAACAGGTTGTACAACACATGTGTGTAAATGTGTGTATAATAAAATGCATGCACGATCATGATTGTATGTAAAACACATTTGTGTAGATGGTTGTACACACAACATAAATGGTATAAAAGGCGAGCCTATAGTTGACCGCGGGCAGTTGGTTCGTAGCGGCCAGTAAGGTAAGAGCTACTAAAGACAGTGGTTTCAAATATTTATTAACCGAACATTGGCAGAAAAGGTGATACACAGTCTCTTCCTCTTCTTTATTATGGCAGCTTCTATAATGAATTTGGAGATCTTAATGAGCGCAACTTAAATGTTACAACCATATGCACATACTTGTGTATACGCACTAATCGAGTGGGAGAGTCGAAGGTATTGACAACTGCAAAAAAATTTCTATCATGCGAGAAGGTAAAAGTAACGCCAAGAACCTTGATTTATTTATCTGTTTAACAGTGTGTTTCACAAGAAAATTTGTAATGAAAATATTTTAATATGCGAAATGAGAAATTAAAACAAAAATCGCAACACTGGAATGGGAGATCCTACCTAGAGACAGCCAACTCAAGTTAAACTGTCCCCTCCAGCATGACCAACATAGATCATTGCATTTAAGCCTCTACATTGCGTCAAGATGACTACCCATCACGGTACCAAGAAAACAAACACGATTAAGTAACTAACAGCGAAAGTAGGACAACACACCAAAAGGACGTTTGACATACAGAATGATTCTATTAATTATAAGGTGGCTGAAACGTAAACAAGAGGAGGCTAACTACCACCTCAAGCTGATTCTTTCAGGTCATTTGCTCACGATAACTAACCTATTTGTCCAACATGCCGGGATACAGAAGGCGTGGAACATGTAGTTTTCATGTGCACCAGATTTAGCGAATTAAGGCAGGAGGTGGAGGCTGATGTACCATATAATCGACGTAATGCTAACCTCAGAGGATAATTGGCAATTAGTTTCAAAATTCATAACTCGGAAGGAGCAAAGGGCGGTCGTAAATGCTGGAGTGGCTTAGATGCTAACCATCCCTGTAATGCAATGCCTAATGGCAGTTCTGTGGGAATTGCTTTTAAAGATGGGAAGGCGGTTTAGTGAGTAAGTGGCAAGCTGTTTCTTGCTAAATCTTAGATAATGAATACTAATTCAAAAAAAAAAGAAAACAGACAGACAGACGGACATAACTAAATCGTCTTAGAATCTTATGAAGACCCAGTATATTTCTATATGTTACAAAAGGAATGATTAAATCAATACATCCCGCAATATTTGTTGATGGTGGATATAAAATTAAAATTTTACATTTTCACAATTATGCATCAAAATTTCCATGAGAATAAAATCAGTAATAAACCACACTCATTAAGCAATTATTTTTTTTAATTCCTAATTTATCACACACCTATAAAATAAAGAACTAAAAATTTTGCTTGTCTGTCCTCATATATGTTTTAATTTATTTTACAACTGTATAAACGCATATTAATGAGATTGTTTATTTAATTTTGTATATGAAATAAAATGTTTTACGTTTTTTTTTTAAATTTTCATAAAATTTCGAAGGGCTGTCAAATTTAAATATTTGACTGTCTGTCTATCTATCTGTCTGTCAACTCATATACCGCTGTCGACATATTTACAACGTTGATATGCACGAGTTTGATGGCAAGAAATCAAATCAATGCCTGTCATTGAACACGTACATGTTCTATGGTGTACGTGTAATTGCGTATTTCACATTCTTAAAATTGAATATTTTAGTTGTTATTTCTCTTGTTGTATGTACATACGTATGTATGTATGAATGTATGTATTTTGAAAAAGAAATTAAATTTGAATATGACAAAATTGTAAAAGCGAAAAATCAGATTTAAGATAATTTATATAAAATACGATGACAACGTGACCTATTAAGTAATGAAAGCAGGAGAGAGTGGTTGTGCATAGTAGTGGTAATATTATTTAAATGTATGTACACTAAGGAGGTGCTAATTTTAAACTTTTTCAATGATCCAATGCTCCGTCAACTAAAAACCAAATGCTGAAAATTGTTGCAAAATCTGAAAAAGTTAAGAGGTGAAAAATAGGAGCCTTCCTACTGTGTATTTATAAAACATAACAACTTTATTTAACCTTCTTTATTGCTAAACGTTAAAAAACTAAATATACAAATATATTAACTAAATATATTTATCAAAAATTAAAACTTAATTTCTTCTATCTCTACAATTACAATTAATATTTCTATTGTTATTTTTTGTTATCTGGTTTTGTATTTTATACCCTCTCAAAGATATTAAAAGCGCTCCAGTATTATTACCTTGACATTTTGTTAAATAAATTATTCATACCTTACTGCCTGTGGTTACCATTTTAAGATGTTGTTTTTTCTAACTAATTAAATTACTTCATGAAAATACATTCACTAATTCAATATTTGTATCATCATCACTCGATATCAATGATATTTGTATGTAGGTAATTGAGTTATAAATTTAGACATATACAGTATAATTTTACATATGAAGACTATAGCGCGCAGTGGCGCGTATAAGGGCGCATTAACCATTTGGGTGATTCTACAGGAGACAAATAAAAAATTCATAAAATTTGCTTACTACGAACTTTATGTAATTTTTTCAATATGCTTCTATGCTCCTTATAGAAACTACGGGAACTTATATATAACTTAGCAATCACATTCATTGACTAGCAATGTTTTAAAATACTAGATAATAAATAAGTCACTATACGACTACTTCCAAGTAATGCAGACGGTATGTAGTAGGTATTGAAAGCTAAATTTTTGTAAAGTTTTTGCTGGAATGTTAATGGATCAGTACAGCATTATAATGCAGATACCGTGTTTTGGAAGTAGTGGTCTTTACGCCCTTATTCGCCACCATACTTCATATGTTTTTACTATACAAGAAGGTAAAGTTGAAAATAAACACAACTTTATTTGTTGTGTTTGGTTTTCAAGGTTTATAATTAAATTTTTTTTAAATGTAATTAACCATAACCACTAAATAAAATAACAAACGAATGGAATTAAATGACAAATACAAACACATTAAAACAAGTAAGTGTGTTAAATTCAACTATGATAAATCTTATATTACTAAAGTTTCTTTTTTTGTTTGAATACCGTGTGCTTTTGAATATTTTATACTTTCGAGTTATTCGATAAGATGATGTTTGATTAATTTTTGGAAAAAATGTTACCGTAAAATAATTATTTTAGCTTTTTAATGTAAAGAAATCGTAATGTCAACACAATTATCGTTCTAATGCGATATAAAAGATTCATGTTAAAAGAAAAGTATTAAAAATTTCCAGACTATGTAAAAACTAGTAAGAGAGTATATTCAGCTGTATACTTTAAAATAAAAATTTAAAATATTTTTAGGTAAACAAAATTAAAAATTTGTTTTTAAAAATAGTTTTACAAAGTTTCAAATAAAAAATTTTTTTTCAAAATTTTTTTTCCAAATTTGTTTTCAAAATTTTTTTTTTAATTTTTTTCCAAATTTAAATTTATTTTTTTTTTAATTTATTACTTATAAAAAATTCGGGTTAAAAAATATTTTTCCAATTTTGACCCCTTGTAGGTCCAAATTACTATAGCCTTACATCGTTGAAATGAACTTTGAAATATCTATCATTAGATATCCATATTGTCTACATTAATGACTTAGTAATCCAGATATATATGAAAAATAGGCCAGAAATCGAGGTTGGCCCGGTGTTTTTTATATCTCAGCCAACAGAGCAGAGTTTGTAAGTTATTTGGGGGCTACCAAAAGTTGATTTCAACATACACGACGGACAGATGGACATGGCTATATCGACTTCGCTATATATAACGATCCAGAATAATGTAGAAATTGCAAACGGAATGACAAACTTATATATACCCTTGCCACTCATAGTGAAGGGTATAAAAATAACAAAAAGTAATAAGGTGAAGCCCGATCGAAGATCATAAATGTGTCAAATTTGATTTAGAAACTACGACCTGTACTTTGGGCACAAGTTTACATTGATAGCCACCCAGACGGGAGGAGGGACATTGGTTAGCCGACTCAGAAAGAGATTCTGAGTTGATCGGTATAAAACGAACAATAACATCTCCACTATGGTGGTTTAGGGTATAAATATCTCCATTATTTTTCGTAGTGAGGGAAATTGTCCCAGTAACGCAATGTGCGTTTTATTTTTGAAGTACAAAAGAAGGATCAAATCACTGTTCATACGTAAGTGCAAACCTACTACTTTGTTTGTGTGATAAATTATATAAAACTTATAAACCGTTAATTTTAAGAGAAACGTTAGTTGATCATTTATATTTACTAAATTGCTAGTGTTATACGTATTATATAAGGTTTCTATGCAGCTTCGAATTGAAGAAAAGAAGAGCAGCTCACGTGGATCCAAGCAATGGTCCCTTTCTGTTACCTGAGAGTAGAAAATCATAAACAGAGGGAGAGATAGAGATTAAAAGAGATAAGGGGAAGATTGAAGAAGTTGTTCGAAGAAAGAGAGAGGGAGGAGACTTTTAAAATTGCATACCAATGAGTTGGCGGTTATTAGCTTACTCTAAAGATATGTCAGGTCCTTTTAACCAATTACTACTCCTTATAAAGGCATTAATGCCCTCAAGCCTCAAATTTGAGAGCTCAGAAAGACTATTTAGGGAACGATGTCCCAGAAATCTTAAGCGTAGATCTCCTTATGCCGGGCGGTGACAAAGAAGATGAAAAATGGTCTCATCCTGCTCCTAGTTTTGACAAGTTCTGCAGAAGTTGTAGGGCAAGCCAAGTCTACTCGCGTGGTTGCCAAAAGTAATGTATTATGTAAGTAACGTATGGTGAAAGAAATACGAACAAGTATAAAATTAACGAAAACAGTTGAAATAAAATTTATTAAAATTCAAATTGTAATTAATATTTAAGCTCACATACTAAAGTATATTTCCAAAAAAAGATTAGCTCCTTCGCGATTTGCTTTTCTTATTTTTTTGGGAAGATTACTCATTGAAGCCTGAATTCCTTCTGTATTTATACTTTTCAGCTCCTTTTTTATTTTCAGAATTAGGGAGTCAACATTTTTGGCTCTGTATCCTCTTTCATAAACTTTTCGTTTCAAATTAGCCCAAAAAGTTTCAATAGGTCGCAATTGTGGAACATTTGGAGGGTTCATTTCCTTTGGAACAAATTCAATTTTTTGATTTTTCAAGTTTTCTATTGTGGATTTCGCATAGTGAGAGGACGCCAAATCTGGCCAAAAAATAATTTTTTGTTTTGATGATATTTTACGATAAAATTTGTAAGTACTGGCACACATTTTTCATTGTAAACTTGGGCATTCACAGATAATCCACCTTTAAAAAAAACAGGTTCACTGATACCACTTTCACTTATGGCTAACCATAACAAAACTTTTCCTGGGAACTATGTCTTACGAATAAATTTAACTTTTTCGGTGGCGGCGTGACTAGAAGACTCAAAATAATGTTTTGGTTGCCATTCATTTCCTTCAACGGTAACATTTGTATCATCGTCCATTACACATTTGTACTCTGATGAGCAAGAAAAGTAATTTCTGGAAAGCTCCCGTAGTCTATGTTTAATTACCTTTCGTTGAGCTTCGGTGGTAAATGGTGCTGTTCTTTTCTTCCTCTTCTGTACTCCCATGGATTTTAAATATTTATTAATTGTGTTTTTGTCACAGTTATATGTCCTACCCAATTGACGATACGATTTTGCACTGGCACCTAATACTTCATTTTTTAATTTGAAGCGTAGTTTGGAGTCTTGTAAACTGCATTTTCGACCAGATCCACTTTTTCTTTCAATTGGCATATTGTTCTCATATAAGTTTACTGTCTTGTAGATAAAGGTTTTTTTGAATTCCATGTCCTTAAAATCCAAAAAAATTTCATTTTTGGTTTTATTTGGGTTTTCTTCACAAAATTTAACAATTAATTTTCGACGGTTCAGTTCGTTTAGTGCCATTTTCCAAACAAATATTAAATTGATCCGAACAATTTTATGTTTGATAAATAAAAAGACAGTACTCTTGAATTTACCGTATGTAATTTTTTTGTTAATGTCATGTGTCATTTTTAAATAGAGTGTTTTACTTGTTCGTATTTTATTCACCATACGTTAATACACATACATTATTTATTTATTTATTTATTTATTTATTTATTTATTTATTTATTTATTTATTTATTTATTTATTTATTTATTTATTTATTTATTTATTTATTTATTTATTTATTTATTTATTTATTTATTTATTTATTTATTTATTTATTTATTTATTTATTTATTTATTTATTTATTTATTTATTTATTTATTTATTTATTTATTTATTTATTTATTTATTTATTTATTTATTTATTTATTTATTTATTTATTTATTTATTTATTTATTTATTTATTTATTTATTTATTTATTTATTTATTTATTTATTTATTTATTTATTTATTTATTTATTTATTTATTTATTTATTTATTTATTTATTTATTTATTTATTTATTTATTTATTTATTTATTTATTTATTTATTTATTTATTTATTTATTTATTTATTTATTTATTTATTTATTTATTTATTTATTTATTTATTTATTTATTTATTTATTTATTTATTTATTTATTTATTTATTTATTTATTTATTTATTTATTTATTTATTTATTTATTTATTTATTTATTTATTTATTTATTTATTTATTTATTTATTTATTTATTTATTTATTTATTTATTTATTTATTTATTTATTTATTTATTTATTTATTTATTTATTTATTTATTTATTTATTTATTTATTTATTTATTTATTTATTTATTTATTTATTTATTTATTTATTTATTTATTTATTTATTTATTTATTTATTTATTTATTTATTTATTTATTTATTTATTTATTTATTTATTTATTTATTTATTTATTTATTTATTTATTTATTTATTTATTTATTTATTTATTTATTTATTTATTTATTTATTTATTTATTTATTTATTTATTTATTTATTTATTTATTTATTTATTTATTTATTTATTTATTTATTTATTTATTTATTTATTTATTTATTTATTTATTTATTTATTTATTTATTTATTTATTTATTTATTTATTTATTTATTTATTTATTTATTTATTTATTTATTTATTTATTTATTTATTTATTTATTTATTTATTTATTTATTTATTTATTTATTTATTTATTTATTTATTTATTTATTTATTTATTTATTTATTTATTTATTTATTTATTTATTTATTTATTTATTTATTTATTTATTTATTTATTTATTTATTTATTTATTTATTTATTTATTTATTTATTTATTTATTTATTTATTTATTTATTTATTTATTTATTTATTTATTTATTTATTTATTTATTTATTTATTTATTTATTTATTTATTTATTTATTTATTTATTTATTTATTTATTTATTTATTTATTTATTTATTTATTTATTTATTTATTTATTTATTTATTTATTTATTTATTTATTTATTTATTTATTTATTTATTTATTTATTTATTTATTTATTTATTTATTTATTTATTTATTTATTTATTTATTTATTTATTTATTTATTTATTTATTTATTTATTTATTTATTTATTTATTTATTTATTTATTTATTTATTTATTTATTTATTTATTTATTTATTTATTTATTTATTTATTTATTTATTTATTTATTTATTTATTTATTTATTTATTTATTTATTTATTTATTTATTTATTTATTTATTTATTTATTTATTTATTTATTTATTTATTTATTTATTTATTTATTTATTTATTTATTTATTTATTTATTTATTTATTTATTTATTTATTTATTTATTTATTTATTTATTTATTTATTTATTTATTTATTTATTTATTTATTTATTTATTTATTTATTTATTTATTTATTTATTTATTTATTTATTTATTTATTTATTTATTTATTTATTTATTTATTTATTTATTTATTTATTTATTTATTTATTTATTTATTTATTTATTTATTTATTTATTTATTTATTTATTTATTTATTTATTTATTTATTTATTTATTTATTTATTTATTTATTTATTTATTTATTTATTTATTTATTTATTTATTTATTTATTTATTTATTTATTTATTTATTTATTTATTTATTTATTTATTTATTTATTTATTTATTTATTTATTTATTTATTTATTTATTTATTTATTTATTTATTTATTTATTTATTTATTTATTTATTTATTTATTTATTTATTTATTTATTTATTTATTTATTTATTTATTTATTTATTTATTTATTTATTTATTTATTTATTTATTTATTTATTTATTTATTTATTTATTTATTTATTTATTTATTTATTTATTTATTTATTTATTTATTTATTTATTTATTTATTTATTTATTTATTTATTTATTTATTTATTTATTTATTTATTTATTTATTTATTTATTTATTTATTTATTTATTTATTTATTTATTTATTTATTTATTTATTTATTTATTTATTTATTTATTTATTTATTTATTTATTTATTTATTTATTTATTTATTTATTTATTTATTTATTTATTTATTTATTTATTTATTTATTTATTTATTTATTTATTTATTTATTTATTTATTTATTTATTTATTTATTTATTTATTTATTTATTTATTTATTTATTTATTTATTTATTTATTTATTTATTTATTTATTTATTTATTTATTTATTTATTTATTTATTTATTTATTTATTTATTTATTTATTTATTTATTTATTTATTTATTTATTTATTTATTTATTTATTTATTTATTTATTTATTTATTTATTTATTTATTTATTTATTTATTTATTTATTTATTTATTTATTTATTTATTTATTTATTTATTTATTTATTTATTTATTTATTTATTTATTTATTTATTTATTTATTTATTTATTTATTTATTTATTTATTTATTTATTTATTTATTTATTTATTTATTTATTTATTTATTTATTTATTTATTTATTTATTTATTTATTTATTTATTTATTTATTTATTTATTTATTTATTTATTTATTTATTTATTTATTTATTTATTTATTTATTTATTTATTTATTTATTTATTTATTTATTTATTTATTTATTTATTTATTTATTTATTTATTTATTTATTTATTTATTTATTTATTTATTTATTTATTTATTTATTTATTTATTTATTTATTTATTTATTTATTTATTTATTTATTTATTTATTTATTTATTTATTTATTTATTTATTTATTTATTTATTTATTTATTTATTTATTTATTTATTTATTTATTTATTTATTTATTTATTTATTTATTTATTTATTTATTTATTTATTTATTTATTTATTTATTTATTTATTTATTTATTTATTTATTTATTTATTTATTTATTTATTTATTTATTTATTTATTTATTTATTTATTTATTTATTTATTTATTTATTTATTTATTTATTTATTTATTTATTTATTTATTTATTTATTTATTTATTTATTTATTTATTTATTTATTTATTTATTTATTTATTTATTTATTTATTTATTTATTTATTTATTTAATAACTACATAATAATACAATTATTATAAAGTTAAATATTTTTGAGCACTAGCATCTAAGGCCATCAGCTCATGTATATAATACACATGTTATGTATTAACTATGAACTAATTGCTAATTTCTTTAGAACAATAGATTGTTATTTTTTTTATTTTTTATATATTTTCCAACTTTTAGCTACACACTAATTGCATTATTAAAGTTTTGTGTAACTTTTTTTATTTATTTTTTTTTTATCTAACAGCTCAAATAAAGTTATAAATATTCAAAACAACAAATATGTATGAACTCATTTTGCAATATTAAATCTTAGTTATGTTCTACTAGCTACTTGATTAGTGAAAAAACAAATCTTTGATTTGCGTAGGCTTTTATCGTAAATATTGTAGATTTTGATATTTAATGTAGTTAAATAAGAAATTCCTTTAGAGCTTGCATGAAGGAAAGGTATTTTGAAAAATGACAAAAGCATTCAAGATTATTTTTTTTTTTTGGGATGAATCTTATACATTCAGTTCATTTCAATGCTTAAAATATTTTCCCAGAATATAAAAAAATATATATAAATACAGACAGCATTTTGATGCTGTTGAAATTTGTCCCCGTCTAATATGCCTGCATTCTACAACTAATATATTTGAAGAATAGTAAAAAATACTTGTAAGTTTTTCGTTTGTTACATTATTTCTTGCATTTATGATTCATATTTTTATTCACATTTCTCACAAAGATTTAATAAAATTTTGGAATCTGTTAAAGACATTTTTACCAGCAAAAACTTACATTGAATGTACAATAAATGTTGCTATAAAAAATGGAAAACCTTTGTTCACTAGTTGCTTGATATATTAGTTGACTTACAGCCAGCCATACGCTGGCATGTTGCACAATTTGCTTTTGTAGTATGTAGCAACTTATTTTTCTGTTTGTATTTCTTTTCTCAAATATGCTTGAGTAACTCAATAATTCTTTTACAATAATAACAATGATATTGTTGTACATTCTCAGTTAACCAAAAAATATAATAAAGAAACAAACCAAAAAAAAAAAAATAATAATAATGAGAAAAACAACTTGAAATAGTCAACAACTTTTAAGCGGTGGCGGAAAGTGAAAAGTCCTGTTGATTTGGCTATGAAAATTATGAATAAAATACATTGTTAAACGTATTTTGTATTACGGTTTATAAATACAAAGTTTCGGTTTTTAAATACAAAGTTTGTTAAAAAAACATAAATCAAAATTGTGTGTAATAAAATTAGCTGAAGCTGAACAACAGAAAATGTAATTTTATAAAATTACATAAAAAAGCAATATATTAACATTACGACCGTAGAAAATTATGTTTACACTTAACAGATTAGCTACAATAGAAACATAAATGTGTGTTTTTTCAGCCACAAATTTAAAGAGTGAAGAAAATGATTGCTTACTATAAATTGGTTAAATGGTAAATTCTCAGAATCTTTTAATATTTGGGTTATGAAAAAATTTATAAATTTTCAATGTAATCCGTTGATAATCATTAAGATATATTCCGAACCATATCTAATTCGTTCGTGTGAAAGATATTCACGAAAGCACACCAAAAATATGGCGGTTTATTTACTTTGATTTCTTATTGCGTGTATGACTTCAAAATGCGGGATTTTTTAAAATTGTTAGCTTTTATTTTGATATATTTGTACAATAGAGATTTATTTAAAGTATTGGCCATGACATTATGGATTCCGAGCCAAAAGAACTGCTCATCTATTGAGGCCAATAACGAATTTCGCATTCTGCATCGATCAAAACTGATAGTAGTCGGACGGGGCAAGGTCTGGACTATAAAACGGGTGAGACAAAAACACTCCCAACCACTTATTTCAAAATAGTTTTTAACATTTATTGCAACATGTGGCATAGTATTGTCATAATGGAATATCACGGTTTCATGTCTGGGCGCATATTCTGTGAGTTTTTTTGGACAATGCTGGCTTCAAAAGAATCACAACAGGTTCCCTGTGGTTTCAGTAGCTCATAATAGGTAATAGCTCTACCTAATGGTCCCACCAAATACAGATCATCTCTTATACTCTCACACGGCTCAGTGGTTTCAATTTGGAATGATCACTTGGATATGAGAATGCCTTCCACAAGATGGCTTCCCCGCTTGCTCACGCACATGTTTGCAGTATGAATAGCAAAAATCAAAAACCTGATGAAATGGCTTAATTTTACTGGTCATAACTTTTAAATGCAATTAGTTCTAATCCAATGACTTTTCAAAACCTAGTGATCTAACTGTCGTTTAAGCAATAGTGTAAACATAATTAATTAAAACAAGTAAGAACATATAGTTGATGAAGCCCGACTTTTTTTCAGATTTTTCGGAAGAGGTCGCTCATGTTGAGATTTTTTAATATTCTTGGTAACTTTGTCAAACCGCACGATTTTCTTTACTTTTGGGGAAACCTTTTAGAAGCAAAATGTTTAAGGTTTATTTTCTATGCAAAAACTGTTAGTTTTTGCAATGAATTGGCTCAGTAAGGTTTCCTAAATTACAAATAACGCCTCATAACTTTTAAAATTTGTATGAAAATTAAAAAAAACTAACAATGCAGTTGGAAGTTCAATTAATTTTTAACAATTTAGGCACAATAATTTTTGAATTACCTTTTAAAGTTTTGTGTATACCCTAAACCACCATAGTGTTAGTGTTGATGTTTGTAACGTACAAAAATATTGTCCCAATACCCACCCTAAAGTATATCAATATGCACATGATTATTTTCTGAGTCGACTAAGCGATGTTCGTCCGTTTAATCGACAAGCGTTGTTCGTCCGACTGCAGGTAGCAATTTCAAAGATAATTCGACAAAATTTGGTTCAAGCTTTTATATTGTCCCAAGGACGAAGTCTATTAAAATTGGTTAGAATCGTTCCATTATGTCTCCTAGCCCCTTACAATTGCCCTATCCGAAATAGTTAAGCTCTCATAGTTATCTTAGTTTTACAGATGTCCAAACCAAATTCAGCAGTTTTATATAAGCCGAACTCGCACCACCAAATCTTGGGACGATCGGTCCATAATGGTCAAAGCTCCAATATAAGGCCTACTTCCGAAAATCATTTTAATGAGTATAGATTTCTTAAAAAATGTTGGCATTCAAATAAAATGGTCATAGTTCCCATAGAATTTTTAAAAGATAACTCTTTATAATCATCTTCTCGGTGTAGGGTATTATATGGACGGACTTCATCGACTACACTTTCTTACTTGTTTTTACTTGATTTATCGGTTAGCTGATAACAAAGCAAAACAAATTTACAAGTGGTAAATGATGTGGCAGAACGTGGTGTAGCTTTAGCTATGACTAATATCAATGTCGCAACTTCTGAAACTGATTTTCAGAGTTTATAGCAGGGCATAGATCTACATCGAAAGAATCCCAATTAATTATTCTTAAGCAAAGCAAAACAGAACGTTTGATTTTTATTTCTTATTTGGGTATGAGTTGCAAACTGGCAAACAGATCATAATAATATCACGGTAAAAGAAAATTCAAAAATGTTTGTCCCTAAATTACTAAAAATTAATTGATCCTTCAAACTGCATTGTTAAATTTTCATAAAAATTGTAAAAGTTATACGAAAAATTGTAATGTAGGGTACGTTAATTTGCACACAAAAATAAAGCTTCGACATTTTTCTTTTAAAATGTTTCTTCAAAAGTAAAGATACAAAGTTATGAAAAAAACTCAAAAAAGACCGACATACACGCTTTTTGGCAAAAACTCGACTTGAACAACCTCTAAACATCTTCCGAAAAATTTGAAAAAAAATCTCAAAAATATTTGACCCTATAAGCTTTAAAATTATGGATGAGCCCCAATACATTTTTGGACACACTAATGTTTATTTTTATAAACTGTTTTCTTTTACAATTATTAATTATGGACCGATCATTATAAAATTTCATTAAATGACATTTGTATATATGAAACTCATTTGTGTTGAATTTTATTTGGATACCGACATATTTCTGAGATTTTTGCCCACTAATGAAATTTTCGAAAGCAGTCCATATATGGAAGCAATGGTAAATATTGGACAGGTTGGTAAAAAATTTGATACTGCGAGTTCAACTTATATAAAACTTATTTGTGCTGAATATTGCTTGGATATCTATATAATTTAGATATTTATTAGAGCTTAACTATTTTCAGATTGTCAGTTGTATGGCGGCTAGGAGTAATGCTGGGCCTATTCTAACCAAATTCAAATAGTCTTCGCCCTTGGGTCAATAGAAAAGCTTGAGGCAAATTTTGTTGAATTATCTTGGAATTGGTATACATTAAGGTGAGTGATAGGACAATATTTTTGCACGTTACAACCATCATCACTAACCCAATATACCCTACCCACTATGGTGATGTAGGGCATAATTAGCTAATTTATAAATTATTTGCTAGTATAATATTAAGTTTTATTGATGTGAAAATTATTTTAGATTTAATAATATGTAGTAAATTTTTTTGATTGAATACTGTAAACGGATGATATATATCAAACTTTCCAAATTAAATATTAAGTATACGTCACATATGACAAACACTATTTTCTACATAATCAGCATATGGGACGTATAAGTGATATTAAATTGCCTAAAAATAAGTCAAGTAGTTAATAAAAAAAAATTTTAGCTAGAAATATTTAAAAATCGTCTGTGCATCCGTTTTTAAGAAAAATTCAAAAATTTTAAGAATCGTTGAAAAAAATATCATCATGTCTTAATCATAATCGAAGTTTTATTTTATCAAACAAAAATTCCATACAAATATATTGGATAGTATTATGCATGGAGAAGTCAAATAAATTATCAACGGTATTCAAAATCTAAAAAATCCCAAAAAGACTCCAATGGTATAATGGAGCATTTTATATGCTTTTTTTTATTAAAATTAAAGAAAAATCATTTAAAAGGAAACCTTTTAAATCATATTTTTTCCTAAAAGATTATTTCAGAAGATATCACTAAAATTTTAAAAAAACTCACTGGTGGCCAAAACTAAAGCAACTCACATTACAAAGAAATGTTATGGCAAATATAGAGCCCTACAAAAAACCTTGACGGAAAATGTTTCTGTTTTAATATTACCACTTTATTTATATTAAACCTAAATACAAAGCTATTTATAATTCATTTTTGTTAAAGATATTTTTTCAAAATAACGAAGTAAGTATAAAATTTTACTGGTCAAAACTAAAGCAACTTTTGTACTTCTGTCAAAAAACTTTAAAATAAAATTAGTATTCAATAGGGTAACCTTTATTTTTAATGACTGCAACACATATACGGGCCATTGAATCAATAAGTCTCTCAATTTGATCTTTAGAAATGTTGTTCCATGCGTCCTGGATACGATTGAATATGGTGTGTTTGAATCCCTTTTTATCTTGCAATCTACGATGCTACAAAGATTTTCAATAGGGTTAAAGTCAGGCGATTGAGCTGGCCACCCAAGAACACTTACATATGATTCAGACAACCATTCCTTGACAAATTTCGAAGCATGTTTCGGGTCATTGTCAAATTGGAAAACCCAAACCAGAGGCATGTTTTCTTCTGCATAAAGCAGCATTACATTTTCCAACACATTTTTATAAATAAATTTATCCATTTTCTCAGTTATTTGGTGAATTGGTCCAACTCCAGCGTATTAAAATCAGCCCCACACCATTATGGAGCCTCCACCATGTTTTACTGTACCTTTATAATATTGAGGCTTAAGGCGTTAATTTTTTGGTGTTCTTACAGTGAAATTCTTCATGTTGGAACCTTTTATATTGAATTTGGATTCATTCGAGAACAATTTATTTCTCCACTGGGCAGCACTCCAACCAATATGAAGCTTTGCAAAAGCTAACCTGGCTTTGCGATTAAAATTAATCGATTATTAACCGATTAAATCTAAACCCCGATTAACTATTTGCTCAATTAAGCGATTAAACCAGAAACCCGATTAATTAGATACCCTAATATGTAGTAAATTTCTTTTGATTAAAACGGATGATATATATCAAACTTTCCAAGTTAAATATTAAGTATACGTCACATATGACAAACACAATTTTCTAGGGTATCAGCATATGGGACGTATAAGTTATATTAAAAGTTTGTATGCCTAAAATCGCTTGTACATCCATTTATAAAGAAAATTAAAAATTTTGGAGATTCGTTGATTCTGAATTCAGATAGCTTGTAGTTATTTATTTAGTGTTACGAATAAAAAAATCATTGACAAATATCATCAGGTTTTAGTCATAATAGAATTTTTATTTAATAAAAAAAAAAAAAAAAAAAATTCTATACAAATATATAGGATAGGATTATGCTTGGAATACTAAATCATACACATAGCATCCACGGATCTGGCATTAGCAACCCTTCTTAGTAAGATTTAGTTTTTATGTGCTATATTCACAATTTAATTATTGATAAATTCACTGAAATTTCGTTGATGTAGCGGGTTATTAGCAAAGACCGTTAATTTCAAACAACACCCTACAAAAATCAGATGGTGTCAAATAATCTGGGGTGCCAATTACTGACTAGAGAGTACTTGACCAGGAATTGTCTCATGCGTTATCATTAAATTACCATCAGTTTAAGAATAAAAAAGTGGAAAATATGCATATGTGATTCTTAAACTCATTCACATACAAAAAAGCAAAAATATACAATATTATTTTTGACTATACATTTAGAGAATTAATTTTCCACTTTAATACACATTTAGGTCAGTTGCAGGCAGGCAAAACAAACTGAAATTTTAGCTTAACCTTAAATTTTCAAGTTATTGGTTTTTCTCTTAAAGTAAAACACAAAACTCAAGCCATAGAAAAACTATGAATTCTATGGCACAGCTGGTAAAAATACTGGTAGCCACAAAATACATATAGAAGTGACTTTCCAACACGAAGAAAATATTTATATAAACAAAACAAAAAGTAATGTTTGTGTGCAGTTGCTAAAGAAATATGAAAATTCTTAAAAAAAAAACAAAAGAAAATATCAAAAATCCTAACAAATATAGAATTGTTGCACAGAAAACATTGACTTGAAAATTTTACATGCAGAATTATGGCCACAATAGGAAACAAAGAAATAAATGGAAATATAAATATATATCAAGAGCTTATATTCAATAAGAGCTAACAGCAGATATTCAATGAGGGGATTTTAATGGCAAACTATTTTTCAAACTGGCATTTTTTTAATACACAGTGGGTTATCTAAGATGTTAACTTTTTATTGAATCTGATTCCCATCCTTCCAATCTTATATCAAAATTGTAATATATCTATTGAATAGTAAGTGGCACAACTGTTCTATTTTTTGTTTTCCAAAACAATTATGTTTTTGCAGATAGACCTTATTGAATATAAGCTTCGAATATACATATTATTTATACTTCAATGTTGGATTGCTATTTATTTTCAAGAGGAATAAATGACTGTGAATTAAGGAAACAAGAACAAATAAATAACTTAGAAATTAAGACAGAAATTGTTCGATATAAATACACTCTATAAATATTAGTGTAATTTAAAAACAAATATCGAGTTCTTTGTAAGAAAGTGCTCAAATGCATATTTTATGTCTATATATATTTCTATAGAAAATTTGCCAAATGTTGTATTACTCACTAAAAATAAATAATTTTAACTATTATCTAAATACTTTTTTACACTTTCCGAACCATTTCCCAAACCAACTATACTGCCTATACAGTACATTCAAGAAATTGCATAATATTTATATGTACAAAACAATATCAACTTAAACTATTTTCTCATATCAAATGGCTTTTGCGGCAAAAAGTCGACAAAACACAAAAACATAAAAAATAAGCAACCATAAATCAAATCCAAACTTGTGCAGAATAGAAATAATTAAATTAAATTTTAATATTTGTTTAAATTTTGAGTTGGAAGTGAAATTAATGTCTTAATAAATTGTGTGCAGTTAAACAAAAACATGAAGTGTGAAGAAACAAATTAAGTTATGGGATTCAAATTAATATTTTTAACTGCATGTCATCTGGAAGTGACATTAAAGTTTTATTTATGTAAAGGAGTACTTGATAAACGTTTCTGGATTTGCCAGTCAAGGATTTGAAATTTTTAAATTTGTTACAGTAATCAGCTTAAAGTCTTATGCATTATATATATTTCTGACTTAGACTTCTGATGGTTAGGTTTCTAGAACTGAACTAGAACTGAACAAGAACTGAACTAGAACTGAACTAGAACTGAACTAGAACTGAACTAGAACTGAACTAGAACTGAACTAGAACTGAACTAGAACTGAACTAGAACTGAACTAGAACTGAACTAGAACTGAACTAGAACTGAACTAGAACTGAACTAGAACTGAACTAGAACTGAACTAGAACTGAACTAGAACTGAACTAGAACTGAACTAGAACTGAACTAGAACTGAACTAGAACTGAACTAGAACTGAACTAGAACTGAACTAGAACTGAACTAGAACTGAACTAGAACTGAACTAGAACTGAACTAGAACTGAACTAGAACTGAACTAGAACTGAACTAGAACTGAACTAGAACTGAACTAGAACTGAACTAGAACTGAACTAGAACTGAACTAGAACTGAACTAGAACTGAACTAGAACTGAACTAGAACTGAACTAGAACTGAACTAGAACTGAACTAGAACTGAACTAGAACTGAACTAGAACTGAACTAGAACTGAACTAGAACTGAACTAGAACTGAACTAGAACTGAACTAGAACTGAACTAGAACTGAACTAGAACTGAACTAGAACTGAACTAGAACTGAACTAGAACTGAACTAGAAATGAACTAGAACTGAACTAGAACTGGAACTGAAAAAGTTTTTTACAGAAAGAGAAATTGTCTACGCCTACTAATACGACCACTTATCAAATGCATCTCCAATTTGGCGCATTTTTTCATTTTCCATTCATGAAAGATATCCAACTGTTGTTCATTTAGCCATACATGTGGAAAATGGTCAAAGAGTATACTTTGCTATGGATAATGTATTATCAAGTTGATCGACTATCATGTGCAACATTGACCAGATTTTTTGAAATGTAATACTCCGAAATGCCAAGAATTTATACTTGGAAGCAATCGTCAAAGAAACTTCATCGGTGGAAACAAGGAAATTCAGTTTCAGGTTTCCCCCATTTATTTTCCCCCGATGCATTAGGTCGCATTTACACAGTCCATCCAAAAACCATGAGTGTTTCTATTAACGTTTGCTATTAGTCAACGTTCGTGGCACTACATCATTCCAAGATTTGCGAACTATAAATTGTGAATTGTGTGACACGTAGAAGCGTGTCAACGCTTGCGATTGTTAGAGAATAACACTCATTGGGAATACACCCTCGGAGATGCTGTACTTTCTTCAAATGCTAATCAAATACGAACATTGTCTCGACAAGCTTCCCATCAAACCGAATGATTTTGGGAGCAAATACAAAGATGTCATGTGTGATGAAACAAACGTTCCACTGTTGAATCGACAAAATATGCGACACTCTTATGACAGTTGTGAAAGATGGAACTGGAAGGAGTTTTTAACGCTCCCTGTGGAACTGGAAAAACTTTTTTTTATCACGCTGATTTTGGCAACAATTCTTTCGCAGAATGATATTGCACTTGCACTTGCTTCATCAGGAGCTTCAGCTACGTTGTTGGAAGGAGGTCGAACTGCTTACTCAGTACTCAAGTTGTCATTGAATAAACAAATTAATGAAAATCCAACATTTCCAAGAACACCGCGATGACCAAAGTTTTGCAACAAAGCCAACTGATCGTTTGCGATGAGTGTACAATGACTCATATAAAGTCATTTAAGGCTTTAGACAATATGGTGCAAGATTTACGAAACAATCAAAGCCGGTATAGTAGTGCGATGATTCTGTTGGCAGTTTAACGCCAGCCAATGAACTTAATGCATGTTTGAAGTCGTCCGTTTTGTAGAAACACTGCAAGAAACTAAAATTTACTGTGAACATACATGTCGAGCAGCAGAACGATCAATCAGGAGAAGTATTTTCAACGCTATCAAATTTAATTTCTATGTCTATTGGTTTGGTAGTAAAAAGCTACCAAAAGACAGTTTTTACCCGCTTTCTCCGCTAAAAGTTTTGAATTTCAAAAGAGTATCAAACAACTGTTTGTAAATTTTTAATTAAATAATATATTAGTATAGAAGACGTATGTACAGGGTTTCCCAACAAGAGGTGTTACTTTGGTATTCAAAGAAAAATGGCATTTTTTGAGATAAATGGTCGGATGTTTATTTCATAGTAAAAAGGAAGGCATGTCGTTAATAATGAAAAACAACATCAGCCAAATTTTCCATAACCAAATCGAAAAGTGGCTGCCCTCTACGTCTTCGATAGCCTCATGGTCTTGAGGTGTTGAATCGACGCTGGACTGTTGGCGTAGACCTTATCTTTCACGTGACGCCAAAGGAAGAAGTCGCAAGGTGTTAAATCATAAGATCTCGGTGGCCAATTGTGATCGCATCTACGAGAGATAACACAAACCGAAAACTTTTCCTGTAAAAGAGCAATGGTTTCGTTGCTTGTGTGGCACGTTACGCCGTCTTGTTAAAAGTAAACATTGTCCAGATCAATATCATCCATCTTCGACCATAAGAAATCATTAATCACCTCTCGATAGCGCAATCTATTCACAGCAATATTCTCAGTTATTCTTGAGCGACGTGCACGGGTTTTTTTCTTCACATCACTAACTTGTCCCAACAGCTCCAATGTTTCCACCAATTTCTGTATTGCGGTCCGACAAGATGCTGCACGACAACCCAAAAATTCTTTAGTTTTGCGAACTGTCATTGCAAGATTTTACCATTTTTGTAGGGAATTTTGATAATTTCAATGCGTTGTTGAAGATTTTTTAATAGCTTCAAAAGTGACAGCTACCTAAATACCGGGTGGTTCAAAATAACACCTCTTGTTGGAAAACCCTTTATATTAGTTTAGAAGATATTAGGTTACTGAATTTACTAATTTTTAGCCCTTAAAACTTCGAATGTATAGTCCAAATTACGTATGCCTATCTTTTAGTGTTCGGACTGGGCGATGTTGAATCAGTCAGTCATTTAGTAACGTTACTCTTTTATATATTTAGAAGATTGCTTTTTTTGCAACTCTTTAGTAAGATTTGACATAACCTATTTAGGAAATATTAAATTATTTTTACATTTTGTATAACTATAGAGAAAATAACTATAGAAAAAATAAACATATTTAAATAATGTGTTTTTTTAGTAAATTTATTTTTAAAAAGCTATCAATTAAAGAAAAAAGTTTAATTATCATATATCACATGAACTTTACGCATACAACAATCTATAATCTACAATAATACTTGATGATTTTTGAGAAGAAGTAAGAAGAATATACTTTATTTAATATCATTATTATGATGACTTTTAAATGGTGATACATTAAAAACAGTATGAAAATAAAGTTTATTATAAATTAGGGATATAACTCAACAAGTTATTTTTGGAAACAAAAAATTTATTTACTAAAAATATTTAGTTTTTATGTGCTAAATTCCCAATTTAATTATTTATAAATTCTCTGAAGTTTACTGTTGGGGGATAAGCTATTTCCTATGTGCATTGCAGTGGTAGCTTAAATTATATCATTAGGAAAGCATTTCCCAAAAGTTTTTAAAAAAACTAAAGATATTATAAGTACAAATCAAACTATAGAGAATGAAACTACAGACATTCAAGTTTTATTGGAAAATATTATTTTTTTCTTCTGGCTATCTTAGTGTCTAATTTTGGTTATAGGCCTAATGTATATATTAATAATATGTATTTCTTTAGTAGGCAGTAAAATGTTTTACAACATCATCTCATCATTGTCATCATTATCATGATGTCATAATTTATCATTACAGGAAAAACAACGGCAAAAGCTGGAAGAAAAAAACTGTAAGGCTTATCATATTTTAATATGTGATTTTCCATTAATTTTCTGTTTAAAAATCATAATGCATTAATGTTTGCCGTAATGTTTCTGTGGCAACACATTAAAAAAACGTAAGTAAAAAATAACCATAATTCTAAGAAAATAACGATTTTTTATTTAAGTCTCTTGCTATGATAAGACTTTGTATATAAGTTCAATAAACGTTATAAAATAAAAATATTACACCAGCTATTAAAGGGTTAACAATGTCCTAGGCTACGAAATGTTTCTTTATATCCTTCACCATGAGTAGCAAGGGCATATTTAAGTTTTTTTCATTTGCGACCTCATAAAGTCTATATTATATTTAAGTCTGTCTATTGAAATCAACTATCCGAAACCCCCAACTAACTCTCATATATGACTGATACATGACTGATATATGACCGAATTACACAAATTATACAAATATAAAACAGCTGGTTTCTGCATTATAGGAATAGAAAACAAGCAAAAGTAAATGTCTAAATGGTTGTGGCTTGGAAAAAAGGACAAATATATATCACACTCGTTACCTATTGAAAATGTTATGTTTTCTCTGGCCCTCCAAACCACAACCATTACAAAGTTGTAGTATAACGTCAAAAAAACATACGGTTCGATATTCCTGTTTTGACAACTGCCATTTGTTGCATATCTGTGATAAACTGTGCCGAATTATTTCAATAACATTTTAATTTTGAAATGTCTACATTTTAGTACAAGTATTCCAAAAAAAAACCTAAGTTGACTTAAAAATCTTTATTAATAGTTATTTAGTTTGGTGAAAAATATTTGACACTTATAAAGAATTGTTTGCAAATTATTCAACTTAAACTGACTTAAGATGTTATGTGATATTGCCACAGATATACAAGTACATAACCTTTACTATATAACTATTGTATGGGTGTGTGCTTATTTAAAATATTAAAGATTTACATATAAACATACGTACGTAAATACATAAGTAGTGTGAAGTATGCATAAACGCAGAAAAATTCACACACGCATTGAGATTCTTACAGTTGGAACTGAAATTATAGAACGCGACATTTGAAAAAATAAAGAAATCTAAATAAGTGTTTCGAAAGACCTTTATAACGACATATATAAGGCCAAAGTAAGTGGGACCTAGAATTGGTCAAAATCGGGAGAAATATTTTTTACCCCGAAGTTTTTTCTTCACAAAAAAGAAATTTTTTTTTTCACAAATAAATATAAAATCCTTTTTTTTAAGTATAATTTGGAGAAGGGTACATAAGATTCGGCACATCCAAATATTGCTCCGTTACTTGTTAGATATTACTTTGTTTAGTGCAGCAGTTAGGTTTTGACGCTTTGATGTTTTTAATATATTTTTTTTTTACGTTTTTATTATTTATTGAATCTGCCTTATTTCCTTAGGCCTAACAATAAGTATTCAAATCTTATGACTAAAATTAAATCTATTTACTCTCTAGCAGAGTCTTAATTCATAATTGGCTAATAAGCTCTACGAAGCCTCGACTGCGTTTGGCTCTGTGCTAGAAGTTTAACAAGCGGGTTCGGGTGGCTTTTTAACTTTTTGATGTATTTCTCATGGAGCCCTCTGAATTCTCCCTTTACCAATGCTACTTCTAGATCTCTGTTGATGTTCTGATTTCTTATGTACCATGGTGCCCCCGTCATGGTTCTAAGAATTTTTGATTGCGCCCTCTGTATAAGTTCATTACTGGTATTACTAGCAGTTTTCCACAATTGGATTCCATATGTCCAAATTGGTTTTATACAGGGTGACTTTATAGTCCATGCTTAGCTTTGATTGGTTACTGATTAACCATTGAAGGCATGATGCTTTCAACTTCATGTGAAGTCTCTCGGTTTCTATATAACGGCGCCAAGTAAGTCTTCTATCTAAGTGAATACCAAGGTATGTAACATAATCGGACTGAGGTATATTTACATTGTTAAGTGTGACAGGTGGATAGCATCCCTTCCTCAGTGTGAACGTAACATGTTTGCTTTTTAACTCATTTATTAGTATTCTCCATTTATTCAACCATGTTTTCACATATCTTAGGTAGCTATCTAGTATACTAGATGCTATATATGGATTTTCATGCGAGCTAATAATTGCGGTGTCGTCAGCAAATGTGGTACTCCTGCTCAAGTTCTATATTCTCTTGTCACGTAGTCGTTGTACTTAACTGTAAATAAACGGTCCGATAGATAAGATTCCAATAGTTTATGGGTACATGGTGGCAGCAAACATTTTATTTTATATACCACACCATTGTGCCATACTTTATGGAAGGCTTGAGCGATATCCAAAACATTGCTGAACAATATTTCTTTAATTCAAAGGATTTTCTTATCGCTCTGGTTAGACGATTAACTTGTTCGATTGTTCCCGGAAACCAAATTGATGAACTGGGATTATATTTTTCTCATTTAAAAATGGTATGATTTTCTTTTAAAACACTTTCTCGAATAGCTTAGATAAGCACGGAAGTAAGCTTATTGGTCTATAGGAGGATGGTACGGTCAAGTCTTTACCTGGCTTTGGTATCATTATTACATGAGAAGTTTTCCATTTTGTCAAAAAAAACTGCATGCTTAAAGATCGCATTAAATATTATAGACAACACAATTAATGCGACACTCGGTAGGTTTTTAATCATAGCTGCTTTAACTGAATCATTTCCAGACGATTTTTTTAATATTATATTATCTTTGATTACTTCGTTAATGTCTTCTGGGCTTATAGGTAATATGTCATCATTTGATAATGTTGACGCAGGTGGCTCTTCAAGTTCAAAAACAGTTAGCAATTAAAAATGGTATCCAGAACGCGACAAAAAAAAATAGGAAAACTCTATGATTTAGAATATAATTCTTGAACGTGATTTTTTTAACTGAAGTATAATAATGTAGCTTTGTATTAATAATTGTCGTGAATATATAACAAGAAGCTGTTTTTAAAATTTGCCAAAGACCAGCATAATCTTGAGTTACGGGAAACAACCCTTTTTCGTATCTTTATTCACTTGAAAACCAGTAACTTAGTTGAATATAAACTGATTTTAAAATTCTCATCAGATTAAAAAAGAAGAAATATTGAGAAATCTATGTGCATTTTTTTAGCAAACATATATATATTTTTGAAATTTTTTACCATTTGGAGATGTTTTGTTTTTTTTTATTTTTTTGGAAGAAAATATGTTTTAGTTTTTGATCACAAATTTGCTCAAATTATATCCTACAAATAAATTTTCTTACATTTGATTTTCCAAACATTTTCCTCAGTTACAAGCCAGTCAAATTGGGAAGTTTTGCTTCGTAAAATACAGGAAGTTTTGCTTTACTTCTTTAATTTGAAATAAAGTGTCGCTGAAGCACACAGATTGCTCACCAAAGCTTATTGTGAATGTGTTCCATTGGCTTCGACGTGCGAGAGATAGTTTGATTTTAACACGAAAGACAAATTTCTCCCAGGCCAGCCAAAAAATTTGTAAGACCGTGAATTGGAGGCACTACTCCATGAAGATTGTTGTCAAACTCAACAATACCTTGGAAAATCATTTTATTTATTTGTTTCCTTTATTTATTCCACTTGAAAACATAGGGCTTTCACAAGAAAATTCCAACTTATTCTATTATTACATAAAACTTTTATTTCGTCAAACAATTTGTTTTGGATATTGATCTGCACAGTTGCGGTGTGTTCGTGCTTGCTCGCCACGAAGTGATTTTTCGATACTGTGTAATCTGTTATTTATTATGATAGCAATAACCTTGTATTCAGTGTTGAGCAGGGTAATACCTCTACAATTATCATACTCAGTTAGATCATTTTTCTTTGGTATCTTTATTATTTCACCTTTTGTCCACGTATTACGGAGCTGTTTAACCAAGCATCTCATATATATGGATAGATGATTTCCGCTGCTATTCCTGAGTTTGCTTGGAGTAGCTCTGGGGGTATACCATCTTCACCTATCGATTTGTTTCTATTCATTTTTGAACAGCGCATGTTATTTCTTCCATGCTCGGTATTGTGTCGTTGATTGTTGTATACGCATTAGTATGTAAGAAGTTTTCTGTGTAATCATCGACAATCTTTTTGTTTATTCTTCTACGTTCTTAAGCAGTTGACCATATACATCCTTTACTGCATGGTTTCGATTCATGTTTTGGTTTAACAGGCGCCCTATTATCTGATGTAACTCCCACATATTGTTCGCTCCTGCAGCTGTTTCCGATTCACTGGCCATAGTTTCAATATATTTCCTTTTATCGTTTCGGGCTGATTTCTTTTGACAGACCTTGAAACACGATTTTGAATGTATGAATTGCTGATTCGACGCTATAAAAGAAACTAATTTTTGCACCGAATCATTACTTGCGATGAAAAACCGATCAACTACAATAACCCGAAGCGTAAGAGCTCGGCAAAACAGCCGAATCGACACCAAAGCCAAACATCCATAGGGCTAAGATAACTATCTGTATATGCTGAAATCAAAACGGTCCTATCTATTATGAGCAGCTCAAGTCTGACCAGACCATCACAGGGAACCTATATCGAATGCAACTGATTCATTTATGGCTAGCCATGAAACCGTAATATTCCATCATGACAACGCTAGGCCACATGTTGCAATACCTGTTAAAAAGTATTTAGAATGAAAAGGTTGGGAAGTTTTGTCTCACCCGCTTTATAGTCCAGTCCATGCCCCTCTCTGACTGCTATTTGTTTCGATCGATGCAGAACGCTCTCTCTGGGATACGCTTCACTTTGGAACAGATTCGTTCTTGGCTTCAAAAGATGAGCAGTTCTTTTGGCTCGGAATCCATATGTTGCCAGAAGGATGGGAAAAGATCATAGCTAACAATGGCCAATACTTTGAATAAATTTCTATTATATAAATGTTTCAAAATAAAAGCATTTTGACTAACTAAATGTCCGAAAATCGCAAAGTGATGTTCAGCATAGTTATTAAGCTCAATGCTGGTTACAAAATCAATTGATTTTAATCAGTCAGTTTACTTAAATTTTGTGACATACTCTCGGAAGAAACTCCCATTGTATCTTCTTCTTCATTTTCAAATACCGCTTATCTTTGTTTACTATGCTGTAACTGGCGTTGAGCTTAACAATTTCGCTTAACATAACTTTGCGATATTCGGACATTTAGATGGTCGAAATGCATGAAAAAGTACAAAAAACTACAATTTCCCCTATACGATAGTTACTAACTTCAAATCAACATATCTCGATTCCTAACCTGACCCAGCGAAACAACGGAACTATAAAATATTTTTTTTGACGGATATAACTTTTCCGGGTAAGCAGAACCCCCGCCGATCACTGACCCCTAACATAAACTAAGTTTAATCTCTGATCTCGTATTTTATACCAAAAAAACTCAAGTATTTTAATTGCTATTAAACTTAACTTTACTGTTTCTACATGATATTTGTTTACGATTGTTTTCTTTTTTTTTCTCTCTTTTGGATGACGAATTAATACATGATTTACTTGTGTCGCTAAAAGCATTTAGAAATCATACGTAAAAAATTATAATAATACCTCAATACACAGATAGTAAGTACTCGTACATACTCAAACATAAATAACAATAATTTCAAGTTAAAAATACAGTCATTAATCATTGATATTGAAGGCATAAATCATGACTGTACACTACACTACACACCACTGAACAACATTATGCAAAAAAACAAAAAACAAAACAAACACACACACAGTGCACCACCGGGTACAAGTGAAATGCTTAATCATGATTCTAAATCCAGCAAGTAAATAAGAAAAGTAAAATTTAAGTATATTTTACACTCCCTGTAACAAGATTGAATGATAAAGATGACAAAAATCATATAACAAAATGATAATTTATATAAAAATCATAAAAAAATATTAAAACAAGTGTATTTAGAAATAAAAGAAATATGATTTGCTTGTTTTTTTTGCTTAAACAAAATTTAACAAGATAATAATACAAGTACATACATCTAAATACATAGAGCTTGAACTTTTTATCAAATTTAATATTGTCGTGTTTATACCCTACACCACTATTGTGGGGAGGGTATTATGAGTTTGTGTTGATGTTTGTAACGCCCAACAATATTAGTCTAATACCCCATTAAAGTCTACCGCTTGACTCAGCTGATTAAATGATGTCCGTCCCTCCGTCTGATTAGCTGGTTGACTGGCTGTCAATATAAAACTTGTGCGTAAAGTACAGGAAGCAATTTTGAAGATATGTCGACCAATTTGGCACATAAATTATTTATAGCCCCAGGATGAAGACTATTGAAACTAGTTGAGATAGGTTCATTATTTCATGACGATTGGTTATAGCTCACATATAGGTTCATTATTTCATGGCGATTGGTCATAGCTCACATATAAGGTCCACTTCCTAAAATCACTTTAACGAGCATAAATCCCTCAAAAATTTTGGAATCCAAACTTAATTTAACGAACATAATGTTCAATAATAGAAATAAATCATACTGCCTAATCAAATGGCGATCGGTTCATAATTGTTCATAGCTCCCATAAAGGCCATCTTCCGAAAACACTTTGTGTAAGGTATTTTATGGTCTCATTTCTTACTCATTTTTTTTTTTTTTTTTTGTAAGACATTTTATCGTTTATTCAGGAAAACAGCAATATTATAAATGATTAAGCATCTTTTATTAAGTATATAAAATAATATACATAAATTTTTATTTAAGCAGAGCAAACATTTAAAAATAAATACAATTTAATTTACATCTTTTCAAATATAGTTTTCGGCTCTTAAAGGTTAAACTCTTTAAATCATTTAAATTTCATTGCTACACTTATTGTAATTAATTAAACATTTTATTTAATTCAAAATGTGAGAGAATCCAAGAAAAAATGTTTGATTTTGTCGGTATTTAGTTACGATGCACAGTGGGCCAGAATCAAAATTTTTTGGAAATAAATCTGGCATTTCTAAACGGCTATTGCGATCGGGATAAAATTTGACATGGGCGTAGACAAGGAATATTCGAGTTTAAGTTAATAAAATGGACCCTACAAATTCTGCAGAGGTGGCGCTATAGGGGCTTAAAGTAGGGTACCTTCGACATGTACAATTTTTAAACACGTGCCATACATGATGCATGGTGCATGCTGCCACAGCATTTTTTTGCGTAATCTCTTCGAAAACGTCAATATTGGAATTTAGCCTGCTGTTAGTAATATTTACTGCTTAGAAACTGAGAGTTTTTTTTTAAATAAAAGTGTCTTACGAAATGGCGATAAGGAACTTTTATCGGATACTGAGTTAGAAAAAATACTCAGTACAAGTACAGAAAGTGATGAAGAATGTGAAGATTACAGATTTGATGAGGAACTTGCAGACAACATAGAAACATTTCCTTAAACTCCAAAACTATTGTGTGACATTGCTAGAGAGAATAAAAGTCGTGTCCGACGAGTGATGAAGAATGTGAAGATTAATGTTTTGATGAAGAATTTGCAGACACAATGGAAAAATTTCTTGAAACTCCAGCACTATTGTGTTACATGGCTAGAGAGAATAAAAGTCGTGTCGGACATATGTGTCCGACGAGGCTTAAACCACATAGTGCAGTGTCACACACATGTATCCGACGTGGAAGTCAATATGTTAATAATAGTTCATAATACAGGGTAGATGATGAATTTTGCTACATTAAGATACTGGAATAACATTTTTGTAATGCATGGAATTTGTTGAATCTTTTTTCATTTGAAAGCTCATTGAATTGTATTAAAAATTAGTTAATTAGAATTATTGATAACTGAATTTAAATGTCCTCCCTTGTCGCTAATGCAGGTACAGAATCTTAGAAAAAAGTTGTTAATTTTCTGCGTAATTCGTACATAATCGGCTAAGCTATGTGTGCAGTTACACCATCTTGCTGAACCATAAAGAGTTGAAAGGAATTTCCGGATAAACAAATTATTTTAGCATGCTCAAGTAATGGTCTCCAGTAAAAGTTACTCTTTGTCCGTTTTGTTCAAAGAAGTATGTCCCGACAATACAACGTGAAGAAACTTCACACCACACTCTGACGCGAATTGGATGCAATTCCCTCTTATGCAGTATTTTTGTATTGGAACCAATCCATATGCGACAATTTTGTTTGTTTACGTTGCCGTTCAGATCGAAATGAGCTTCATCAGACTTCATCAAAGACAATTCAGTTTTCTTTTGGTAGCGGCCAGGGTGGCTGATATAATGCCTCTTTCATTAAGCGCTTTAAATTTAAATAAAACAAAGTGAGTGAGATATCATTGAAATTTGTTATTCATTTGAAGGGCCTATGGTATGGAGTATAACAATGTGCAAATGTCAGCAGCCGCTGCGCTGCATGGTGAGCATCTGAAATATCCAATTTTTCATTACTCTTTGAAGGCCGCTGTATTTTACGGCATATTCTCATAGACTTGCGGCTTAATAAAACCCCACAAGAAAAAGTCTAAAGGGTTAAAATCGCACGAATTCGGTGTACAGATCCTGTTATTGTCCATGTCATGTAACTCAGGGAAATATAAAATGGTAATCGTCGACCTGTAGCTCTCAACGTTGACAGCGATAACCTAGCCAACATTGTTCTAAAAACTTTAAGGTTATAAATATTTAGGAAATTCTTAAAGGGCTTAGCTAAGGAATGAGAGCGAAAATTCTTAACACACGTTTCTCATTAAAACTTTTAACCCAAGTATTATTTGATTTTTTATCCAGTTACCTTTGTAAAGCATGTCAGTTATAATGTTTAATGTCAATTATGTTAATTTGTTGTCAATCTGATTAAAATGAGTGACCAGAAAAAAGTGTGTACTAAAATTATTAAATCAACAATCAACGATCTGCTATCAAACTTTTTCCAATTTCATTAAACACTACCGGGAGAACTTGTCCGTTGATATAAAACCTGGTTCAGGTAGAAGGAATGATCTACATGATGTTTATAAAGCCAATAAATAGAAAGCGTTTTCAGAATAGCTCCCAAAACATCCGGTAGGAAAGCAGCACGGTTAGGTCAGTACTCGGACTATTTGGTGCGAAAAGTGAAAGCCAATGAAGGTTTAAAAGTACACAAGGCTCAAAAAATTCCTAACAGGAACGCTGCTAAAAATTTAGGGGCCAAAAACAGAGCACGAAAATTGAAGACACATTTTATATAAAAAATATTCCTGCTGCATAATGGATGACGAAACGTATTTTCTGGCAGATTTTTCGCAGCTTCCGGATCAAAATTTTGATGTTGCTGATGCTCGAGGGAATGTTAAAGAAAAGTTTAGGAACCAAATGCAGAAAAAATTTCCCAAAAAGTTCTTGGTATGGCAATCAATATGCACTTGCGGGAAAAAAGCCAAACATTTGTTACAAAGGGGTCTATAAATACCGAAATTTACATCAAGGAATGTTTACAAAAAAGGATGCTTCCATTCATTAGACTTCTTGGTGTTTTGACTTATTTTTGGCCTGATTTGGCACCCTGTCACTATGGTGAGAAAGGTCTTACCTAGTAAATTGTATAAAAATGTTAATTAAATAAAAAAAATCAAAACTGTAAGTTTAGTGGTTTCATTTTTATTAACATACTAGCTAATACCCGGTGCGCTTCGCTACCCCCCCCCCCCCTCTAAGTAAAATGCATATTAAGTAAAGGTTTAAAAAAAATATTTATTTAGTAATTAAAATATACATTGTTTCTTTAATATTATTTCTTATTCTATTTTTTTGATGTACAATATATTCAGTCTATATATACAATTTAAAAATAATAAATTAATGAACTATTTATTTCTTACTTGTTAAACTTATCGTAATAAAATGGTAACATTAAAATTTTTTCTTATTAAATAATTCTTATTCTAATGCCTTGGGATACACAATATTTTTTGTAATTCCTTCTGGCGCGTATACATATAAATCTGTAGGTTTTCCCACTCGCGAATATGCGACGTAAAGCTGTCCATGTGAGAAACATGGATTTTCTAAATTAAGTCCACAAACTTGCAAGGACTGACCTTGAGCTTTATTAATCGTCATTGCAAATTCTAAGCGAATAGGAAATTGCAAGCGCTTGAAATCGAATGGCATTTCCGATGTTGTCATCGGAATACGTGGCAGCAAGACATCTGTTCCCATAAACTTTCCAGTTATAGTGGTCGCCTCGATTAGATTGTTCATCAATTTTTTTACTGTTAGTCGAGTGCCATTACAAAGTCGTGGAGGATCAATGTTCCTAAGTAAAATAATGGGAACACCAACTTTTAACTGTAAGTCATGTGGTGGAAAGCCTGGTAAATCTAACGAATTTAAAAATTCAACTGGATAATTGACGACATCCTCAACATTTGGAACTGTGTCGATCGATTTATATGTTCTTAAATTCCCATCGATCTTGTTTAGAATATTGCTGTTGATGGAATTGACGTCAATATTTTTGGCTGCCAGTAACGCACGTTCACATAACCATTCCTTGTTTTTAAAATTTTGTCCGATATTGGGAAATACACATTCTATTAATTCTTCAATGGATTGTGTCATTTTGCAAAAATCAGATGGAAATTTTATATACTTCGTTATAGGATCCATTGGAATTGTTCCATTACCTAAATCAAGTAATTGTTTGGAAAAAGTTGAAGCTGAATCATCACCCTGCAACTGAACACGCATATTAGTAGATGATATGCAAATTTTGGTGTTTAATTCATATGGAAGGCACCACGCCCACTTTTGCAGGTCCACCCATTTTTGTCCAAAATATTTATATAAAATCTAAAGTTACTTGTTCTAAATTTGGGTATTTTATCTGTTATAGTTTCCCAGATATTAGTATTTACTTCATATGGGTGGTGTCACGCCCACTATTGCTGAACCGCCCGTTTTTATCCAAAATATTCATATTGAAACTAAAGTTACTTGTACAAAATTTAGGAACTCTAGCTCTTATAGTTTACATCACATTTAGTATTTACTTCGTATGGGAGGTACCACGCCCACTTTAGTTGGTCCGCCCATTTTTGTTAAAAACATTTGTATTGAAGTTAAAGTTACTTGTATTTAATTTGGTAATTTTAGCTGTTATGGTTTCTTAGAATTTCAGATTTTAGTATTTACTACGTATGGGGGGTGCCACACCTACTTTCGGTGGTCCACCCATTTTCGTTCAAAACATTCATATTGATACTAAAGTTACTTGTACAAAATTTGGGAACTCTAGCTCATATAGTTTACTTCACATTCAGATTTTAGTATTTACTTCATATAGAAGGTCCCACGCCCACTTTTGCTGTTCCGCCCATTTTTTGTTCATAACATTCATATTGAAACTAAAGTTACTTGTACAAAATTTGGGAACTCTTGGTGTTATAGTTTTCCTGACATTCAGATTTTAGTATTTACTTCATATGGGAGGTACCACGCCCACTTCAGTTGGTCCGCCCACTTTTTGTCCAAAACATTTATATTGAAACTAAAGTTACTTGTACAAAATTTGGGAACTCTAGCTGATATACTTTTTGAAATATACGCATTTTGTTTTTGACTTGAAATAGGAGGTAATGTTGTATAAATGGGCGTGGCACATCGCCCACGTAAAATTTCAAAATAAAAAGTAGCCTATAGTTCCTTCCAGAAATACGGGAAGACATTGTTAAGATTTCATGAAAATCGGTTTAGCCGTTTAGCCGTCTATAAAGTCCAAACAAACAAATATACATACAAACACACATTGACTTTTATATATATAGATATGTATGTTGATTTTGTTTTCCTTTTTTGTTTTGTTTTTCTTATTGACATATGCTTACAGGAATGTAAAAATTAGTAGAAGATAATATAAATTACGATCGACTACCGTGATCCATCAAAAATGTTCTCTACACGAACGTGCACTCGATATCGAATACCGTGATTTGCATCCAGATCGAAATGAGACGCATCCGTTATAAAAATACAATTCAGTTTTCTTTTGGTAGCGGCTTTCATCAGCTACCCTGTATTGAAATATAAAGGGTATTTCAGTTAAGGGTATTTCAGTTCAATTTCAATAAAATATAGTGTGTGTGAGATATCATACAAATTTCATTTAAGAGGCATAAGATGCCGTTATGTATGGAGTATTACATCGTGCATATGTCAGCAGCCGCTGCGTATAAATCAGGTGAAATTTGACCGAGGGCCTCTGTGATTTGTAGCTTAATCGCATAGATCTGCGACTTTAGAAAACCCCATAATGTAACGTCTAACGGGTTAAAATCACACGTCTGCGGTAGACAGTTTACATGACTTCCACGTGAAATGAACACGCCATATGTGCATAATGTCCTATGTTGAATGAGCTGTGTTGCACGTAGAGCTGTCCTGCCTGATATGGACACTACATGTCGTTGGTGTCCATATCATCTAACTCATAAAATGGACACTCTTGGATCTCATGTGGATTGATATCCTACCAAATTCGACAACTGCTCCAGGACCCATTCAGCGAGCTCACGTGGTTGGGTCAATTGAATTTTGTATTGGAGCAGGCCCAAGCTACGATGCCAAATTTGCCAAGCTGTGGTCACACAACCGACTGCCTCGGATTTCCCTTATCGCTCTCACAAACAGCGGAGATATTTTCGGCATATCTTGAATTTCGACATCTCGTATAGGTGTTCATTAATTGTTAACTGTACCAGTGGACCCGAATTGATCCGCCACACTTCAAATTGTTCTCTTGATAGGACGATTTTAACACAATTTTATCATTTGCACGTGTTTTTGGACACTATATCCGTCCACGGTGTTTTGGCAAAACAGCAGAATAAACAACAGCCAATTTAGATATAGCTTCAACAATATGGTCGCTATTAAGTGTCAAAGTTCGGAGGTCATTACTGGAAGACCATTTTTACGTCCAAAAAATATAAATTAATTCTATAAAATGTTCACTGAAAATATCCTCTTATTTTGAATGTATTGTTACGAATGTGCAATAGCGATTTGAATTTAACGGTCTGTAATGACTGCATGCAGCATTCATCATGATTATAAACACGTCCATCAGTAGAAGCTTCTACTTATCAACAATGTTGATAGCATGCAGTTACTAGCATCGTTTATAAGTGTTGCCACACTGTTTAAGCTGCTAACATTAACATCGAAAGCTCTAGAATTCGAATGTTTTAGTTGTGCGTTAGGATCATTGTAGAAGATTAGTGAAAGATGGCGTATGTATAAATAGTGGCAGAGGTTGCAGTCGTGAGTGGAGTTTATCATAGGCGCTGTTAGAGTTAACGTCAACTGTCTTGTATATTTAAGTTTGTATATTCTGAAGTGTGTGTGCATTTCTCCGAATTGATAAACGTGTATAAAGACACTGAGTGACTATTTGAACTGTTGTTGTTGTACATTTTAAATAAATAAAGAGTTGTTACAAATTTTAAACTACTACAACTGCTTTTTATTTGCAATCAAAAGTATCCGCTTTATTTAAAGGAAATAAACCAACGTTTTAAAAAGGTTAAAACGTAACAGTATGTAAAGAGTTTTTGTATTTTCTGTATGTATTTTCTACCAAAATAGAAATAAATTTCCGCTTAACTCTCATTTCGCACAATCCAGTTTTTAACTTATAATTAAAAGCAAATTTTCTCTGTATAATTAACTAAAATTATATTTTATATAGTGAATAAAATATCCTTCTTAAGTAAACATTTATTAGAAAATATGCTACGCAGTTTGGCCATGTTTTTCGTATCAGTATAAGCTATGTTTTCATTATGTTATTTATCCACTTATTAAATATATTTTTCTTTTGAGTAATGCGTTATAACAAAATATGAGATTAAGTTTATACAAATTGGACAATTAATTAAAGACATACACACATAGACATGAATACATTTTTGCAAATTATATCAAGAACGCTCCTGGTCCCATTCTGAATTTTATGTACACAGAGAAAACAGATTCTTAATAGCCACCGAATTTGTTACCAATTGAATGATTCTGTCTTGGTGTTGTGGCTAAAAAATGTTAGAAGGGGTAACAAAATTTGGTTGTTTGTTCTGTTGATAGAACCGAAAAATCTATGTGTGCAACCGAATCATTCCAGCAGTTAAGCATGTAGTCAATGTATCCCTTATAGATAGTAATTGTCACAAATGTCTTATCACTTGGCTGACTCCAATTTATATATTTTTTGGTCATTTGACACGTATGTGCACTTTGTAGTGCAGAGAGAAGACAATTGGTTACTTTATACATCCCAGGTAATCTAGCGTGAAGACAATGGTCACTTTAGTGTCTCTAAGTAATGTGGAGTGTAGTCACTTTAAACGTGTTGTGTGATAATTCGTTCAAACAGGTTTTATACAAATTGTGTTGATATAATTCTCATACAGTTAATTTTTATTTTTGCTTAAGTATACTGATATCCTATGTAACATAGCATGAAGTCAATAGTCACTTTAGTGTCTCTTAGTAACCTATAGTGAAGTCACTTTAAACGTTTATTTTGTACTGCACTTTAGAAGCAGAGTTGGAGAGTGGACTGCCTATGATATCTCTTTTAGCTGATTATTTGAGGTCAATTAGCACTCTTACATGTTAAAATAACTAGTTATGTAATTAGGTAGCTAGTAAGGTAACTGAGGTTTTTTAACCAGTATGTGAATCCAATGCGTTGACTACTTTGGACCTGCTATTATACAGTCTCATTGTAGTCAATTTGTTAAAATAACTAGTCACGTAATTATTGAAGTAACTAGTTCCCACCCTAAATGATAAGTAAAATCACTAGTTCGGGACTGTCTCCTAGAACTGCTGGAATTCGATTGGCAACAAATTAGGTTGCTATCTCGAATCTGTTTTCTCTGTGTAAGTTTTTCATCAAGAAAATCTTTGAAAAATGGCGCATATCTTTTTTGAGATATCCTTTGTTCAAGGGCGATTTTCTATGCTACTTATATCCTGTTTTGATGAGAAACAATTTTTTTGAAAAAAAAACTTTAAAATCTGCGAAACGTTATCATAAAATTATACATTTATGACCGATAAAGTCCTATTTCGGGAGGATATTTGTATGGGGGCGAGGTGAAATAATGAACCTATTTCAGCCAGTTGGGCCGAACAAATTTATGTGTAAAATTTGATTGAAATATCTCAAAAATTGGACCTATACTTTGCACACGTGGCTTACATGGACAACCAAATAGCTCGTCAGACCCACGGAAAGACGGACATCGTTCAATCGACTCAGAAAGTGATTCTTTGATCTTATAGTAAGCTGTTATACTAATAATTTTGGGCGTTACAAACATCAGCACTAACGCATAATACCCTCCCACTATGGTGTAGGGTATAACTATGAATTGGAACCTATATAAAAACGGAAGTGAATTTTGAATTTCTGAAGATTTTTAAATTTTTTTGTGGGTACGGAAAACATGTATGCCAAATATTGTATAATCAGCAATTTACTTTTTTATCGAAATTTATCGTTTCGTCCCTCTGATAGTCACAAAAAAGTTATTAAAAAGAATTTCACATGAAAAAGTGTCTCAGTATATTTGCATAAAATTTAAATCATTTTATGGAAATATACTGAGACATGTGCCATAAAAAAATTATTTCATTTAATTAAAAAAAAAATAGTTAAATGTCCATATATATATAAATCTTTATGCGCGTTTCATTGTAACCTTTATAAACCTTTTGTGGTTTCATTCGCAACATTGACTCAATTCATTCAATCATTCAGAATCATTAGACAAATTGAAATAATAATGACAAATGCGAATTATTATTTTATTCTATATTTGAAACTAGAAAATAACTAACTGACTATGAAAGCGTACCAGCAGACAATGCCTGATCAACTAAGAGTACGTTCATAAAGGACGAAATGTGCTTTTTTTTTTTTTTTTTTTTTTTTGTCATACATATTCACAATCAAAGAAACATTTTGTGCGGTAATCTGGTGTAACATGATTATCTTATAATGGAGTCATTTAGGATTAAATGTTCAACTTATACAAAAACACACACATATATACAAAAGCATTGAATGGAGACTTTTAGAGGATATAGCATTTTTGCATGTAGAATACATCAATATTACAACCTTTTATGACAAAAAAGAAAAATGAAGAATAAAATCGAATTTCTATTTATGAATGCTTTTGTTGTTGAGGTCATGTTAGCTTGATTCTTAAAGTAAACTGTATTTAAGCTTTATGGAACCAAAGTAAAATTTATTTGATACAAGTAAGAATACACTGTTCGAATAAGTCGATAAATAATGGTTGAAATGGATTAAGGATATTAAATAGGTGATCACTTCTATTTTAAAAAAATAATAGATTTTTAATATAGATATTAACTGAAACATAAACGTGGCTATAAGTTGGTAAATAGAGATTCAAATGGAAAAAAGTAAGAGAGCTATATCCGGCTGTGCCTAATCTTATATACCACTAGCTGAACCCGGTCCTCATTGCTGGCTCTTAGATAACATATGGTTTATATTGCATATCGATTTCGATTTTAATATACAGTGTCGGACAAAACTAAAGCACGGACTCCCCCGACCTGACTTCGCAACCGAAACACTTATTATCTGTAGCCAGGTGATGGCGGATGAGGTAGTCATATGACACAGCAGATATTTATAAGCACAGTACCATAGTATGCCCATAAAAAAAAAGAAATATATTTAAGGCAAGCGGAAAAATATATATATGAATTCATTTTAAGTCCAGGGGATATACTATATTTGATGTGTCAACTCGGGAGCAAACCACATACAATTGACCGTCTGGAAAACATGAATTTTTCAAATGTAAGCCAGCAATAGTCAAAGATTATCCTTGTGCTTTGTTAATGGTTATATGAAAGGCAAGACGAAACGGGAACTGAAGCCGCTTGAATGCAAATGGTAGGTCGTTGGAAATCATCGGGTTGCGTGGAATCAGTACCTCTCCGCGTTTGAATCACCCACCGATGATTGTTGCCTCAATTAAATTTGGTGAACATTTAATAATGGTCAATCTTGTTCGATTTTGGCGCGTTTAAGTCACGGAGAAACATTATCGGTGATCCAACCATCAATTTTAATTATTGTGGTGGCATTTCGGTTAGTTCCAATGAATTCAATAATTCAGTAGTATAATTGACGGCTTGTTCTTTGTTCTTTACTGTGTAAACCCATTTGTATGTCATTGTTTCGCCGGGCAGTTTCAATTGAATTTGCTCATTGAGCTTGCTGACATCATCATTTTTTGGTGCCAAAATTGCACATTCCCACAACCAATCCAAATTTTTGTAGTTGATTGTAAGACTTGAGAATACCTTGTCGACAACGTTTTGAATATTCACTTGCATTTGGCAGATGTCCGGAGGGAATGAAATCACTTTTACGGCTGGCGGGATCAATTGGAATTTTTCCATTTCCAATGTCCAACAATTGTTTTGAGAATGTTTTGGGAAAAGGGTCTTGCGCACACATGTTCGTCGGGAGCGGGAGCTTCCTTGAACTTTATATATATAATATAATCAGGAGAGTTATTCAAAATATTTGTTTTTAAATAGATTTCACATGGAAATTTCTTATTTATACACCTTGTACGCAAGAGTATACAAAATTGTTTATCATCCGAAAATAACTTTTATAGTACAATGTTGCACCTTATTAACCGCGGCCTACTTGTTTTATCTAACGATATGTAAATTTGATATGTACCGGACATGTGCTGGAATGTATTTTTTTCTTCGCTTGCACCAAATCACTCACCTTAAAAGCCTGTATATAGGAAACTATATAAACTATCTATAAGAATTGAAGAAAAGGTCGATCAACAATAAACTGTTTGTGGTTACATTTTAACCCTCTAACTGGCAAGACCGTAAAAGTTATCCGATGAAGCCAATAATTTTTTTTCAAGTAGATGTAGTCAATAGAACCGTAACTTTTAATTTTTAGGAGAAAAATATCATTCTGAACGAACGCCAGGTAAAAAATAGTGAAGGCCGCCTGTAGGCTTTCTCTTGGGTTTCTCATTTTTTGCAATGTCTGCACCTTTTTTTGGCTTTTCTTTCCACCTAAACAAGAAAAAGATCGTCAGCATCGAACTGAACATCAGCTTCTTGATGAGCAGCTCTTTTCCCAACACCTGATATGTCAGGCTGTAATGATAAAGGCTCACCGAGATTTTGAACAGATGGTCATCCTACAGACGATATATTTTTAAAGGAAACAAGTCCAGCAGCTATTTCCTCCCGCAATTCTGGAAGCTGTAAAAGTGTTTTTTAATCGGACACATTATTCAAAGCATTGGCCTCATCGGCCTGCAGATGTTTGTATAAAAAGAAGACCATGCGCACAAAATAGTAGAACAACCTAATTATAATATTGTGAGTCTTAGCTCAAATATGGTATCGACCTTGGAGACCATCCATGAGATCTACTCCACCCATGTGATCATTGTATTTTCGAATAATTGGAGGGCAGTTGATTTCGATGAATTTCTTTAGCTTTCTATCATACCGTCTACAGAATCGATGAACTCGAGAAATTGTTCATCAGACATTTTCTCCAAATTGATATTTTTCGTATGAGGACGTTTAGTAATATCCATATTTAACACAATAGTAAAATAAAAGGAAAAGTAATAGAACCATAAGCAAACAATAGAGTTTAATGAACAAAAGGTGAAAACTACAATGTAAGAGAGGAGGACATTTTTGTACACGCTATTACGTTTTTAAATCAATTTATTTTTTTTCTCTTCAAATACGTTTTAAAACTTAAATATAAAATGTTATCTACTACCGTAAAATTTTGATGTTGATCATTTTATTCAAAATGTTGTTTTTTAATAGTTAAATTTGCGAAATAATTTTCGATACTAATTTGATGACTTTTTGCACTTGATTGATCATAGCTGACAAACGACTTGTTAGAATATATTGGAAGGTATAAAGAAAATGTAAAAAAGTGTTGTCTAGAGACAGTTTTCACTATTTTGAAGTGAAAAAATGTTTAATACAGCACTGGGGCCCAAAAATCGTAGACCGCCTAGAGGTGGTCAACTTTTGTATTAACTCAAAATAATACCTCTTTGTTGACTTAAAGGTATTCCTACAATTTTCACAGCACATAGATATTGATGTTGTTAGTTGATTTCTTGCAAAAAGTGTATTATTAAAAATTTTGAGTTAATACCCTCTTGTTGATCAAGTGCGATAAAATTCGTTTTTTTTTTTTTTGTTTTTACAAAATATTTTTTTCTTTTGATGGCATTAACGGTATTATGTAAAAATTCGATTTTTATACGCCCCTCCCCCCACAGACTGAAAATCAAAAATCAGACTTTACAGTTAAAGAATTTATCTCCTCCGATTGCATCCATAAGTTATATTTACCAATAATTAGTCGTTAGCCGACCAAGGACCGAAGCATTTATCTCATCGGATTGTACGCATTAGCTAGTATTAACCAATAAGTTGTAGTTAGCCGATGAGAATTGAAGAATTCATCTACTTGGATTGAATCCATAACTATATTTACCAATAATTAGCCAACCGAGAGCCAAAACGTTTATCTAGTATAATTCTATATTAGAAGCTTCGCCCATTAACAAGCTTATTCCAAAGTTACAAGACAGCTCTGTGGTAAAGAAGACTTCAAAGGAAGCTGCCCTTTGAAGAACCTGGACAGACTAAGCATACCCCGGATGGAAACAGAAACTGCATGATAAATGTGGAAGGTTTGTCCCGGAAGATTAATCCTCAGTTTTCATTGTCTAACTATAACTTATTGGCTAGTATAAGATAATGAGTACAATTTGACGAGATAAATGCTTAGGCTAACATATACTTAATTGTTAAATATAGTTACGGATGAAATTCGAAGAGATAGATTGGTTATGAGTAGTTAATGAGTAGTTTGTTATATAGTTAGTAGCTTTTATTAACCATATAAGGCCCTATGGGCTCGGTTATGTAAATGAAGAATTAATAAAAAAATAAAAATATTTCGGCTAGATTTCGGCTTGGACGTTTGACGACCTTCTTAAAATTAAGTTAAAATCGAGAAAAATATTTTTTACACCGAATCTTTTTTTTTACAAAAAAAATATGTTTTGTTGTACAATTTTTTTCACAAATAAATTAAAAAAATTTTTAAAATAAATAAAGAAAAAAATTTGTTTACCCTGAAATTTTTTTAGCTAATAAATTAAAAATAATTTATTTTTAATTTTTACCTAAAAATATTTAATTTTTTTTTAAGTATAATTTGGTGAAGGTTATATAAAATTCGGCAAAGCCATTCATAACAGGTAATTCCACCCAACCAATTTCTTCTGAAGGGTATAAGAATTTCCAAGACTGCTATGTTGGTTATTCTTTGGATCCGCTCCGCTTTCCTTGGTGGTTGTGTTCGTCTTTTTTCCACAAGATTCGGCTTTGGAGTCGGGTGCCTGCTCGGGCGCCATTTCTGAACCAAGGCTCCAGTTTTTAGGTCCTGCTTATATTTTCAATCAAAACTCAATTTGTAAACGAAAATCAAGTAAAACATAAAAGTGGCTATAAGTCGGTAAATAGTGGTTAAAATGGAAAAAGGCGATAATCCGTGATCACTTATATTTTCAACTATAAATCGATGTTTTATATGAAAATCAAGTTAAACATAAAAGAGGCTTTAAGTTGGTAAATAGTGGTTCAAATGGTCAAGAAGGACGGTAATCTTTAATCAGTTATTTTTTAAACAAAAAACCGATTAAAATTTAATGAAACATAAACGCGGCTATAAGTCGATAAATAATCGTCCAATTGCAAAAAGAACGATCATCTGTAATCTCTTATATTTTATATGAAAATCAAGTTGAACATAAAAGAGGCTTTTAGTTGGTAAATAGTGGTCCAAATGGTAATCGTTTATTTTCAAACCAAAATCCATTTTTCTTATGAAAATTGAGTGAAACATAAAAGCGGCTATAACTCTGTAAATAGTGGTTCAAATCAAAAAATTTAATTTTAAATAACTTTTACTACAATTTTTAGAATAAAACACATTTATCAACTTCATACAAAATCTTAAATTTCTACCCAGAACAAATCAATTTATCTGCAAAATGCAGCCTCATTATTAATTACAAAGAATTTTTTTGATTTTTCAATTTATTGACTTAATAATTCATTAAGTTTCATTTATCACCAATCAGCAAAAGAAAGAAAGAAAAAATAAATATTTACAAAGCAAAACACATCAGACATTTTCAGTAAACATATGTATGAATCTATATAAATTTTATATTTCATCAATTTTCGCCATAAATTTGGCCACTTGTACGAGTTAACGCATTAACTCATTCATTCATTTGGCCCCAAAACGCCAGCGAAAGTAAATGTGTATGTAGTTGCTTTTACTTTATTAAATAATATTAATTTAAGTGGTTTTTCATTCCTTTTTCAAAGTTCAATAGAAAATACGGCCATAAATCGTTTGAAAATTAAAAATTGGCGCACACATTACTTTATAAGATTGACATGGATGCATGCATCCATTAATCTTGCACACTGGACTGATCACAAAATGCTGCCAATTTTATTTGTTTGTTTGTCTTATACTGTACATAATTATGCAGATAAATATCTAAAAGATAAATAAGCATTTGGCAATTTTGGCATATAAACATATTATATGGTTTTGTATTAATGTACGGGCAATACAATAAATAATAAAATAAATTGTTGGTGAGATGTTTATTGTTGATGAGGAAAATGTAGGCTCTGGAAAAATATATACAATATCTAATGCTAACGAAATTTTCTTTAATTTTATCAAGAATTTGAGTAAATCAATTTCCACTAACAACATTTATTCACATAAAGTTGAAACTATTTTTCATATTCTGACACAACATGTGTTTTATATCCAAAATGTTTCTTATATATTTTACACAACAAAAAAAAAAAAACTCATTAAAAAATCGTTTCAGTAGTGGCATAATTATGACCAAAAAAAAAAAAAAAAATAAAGTAAAAAGCTCATGGCTATTTGAATGCATCAAAATGATAGCAATAAGTAATTTTATCAAATGCTTTAGAAATATGTATGAAACCAAGCTGTAACAGCAATGCTGAATGGAGATTTAGGAACTCATTTGCAGTTAAGTATTACTTAGTTAGAAACACATTTCACTTTAGAAATTTTCGTGCTATTCCAAATGATTTAATTAGAAATTTTCCACAAAAAACTTAAATTTAAAGAAAATCTGGATTACGTTTTCCTGTAATTTTAAAATCTTTTGTGTCATTCTAATAATGAAGTTTTTATTATACCAGGTGGCGCAAAAGTAAACTTCCGATGTTTTTTGGCTGTAATTAAAAAAAAAAATAATAAAAAACTTTGGTTCTTCTTGTGGATTATTTTTATTTGGTCTTTTAGTTTTTCTTACATCAAGTCGAGAATATGATGTCATGTAAATGATCGCCGCCACAGTTGATTGTCATTTGAGCCCTTTTTATGGCATTTTCCATCACTTTGGCAAAAACTTCCGGCGATAGGTCCTCACATTCTTGACGGATATTGTCGCAAGCTTGTTGACATAAACCCGCGACTTCAAAAAGCCCCACAAAAAGAAGTCAGTTGGAACCACATGTTTTCCAATCCCAATTCATCAAGTTGCGGCAAAAAGAACTCGTTGATCATTGCTCTGTAGCGCTCACCATTCACAGTAACCGTTTGGCCCGCAACGTCTTCAAAGAAAAAAGGTCCGATGACTCCTCCAGCGAAAACAGCACACCATACAGTGACTTCGAGCGGCTCTTCGTGGGTTACACGCGGATTTTCAGTGCCCCAGAAGCGTAAATTTTGCTTATTTACGTACCCGCTAAGATGGAAATGGGCCTCATCACTCATGATTATTTTTGATGAAAAATCATCTTCCTCTTGGTGGTGATTGAGGATGGCTTGAGCGTATGTTAGACGCGATTGGCGGTCAGCAGCTAACAGCTGATGTACCGTTTGGATTTTGTACGGAAACATCTTCAAATCTTGTACCAAAATTCGCTGTAAAGACCGTCGACTGATACCCATTTGCGTGGCACGTCGTCTGGTCGATGTCGACGGCGCTTCCATGACATCCTCGGCTACAGCAGCAATATTCTATGCAGAACGGCTACTCCGGAGTCTGCCACGCCTGGCAGCATCTCGTGTTGTGAAAGTCTCTTCGAGGCGAGCGGCTAAACGTCGCAGTGTTTCACCAGTAGGCGTTGGACGGCCAGGAAATCTGCGAAGAAATGCACGTTGTGCCAAAGTCACCGACCGATTATTGGTCAAATAAATAGTCAGCAATATTCCGCTTTCTGGAGCAGTGTAGCGTAACATTGTTTATTAACGTGTATTTCGCATGTGTATACTACACAAATGTCAAAGCAGAACTGAAATTAGGGGCCAATCGCAAAATGTATAGCATTTTCTGATAGGAAGATTACTTTTGCGCCACCACAACATTAAAGACAATTATTCTTTATAGCATTCAAATTGCAATTACTATGAAATAACTATGAAATGCTTGTATTTTCATAGTCAATAATGCTACATTTGAAGTGGAAAAATTAAATCTTAACAAAATTTTGCACTTCAATTAAACCATTAAGAATGTTATTGAAAACTACGAAAATTATAACTCAAATAAATGCGAAAACTTTTTTAATACTGAGAAGCATTTACATAAAGAATTAAGAGCTTGACTCCTTCCTCTGAGTCGCTAACAGTTAAAAGTAATTTTGTTGATACTGCGAATAATCACATCGGTCTCAAAGTACCTAAGAGAACCCATTGGAAGTCTGATGCCACCTAGAACATCATTCCTGAAAGAAAAGCGCAAAAAAAAAAATTAAACACGAACTCACAAAATCTACGAAAGACCAGCTGGAAATATGGAAACTGAGGTCTAACCAACTACCCGAGAGGCTTGAGTATGCAGATGATATATGCCTCCTTTAACACAACCATTAGGATATGGCATCTAAACTTAAATGCTATGCATGCGAGAACACGACGTAAACTCCCTACAAGTGTTTATAATAGATGTCTCCGAAGTTTTCTGGCCTAACACCATCAGCGACCAATCCATATTGATATCATGAACCGCAAATGGCGCTGGATTGGTTATATGCTGCGCTGCCATATGACAGATGATACAGCCAAAATTGCCACTGACTGGAACCCATAGGGTAGGACACGAAGAGAATGCAACTGAATATCGAAGTTTGCCATAGTGATCTAAGCTGGAGAGAAATAAAACAAATATTATCAAACCGAATCGAATGGTATGATTCGTTGTGGAACTTTGTTCCCAACCACAAGACTTAAAAATTCGGGATATATAATAGATGGCGTATCTTTACACTGTAAACAACAATGTTTTTTTTTTTTTGCTTCGAAAATGTCAAGTTTTGTGCCAACAAAACGTCATATGCGGGAAGCTTTTTTTACTTATTTTATTTGAAAAAAAAGTGCCGCTAAAAAAACCAAATACTCACCAAATGTGTTTCAATGAACGAGATATGGTTTGTGCGGTTCAGAAGTGGTGATTTCGAAACAGAAGACAAAGATCGACCAGACCAGCCTCAAAGTTTGAAGACTGAGAATTGGAGGAATTGCTCCATTGAACTCTACAAGAGCATGCATAATGATTAGGAGCTACTTTCAAAATGAGCAGCTGGATTCATCCAAAAGTAGGAGAATTGGGTACCATACGAATTGAAGCCGAAAGACCTCGAAAGACGATTTTGAATGTTCGAAATGATGCTTGAACGCTTTAGAAGAAAATCCTTTTTTCAACGAATCATTACCTGCGATGTTAAATGGCTCCATTATGATACGTGTGAGCTCGAGTGTGAAGCCCGGCCAAACACAACAACAATTGGTTTAACTATCATAATATACTTATTAGGATATTATGACAATATGACCTAATAGCAGACCGTGAGAATCCCCAAATTGTTTTAAAAGTCGCGTTCTTGGCCATGGAAATGCCCAGATTGTAATCTAATCTGAGAATTTTTCAAAAATAAAAAATATATGTATATGTAAATATTTGTGTATTTAGATTTTTTTTACAAAGTTTTTTGGAAATGTAGAAAAAAATATAATTAAGCCTCTTAGGTGTCATAATCCCTCCGATAAATTTCTTGCATAATCCCATACGCACATGTTTTACTTAAAGTATTTTTTTATACCCTTCACTATGAGCGGCAAGGGTATATATAAGTTTGTCATTCCGTTTGTAATTTCTACATTTTTCATTTGCGATCCCACAAAGTATATACTCAGGATTATTATTATATGTATGTTGAAATAAACTTTTATTAAGAATCATTCCTACAAAGTTTATATATTTTTGAAAGTTGTTTATGAGATCTTAGGTACATTTTTGTAGATGATTGTTTCCTTGAATTTTGAACCGTTTACTACCTGTGGACCTGAACAGGGGAAAAGTTTTTTGCGATTTTGTTCATGAAGATGAAGATTTTTATTTTATATGTTTACAATTTTTGTTCTTTATGAAAAGATCTACAACTTTGCCTCAGAGAGTAAATCAAAATGCCGAACGGTTTGCAAGATATAATCCTTAGAAAGTAAAATTTGTTTGCAAAAATTAAACCGAGCGCCCAAATCTTTGGGGACCCTTAAGAAAAAAGTGCATGACTTTGCGCAAAACAGGGAAACACGGTTCTTTTTGTTTTTAATCTTTTATCACGTAATGGTGTCCGAATATGGTTATATTTCCATGAATAAACAAGTAAGAAAGTATGGTCGGTCAAGCCCGACCATATAATACCCTACACTAAGTAAATGAGCAAAAACATTTTTCTTTCAAAATTTTAATAATTTATATTCGTGAGTGATTATAGGAAGTGGGCCTTATATGGGAGCTATGACCTATTATGGACCGATCACCATGAAATTAAGTAGTGTGATTAATGTCTATATGAAAGTTATTTATGTTGCATTTTATGTGTATACCAACATTTTTAGGAGATTTATGATCGTAAAAGTGATTATCGGAAGCAGACCTTATATGGGAGCTATGACAAATTATGGACCGATCATCATAAAATTTGGTGACATGAATTCTGTATATATAAAACTTATTTAGAGAAAAACTTGTGTGGATACATATATAAATTAAACATTTATGACCGATAAAGTCCAATTTCGGTAGGACATTTGTATGGGGGCTAGGTGAAATAATGAACCGATTTCAGCCAGTTTCAATAGGGTTCGTCCTAGGGCAGAAAAAATGATATGGACCAAATTTTATCGAAATATCTTCAAAAATGCGACCTGTACTCTGCGCACAAGGTTTACATGGACAGCCAACCAGCCAGCCAGACGGACGGACGGACATCGTTTAATCGACTCAGAAAGTGATTCTGAGTCTATCGGTATACTTTAAGGTGGGTGCTAGACTAATAGTTTTGGGCGTTACAAACATCTGCACAAATCCAATATACCCTCCCCACTATGGTGGTGTAGGGTATAAAAAATTACACGAAGTGTTATGGATATCGAAGTCGATGTAGCCATGTCCGTTTGTCTGTCTGTATGTTGAAATCAACTTTCTGTATCCCCCAAATAACTTACATAAGTGATTCAAATATCAATTTATCGGGAATTTTTCCGGCTCGGTTGCTATTTAAAATCGAAACAATCGGCCAACAAATAGCCAGGACAACTTCGATTTGTTATCTATTTTTGATCTACGGGGTTTTCCAACAAGAAGTGTTATTTTGGTATTCAAAGAAAAATGGCATTTTTTGAGATAAATAATTGGATGTTTATTTAATAATAAAGAGGAAGGTAGGCCGTTAATAACGAAAAACAACATCAGCCAAATGACCACCACGACTACGCTTACAGGACCATATCCTTTTCATGAAATTTTCCATAAACAAATCGCAAAGTGGCAGCCCTATGTCCTTGATAGCCTCACGAATTTTATCTTTGAGGTCTTGAATCGACGCTGGGCTGTTGGCGTAGACCATATATTTCACTTGGCCTCAAAGGAAGAAGTCACAAGGTGTTAAATCACAAGATCTCGATGGCCAATTGTGATTACCTCTTCGAGAGATAACACGGTCCGGAAACTTTTCCCGCAAAAGAACAATGGTTTCGTTGCTTGTGTGGCACGTACCGCAGTCTTGTTGAAAATAAACGTTGTCCAAAATCAATATCATCCAACTCCGATCATAAGATATAATGTAATGACGTTTGTGGAATGCCCAATTCCAAAAAAGGACGAGGAATAGACAAACTTGGTTTTTCTTCAACACTTTGGGCTACAGCAGCAATATTCTCAGTTGTTTTTGAGCAATGTGCACGAGTTTTATTCTTCACATCACCAACTTGTCCTAACAGCTGGAATTTTTCCATCAATTTCTGTATTGAGTTCCGAAAGGGTGCTTTACGACGACCCAAAATACTTTAGTTTTGCGAACTGTGCTGAATTTAAATAATTTCAATGCATTGTTGAAGCGTGTATCATTCCATTATTAGTTTGGTGTAATTTCTACTTGTGAAATGTCAAAGGATAAAAGTTTCAAAAGTGACAGCTACCGAAATACCGGGTGACTGAAAATAACAACTCTTGTCGGAAACCCTTTATATCTGGATTACTTAGTCATTGATATTGACAATATGGATATCCAATGATGGATTTTTCAAAGTGCTTTGTAACGTATATTAGCCAAAGTAATGTATATTAGCCAAAGTAGAACCTACAATTGGTCAAAATCGGGAAAAATATTTTTTACCTCCAATTTTTTTTTTTTTCACAAAAAAAATTTTTTTCACAAATAAAATTAAAAAAAAAAATGAAAAAAATTTGTTCCCATTTTTTTTTTTCGCAAAAATTTTTTTCACAAATAAAATTTAAAAAAAATGAAAAAAATTTTTTCCCATAATTTTTTTTTTCGCTATTAATAAAAAAAAAATAAAATTTTATTTTTTTTTTAAATTTTGTTTTTTCTCATAAATTATTTTCGCTATTAAATTAAAAAAAAAAAATTTTAATTTTGTTTACCTAAAACTTTTAAAGTATAGTTTGGTGAAGGGTATATAAGATTCGGCACAGCTGAATTTAGCTTTCTTACTTGTTATACCCTTCATTTTTATTGCATTTGACTTTAACCCTCAGAACCGCAACTTTTTTAGTGGTTTTCGCTTGCTTTCTTTATTATTAGTATTATTTTTTTTTTTTGTTCTTCTAACAATCCTTGTATCCTTGCATCATATCATTTTCTTTCAATTTGTCTTTCACTTTATTGCTCCTGCGGTATGCCTTTTAATCTTGTATTATGAAATTCATGGCTTTTTAATGTTATTTTCAGCTCTTTTGTCTTTATTTCTGTGTGCACTTATTTGCCCTACGTCTAGTACTTACTTTTAAAAGGCATTTAGGTACTAATATTTTGTTAAAATTTTCAGAAAATATTATTATTAAATGTATGTATGTCAGTATGTGTGTATGTATGGTAAATTCATTTAGAATTTTTTTTATTATTTTAATTTTATGTCATGTTAAATGTTTTGGATACTTTTATAATGACCTTTTAAGTATAGCAATTAATTTGTGAATTTAATCGGTTCGTATTAATGTTTTTATTTAAGGCTTAAATGCATACTTTATTACAGTTATTTAAATTAATGATCGTTGTTGCATAAGTTTTGTTAAATTAAATTTTTTACAAATCATTTAAAAAAAATCTGATTTTTTGTTACACGGTGTAAATGTTTGTTGATAGTAATAACTTTTTCCGAATACCTGCCCATGAAATTTTACTATCTGTTAAAAGATTTTAAATATTTCATCACTTCAAATCAAAAATGTATGCATGTATGTGGAAAAAAAGAAAGAGAATGAAATGAAATAACATTTTAAAAATTTGAAATATCAATATGTTTTCATTGGCACTTAATGTGAAATTAATTTTTATTTTTATTTGTTTGAAAAAAAATACAATTTAAACATTCACACTAGATTGTTCAATATTATAGAATATTGTTTTTGATTTATTCATGACAGTTTGTTTATTTTTTTTTTGTTTCACTGCATACCTGTGCAGGTATCCAAACATTTTATTTGCTAAATTGATTGCGGTTTTATTTCATATTTATTTTATTCCAATAGATATTATGGGGGAACATAAATATTTATGAACGTGCAGAAAGAAGTAGTAAAAACAAACGGTCAATTTCATAATCATTATCATCAATAAAATTAGAAAATAAAAGAAGAAAAATTTCGGTGGGCATATTGCCAAATAGCATATTTGAAATAACAAACGGAATGTAGACACTAATTAAATAAAATAATATCTATTCGCTATGAAAAAGTGCGCTAAATAGAAAATAAAGTCGATAGCTTAGTTTTAAATATTTTTGAAACATTTTAATGCAGTTTTATTACTTATTTGGTATAATAAATAATCACAGTTTAGAATAAGTGTGTTTGCGACTTATAAGTCCGATTTTATATTTAATAACGTCAAAACAAGTAAGAAAGTGGGTCAAACCCTAGCATATACTACCCTACACTGAGTAAATGAGCAAAAACCTGTTTCTCTTAAAATTTCAATTATTTATTTTCGTGAGGGATTTTCGGAAGTGGGCCTTATACAGAAACTATGACCAATTACGGACCGATCCCCATGAAATCAAACTTCTGTCTGTAAAATTTCGTTTGGATACCAAAATTTGTATGAGATTTATTTTCGTTAAAGTGATTTTCGGAATTGGGCCATATATGGAAGCTGTAACCAATTATGTACCGAAAGTCATGAAATTTTATAGCGTGATTTCTCTCCATATTAGACTTATTCGTGTTGAAAAGGTTGTTTCTGTTAAATCAAGTCGATTGTTACACTTTAAAGTAGTCATTGGACTAATATTTTATAGGAGTTACAAACATCAACATAAACGCATAATACCCTCCCTGGTGCTGAAGGATATAAAATGCACTTTTGCTAACCACAGTATAACAACGAGAATTATAAATATACTACGCCCATTTATTATTAATAATGAATAAGAATAAAATTAAATTATCTTTCATAGAAATTTATATAAAATCGATAGTAAATTATTTAATAAAACTAAATCTCTAGTTTGAACTTTAGTAATTTCTAATCTATTAATGGTAATAATTTATATATTTTTGTCTGGCATATGTCAAAATATAAAATCCAGACTGTTTACACTTACTTACATTACAAGCATTTGTGTCAATAAATTAAATAAGGTACTTTTATTCAGTTTCAAGTTCAATGTTTATTGCCATAATGCACTATAGGTAATTTCTCTCATTTTTGAGGCAAAAACTAAATTTTTGCACTTTCAAGAATGCAGTTTTTTGTTGTTGGTATTTGATAGAGTAAACATTTAAGGAAATAACGACAATTTTTGTTTTTGTAAAAAATTAACGGCGACTGCTTAGCAAGTGGTCAAAGTTATTGTTTGTGAGCAAAGTGTTGAAAGCTGTATATATAGAGCAATTTTTCAGTTTATTCAAATAGTTAAAAATCGAATATAAATTTAAATGAAATATGGAAACTAAAATTGATAGTAAGTGTTTAATAGTTTAAGAATAACCTTTAATTTTATAATTTTTTTCTGAAAAATTAATTTTGGTTAAGCTTCTAAATTGCTGGCCGAATTTAAATGAAGAAAAATTAGTGAAATTACCTATAGTGCAATGTAAAGAATACATTGAAAAAGAAATTTTTATAATAATCCTGAAGGAAACATACGGACAAGTGTCTCCAAGTCACCAGTTTTATCGACTATTTTGGTGACTTTTTGGCGACATTGTCAACGAAGCCTCTACATTTTTATATTTGGCTTTGATGAGAAAAAAAACAAAAACACGATTTCGAAGGCGACTCTACCAACTGTTATGAATTCGTATCCATTTTGTTTTTTTTAATGCAAAATTAAATATTAACAAAATATGCAGTTAATTTATCGACATCTACTTCAAAAAAGTACCAAAAATGTAGACTAGAATTACTAAAATGTACTAGTGAGTCTCTGGTTTCAATATCTACGTATGGTTCCAAAAGAAGTACCTAGTCAATAGTATGATTTTCAGAAGTAGACCTCCAATGACACGTACATGTAAAATGTCTATAGTAAATAGCATGGTCTGGGTTGTAATAAGTCACTAGTACTGGTGAAATTTCCCGCAGGGAATTTTTTAAATAGTCGAGCAAAAAATATATGTATTTTAATAATTACAATTTTTAATTTGGAATGAAAATTTATTCGATCAAAAAATTTAAAAAAAAGGTTCATATAGAGAACAATTCGGAGAAAACTATTCAAGGAAACAAGGCCAATAATTTGTATTGGGTGTATGACTTAAAAATGCGAGATTTTTTCAAATCTTTAGCTTTTATTTTTAAACATTTGTACAATATATATTTATTCAAAGTATTGTCAATTGTTAGCTTTGAAATTTTCTCATCTTTCTGGCGAAATATGGATTCCGAACTAAAAGAACTGCCCACGAATGAATAAAGCTAATTTCGCATACACTGTTCCAAAGTGAAGCGTATACCAAAGAGAGCCATCTGCATTGATTGAAATAAATAGCAGTCTATTTTACTAGTGAGCGGAAGAGGCACAACATGCCAACCACTTCATTCTAAATACTTAATAACATGTGGCCTATCGTTGACATGATGAAATATTACGGTTTCTGGCCGCTCGTTTCAAACCAATCAGTTGCGTTCAGCAGAGGTTCCCTGTGATGGTCGGGTCAGATTTCAGCAGCTCATAATAGTTTTATTTCTGCTATACAGAAAATTACCTTAGCACCATGGATATTTGGCTTTGGTGTCGATTCATAATGGATCCATCGCAAATAATGATTCATGCAAAAATGGTTTTCTTTTATAGCCTTCAAGCAACATTTCGGACATGCAAAATATTCTTTAAGGTGTCTCGGCTTCAATTCGTATGGTATCCAATATCTCTGCTTTTGGATGAATCCTGCTGCTCGCAAACGTATTGAAATTGAGTTGTTGAGTTGAGTTTTCATAATGTCTACAATTCTTGGTCCTCAAGCTTTTTGGGCTGGTCTGTGCGATCTTTTTCTTCCGTCCCGAAACCCCTTCTGTGCCGCATATACCATATCTCGGACGTTGAAACCGATGCAATACATTCGCCATAAACTTTGGTGAGCAATCGGTATGCATCAGCGATACTTTTTTCAAATTAATGTAAGAAAGCAAAACTTCCGGCATATGACGCTTTGTTGGCACAAAATTCGACATTTTAGAGGGAAATAAAACTTCGTTGTGTACACTATTATGTTCAATAACTAAGTGAGAATAAATGACAGATATGTACCTTACAAAATGGCACATAAATTATTTAAGACTATTGTAAATCTTGCATTTTTAAGTCATACACCCAATATTATTTAAGGATTTATTAAATACGAAAGTGTGGACATAAAAACGGATATATTTCCATACTTTTAGTGATATAGGAACAAGTGTCTCTTCTTTGTAATTATCGATTTGTTTTAGCTAACGCGGCACAAATTATTTTGATAATGGATTTTTTAGATATGTAGGTTGCTAATTCTGACATTGGTTATAGTATGTCTTGTAAATATTTTAAGACTAAGATTTAAAGTATTCGTATAATGAGTGGCAAGGGAACATATAAATTTGTTATTCCGTTTGTAATTGCTACATTTTTCATTTGTGATCCAACAAAGTATATATATTATGGATCGTTATAGATATCGAAGTCGATATAGCCATGTCCGTCTGTCTGTCTGTCCGTCTGTCCATCTGTCCGTCTATCCGTCTGTATGTTGAAATAAAATTTCCATAGTCCCAAAATAACTCTAATACATAATTCTTCCGGCCCACAAATAGCTGTGATATAAGGAATAACCAGCTCAACCTCAATTTTTTACCTATTTTTGATATATATCTAGATTACTAAGTCATAAATAAGTATAGACAATATGTATATCAAATAAGAGATATTACAAAGACCTTTGTAACGGCGTATATAAGGCCAAAACAAGTCGGACCTATAATTTGTCAAAATCAGAAAAAATATTTTTTACTCCGAAGTTTTTTTTTTCACCAAAAAAAATTGTTTTGGTTAAACATTTTTTTTCAAAAATAAATTTAAAAAACAAAATTTTGAAAAAATAATTTAAAAAAAAAGTTTGCACTAAAATTTTTTTCGGTAATAAATTAAGAAAAAATGTTTAAATATTGTTTATCTAAAAATATTTAAAATTTTTATTGTAAAGTCAAATCAAATTCCAAAAAAGTCCAAATAATTTATTTGGAAAAAGGTTTTATGCTTCAATCCCTATGGCCCGTTTTCTCAATGTATCGACGAACTGCCTGTTACTAAATCTCCGTTAATAATTTATGTTTTCTCAATATATCGACAAAAAACATTATTTTCAGTTGGCAATACCTCTCAAAATAGATGTGAAATTTGGGATCCCTGCCTTCAAGTGACAACATGTTGACATAAATCAGCTGTTAAATCTTGCTATGTCTGGCAGGTAGTTAGGCCTGGCGTGATAAACCCTTTCAACATTCACTTAGAACTTATGTTCTTCGTGTTCATCCTCCATCAAATTAATGTTAATTCCTATTAAAAATATGTTTTTAAAAAATCTATTTAATTTTGTTTGCAAAAACACAAACACATAAAAACTATGAACAGCAGTCAGCTGAATGATTTTATCTGTATGATAAATAAATAATTGGCAGATGAGGTAGGGTTAGCTTTGCGACAGAATAGTAGCAAATGAGACATTGAGAAAATCAAATTTATTTAATCTGCAGCTGGGAAAAAATACAATCTCCTATTGAGAAAACGGTCCTATATCTTATTAATAATTTATTTTCTTCCAGAAAAGAACACCTCCCTGCCATTATTTGCCACCTGAGGCACAACATGACAAACTGTTCCCGATGCAAGTAGAAAAATTATCGAAACAAGTAAGAGAGCTATATTCGGCTGTGCCGAATCTTATATTCCCTTCATCAAATTATACTTTAAAATAAAATTTAAAAAATTCTTTATTTTTAAAAAAAAAATTTTCGAGATTTTTTTTAAAAGTTTTTTCCAATTTTTTTAAAAAAATTTTTTTTAATATAAAAATTTATTTTTTTTAATTTATTAGTGAAAAAAGAGTTTTTTGTGAAAAAAATTTGGGTTAAAAAATATTTTTCCCGATTTTGACCCATTGTAGGTCCAACTTACTATAGCCTTATATACATCGTTGCAATGGACTTTGAAATATCTATCATTAGATATTCATATTGTCTATATTTATGACTTAGTAATTGAGATATAGATCAAAAATAGGCCAAAAATAGGGGTTGTTTAGGATTTTTGTTCATATCTCCGTTATTTATGGACGGATTTTTCTGATTTTAAATAGGAAACTTCTCGAAAGCATGTCTGACAGAATTATTGAAGATTTGGATCCCGAAGATATCTGGGACCTTTAGAAAATTGATTTCAACAGACAGACAGACAAACGGACATGGCTAAATCGACTCCGCTATCTATAAGGATCCATATCTATCTATAAGGATCCGACCCTTATAGGGTCGGAAAATTATATTGTGGAAATTACAAACGGAATGACAAATTTATATATACCCTTCTCACGAAGGTGAAGAGTATAAAAATAAAAATACTTTTTTAAGTTTCTTTGGCCGGCGACAACCTTTTTGCTGCAATTTGTCTTTATTTCATTTTAATCAAATTTCAGCTGCCAATTTTGTCAAATTTGACTAGAACTTTTTATTGAATTGTTGCCCATTAATATGAATGAGCTTAGTTTAGCACATATGTTACATGAAAGTACATTAAATTCCATTTTTAGCTCAGAGATGCTTTTATCATTTCTTGAAAAATTATGCGAAGTGTACTCGTAAAATGCCCTTATACCTCTCAATTATTAAATAAAATCTTAGTTTAATAAAAGCTAAACAAATAAAATTGCATGTTTATAAACTGCATTTTTTAACAATTACTTTTAACACAAGTATATCGCTAACTTATTTTTATTTGTTTACTTTGGGACTTCAAAACAATTTAAAATAAAACGGTTGTGGTGGAAAATTATGTTTTGCTTTTTTTTAAAGCAAAAAAACGTTACAAATAAAAATATATCGATACGTATACTTAATAAATATGCCAAAGCACTTATTCACCTCAATTTATCTATTAGATAAATTTATCTCAGAACAAGAGAACCTTATGTAGAGTTTACGCAATTTCAAAATATTGTTTAAAACTCTTTAGAAGAACAATAAGAGATTAATTTAAGAGCTTAAGTTCGAATAAAGCTAAAATGCTAAAAGCTTTCTAATAAAGAAAAGCACAACAAAGCAAACACTCAACAAATGTGCATGCACAAGCAACCATTCCGACACACACACACCCCCCACAAAAGGGAATAAATACGTAACATAAACAACATTGATATTCGACTTTTGAAAGACCCAAGAGAATTATTAATACATATATACATGTTGTTGCTGTTACTGTTGTTGTAGTTGTAACGAAACAAGCGAAAACAACATAGAGGGAATTTGAAAACAGAAAAACTAAAACGGGAGATGAATTAACCGGAAGCTGTTTCTCTCAGCGTCAAATAATACAGAGAATTTTCAAACATTCGAAACAACATACACACACATACAGTTAATGATATAAAAAACACAGATTGCCAGGAAAATGTGTAAAAAGTCGAAAATAGGAAAGAAAATAACCAAGTGTACGTAAAAAGGAAAATTGTAATGAAAATCAAGTCAGAGAAACACAATAAAGAACAAAAAAAAGAAAAAAAAAATGACAACGAAAACGAAGCAGGCAAAATGGCAAAAACAAAAAGCAACAACACCAATCGCTGGCAATAAGGAGTTCACTTATTTTTGTTAAACATTTAGAGTTTCACATCAGTTTGCCGAATGGACTACGCGTATTTGGACGTATTTCTATAAAACGACTACGGGTTTTACGAAAATTTTTCAACTGTATACATTTTCAAGTGTGTGTATATTTATGCTGTTATTTGATTTGCTCAAGATGATGAAAATGAAAGAAATAAATTCTCGATTGAAAATCAAGTGAAATAATGAAAAAAATATATATATAGAATAAATAAATAAAATACAGCACATGTTAAATGGCGTAAATGTTTTGTAATTGTGTTGTATGAAAAATTAATGGTAAATAAAAGTATAAATGAAAATAAATGAGGAAATGAATGTGTGTGGTGTTCAAGTGCAGGAACAAGAAGTTTAAGAGACATAAAAATAATTTAAGTAATTTACATATTTAAGGAATTATGACAACAACAAAAATAAATACAATTGTCCTTTAACATATAATGAAAGAATTAAGCAAACAAAAACAAATTAAAAAAAGTCATGAAAAATTTTCTAAAATTAAAAATTTCTTAAAATAATAAGAATTGTTACTTAAGAAGTGTATAATATGTGACTAATAATATACAAAAACCTAACTTGTGATAGATTCATTAACAGTTTATTAAAATTTCCTAAGATGTTAATAAATCTGATCAGTTAAAATCATCTGTTCAAAAATGATTACATATAAAAAGTTTAATATAAGCTCTAAAATGAAGCATTGTGTGTGTTGCATTAATATTTTTAATTAAGAAACTATAATATTTTTAAGGAGAAATCTAATGAATGTACTTCTTCTGCAAATTTAAAAATTGTATTTTATTAATTTTTTTTTATGGTAGAAAATAAATTTGAAACCACTTCATATTCGTTACTAACTCAAATGTGATATCTCATCGACTTCTAGATTTTCAGTACACTTTTCAAAAAAATATTTTAAAATACTTCTGCTGATCCATCAAAGCCAAATTGTCAAAAGAACAAGAAGAGTTGTAAAATCTTTCGTATTATCGTTATTTTATACTTTCAGAATCAAAAAATGTTTTTTTTACCTTTTTATCTTTTAAGATTGCTAATAAATTCATTTTAAAAAAATAGTGCGTTAAAGACCCATATATTTTATACTACATGCCAAAAATTCATCCTTTGTATATTTATATGGGGCATTTTATGTCAAATGAAGTAGTGTAGATAGCAATTTATTCAAAAAAAATTTAAAATAAAAATTTTTTTAAATTTTTTTCCCGAAATCGAAAACTTTTTTGACTTTTTTTTTTAAATGGGCCCTTTTTTTCTTAAAAGAAAGCTTAGATATTTTCCTTAAAGACCCATTTGGTCGCTCAGTGGGATTCGAATTGGATATCTATCAAAATAAATGTTTTGTAACTCAAAACTTAAAATTTTTGAGTTAAAAATTTATTTTGATATATATCCCACTAGCATTCCACTAAGAGACAAAAACCTCTTAAAGACATCGGTTTTAAAAGTTGGTTCACTTGACATGAAATGCTCCATATATAAAGTTCAAATTAAAATACACTGTGCTAAAATTAAAAAAAAAATTGAGTACCCGCTTTGAAATGTCATGTTTTCATATTTATACCTATCGTTTATCAAACATACATATAAATTTTCTTTTCATCACGTCTCATTTTTCTTCCGTATGAATATGCCAAATTATATTAAAAATTAAAAGGCCAAAACATTTTTTCAAGAAATCCAATAAAAACAACCACAATATTTTACATAAATCAAGTTTAATTTTATCATTTAGGTACAAAAAACTCAAAAAAAAAAAATCATTTTAACGCCAAATATAGTGAAACCTTAACTTTTTCTTTTGTGATTTGAATGATCTTCTTGTTCTAATCCCCAACAGTAATTACCTAGCATAGCTTATATCTTGGTGGAACATCTCACTCTGCTGCATCACTGACTGCACCCAGATTAGATGAAAAAAAAAAAGAAAAATTATAATGAGGAAAGGTCAATGACATTATTCAATCCAACTTTTCGTAAGCTTTAAATATGTCGCCAACTAGCTGTTCTACATATTCGGTTCTGTTGTTCCCCAAATACCCTTGCTTGTAGTGATAGACAATGTGCGTATTTGTGGTCCCAAAAATATTCCTTCTTTGAGTTTGTCATCACGTAACTTGGAAAATGCTGTCTTTAAATATAAAAAGCCATCTCCCTCTTCATAGCCTTGACAAAAATTTTCATCAAACCAAGTTTTATGTGCAGTGGTGGTAAAATTACATATTTAGGATATATCAGTGGTATATGTTTCATATTAGATTTGCTGCAAACAAGCTCTGTCCTTTCTGGACATACTTTTGGTGCATTTAAGCAGTTGCGACGACCATTTAGTCCAGAATTCATATTATATTTTCAAATAAATATGTACAAAGATGTCTACGTTATCGAATAGGAACGATTACTAAACAAAACATAATAATAAAAAAGTACAATACATCGAAAAGAGTAACTCTTGCTTTTAACCCTAACTGGAGAGTAGTAGAAATAATAATTGACATGTACTTCGAATACTAGACGTGATGGATACCACATACGTTTGGAACATTTAATCTATGACTCATTACCTATTCACTCCAGGCAACAGCTAAGAGGGTATAGAAATCGTGTAACGCAGTGATATTAAAAAAAATTTTTTTTTATACAAAAAAGGTTTATTAAGAAAAGTACATGTTTTTGGTTTGTCTTTTATGTAGACTAAGAGTTGTGTAACGACAAATTGACCAACAGCATTCCGCCAGCATATTTTTTCCACGGTACCGATTCTCTATTGTGGCGAGTTATTGATGGAATCTCCCTCCGTGTTCATCACTGAAGTCTCCTAAATTACTGGGGAAAAAATCCAGGTCTCCGTCCAAAAAACTAATTTTATGTGACATATTGACTCCCATTATTCCATAACCATTCACTAGTTTCTTAGAAATAGCTTCATGATCCAAATTTGTTATAACATCTTCCAAACAATTCCACACTGCCTTTTCCACCGACGTTAATATATCGGGAAACTCGATATCCAATTTCATCTGGTGATTTCGCAGTACTTAGATTTAGTAAAACTGTTTTCAAATATTCCATTGCTGTAAAATTACGTATCAAACTCAATTTAATGTATGGGGGAGGTAGAAGTATCTTAGATGATGGAACAAGTGGCATTTGATTTACGCTGATGATTTATGCGATATGGCTATTTATGGTCATCGACCTTCCCAAAGACATAAAAAGCACAGATGTTTAGAAAATCAATTTTTTTATTTCCCATGAGAATAGCTACCACTTTAAGGTCACAACAAATCAACCAACGATGTGCATTGCAATTTAAGAATGACATTCATATTTTTATAAGATTATTTAATATCTGTACCATAAATAATGGACACTGATGGGTACACGTTACCATTATGTAATAGTACTCCTTTAAGATTTTTAACGGATTCATCTATAGAAAGTCTCCATTCGGCAGGTCCGTAATTGTTTCCAATTGTGTCAAGAAGCAGCTGTATGTTAGTTGCCTATCTAATACCAGTTTATTCGTCTATCTTAAATCATATAAAAGGATATAAAAGGATACAAATTTTAAAGGACATTTTTGACATCTTTTGTTCCTGACAGGATAAAAAAAATAATACAAAATATTTTACAACTCTTCTTGATGATTTGACACCAAATTTGGCAAAGTAGGGTGAGCAGAAATAATTTAAAACATTTTTTTTAAAATGTAATTTTGCTCCATTTAATCTCTAGTTTCAGACTTCTGATTTTTTTTTAAGATCATGAAAATCATTATTAATTCTTTCCTATTATTCAGCACAATCTCCAACACACCGAAACTTTAAAATTTTACTCATTTTTGAGGCTGTGTGTATATCATCTGGTTCGTGTCTAATATTGAGTATCGGACAGTGTAATTGGTTTTCTTTTATAGTCTGTAAGGAATTGTGTAATTCTATAGACTTTAAACAAATAAATGAGTGCACAAACAAATAAATCTGTGATTTCAAACTGGCCGATCCGAATCGCAGAAAAATTCACATATGCGTAGCAGAGGAGCATTTGAGATTATTTGTTGAGATTTGAGTCTATATTTGTCTTAAATCAAGTATTTTATGCTTAACGCCTTCCTTAGCCCAGATTTTTCATATGACACACTATATTCATTAAATGTTTTTGTGTTAGGGAGGAACCGAATAACTTCAATCAGATAAATGAAATTTGAGAACCTTCACTTTTTTCATATTTTCCATGACCTTACTAAATTATTGTTAAAAAAAAATAGTACAAAGAGATTTTTTTAGCTACTAAGAGTGCGTACATATGCTCAGATTGCATTGATATCTTTACAAAAGTTGTTCAACTTTACCGTAACTACAACTTTGCTAAATATTGTTAGTGAAAAATTAAGAGTCCCAGGAAGTTATTCTAAAATGCTGATCTGTTGAGGCCAAGAACGTATCAAGCCAATTTCTGATACTCTGTTCTGAAGTAAAGCATATCCCACTTCATTCTAAATAGTTTTTAACAGGTATTGCAACATATGTCCTAGAGTTGTCATGATGGAATATTACGGTTTCATACCTAGAGCTTGCAAAATTATTGGGAGCTTTTCAATCAGCAAATATAAAACGTTTGAATGCATCCAAAGGCAAATAATGACGATTTTGCATCTCCGAAATTATGTTCGAATGCTATAAAAAGAAAACAATTTTTGCATCTGGGCGATCTTAGTCAAAGTCACCACTTCTGAACCCCACAAACCATATGTCGCATATTGAAACCGATGGAACACATTCACCATAAACTTTGGTGAGCAATCGGTGTACTTCAGCGGCACTATTTTTTTCAAATTAAAGAAGCAAAGCAAAAGTTCCCGCATATGATGCTTTGTTCGAATTTTCGAAGCAAAAAAAAACTTTGTTGTTTACACTATAATGTTCAATAACTATGTGAGAATAAATGACAGATAAGTATCCTTCATCTCAAGTGACAGAACTTTGAAACCTATGACTTCCGAAAGATTTAAAAAATAGCTATCTAAACTATTTGCGACACATTTTGAGAAGAACAAGAGGTAATAAGTTACTTGGATGAGGAAAATCACCTGATTGGCCAAAATGTAAAATTTTTACCCCCTTTAACTCAAGGAGTTGTTGACCGATCTTGTTAAAAAATTGTGTCTACAATTCAATATTCAATTGGTGCAAATTTAATCCCGATCGCTATCTATTGTAAATCCCGCATTTTTTGAACAAAAATAATTGTACAGAATTTTTGAACAAGAACTTTGTTTTTCAATTGTGGCAACACCAACAACATAACATTTAGTTTTTTGACGTGTTCGTAGTAGATGCATTGACAACTGTTACAAAGAAATCAATTTCTCTTGAAAATCTCATTCAAATAATTAAAATCCACTATGAAAATGCTGGTACCGTTAAAATTATATTTCGTAAAATTCGCATGGAAAATTTTGCGTAAGGATTTGGCTTTGAAGCCTTACAAGGTTCAACTGGTGCAGGAATTGAAACCGACCGACCATTCAAATCGCCGTAGATTCGCTGAGTCCAGAACAACCCGTTGGTTTTTCTTAATAAATAATTTTTTCAGACGAAGCCCTTTTTGACTTGTCAGGGTATGTCGGCAAGCAAAAATTGCCGCATTTGGGCTTCGTGGTGAACATTTGCCAGATATCAGTTTTCGTTTATAATTGCCAAACTTTTCTCTTCGTAATACAATAAAAATTCGAATCATCTTATCTAAATTTTTTGTTTTAAAAAAACAAAGTTCGTGTTGAAAAACCCTTTAAATGCTTTCATTTTATACATTTTATACACAAAAGTATTAGTAAAATGCAAAGATTTTCTGAAATTTTACATTTTAAATATGTCGGAGAAATTCTTGGAAGCACCTTTTTCATATATGATTAGTGTTAGTGAGGCTTATGCTAAATTTACGCTTGTTATGTGTGTTGGAGAATGATATTTTAAAAGAAATGTTTTTAATTGCATCAAAACCAATATTTAGTTTATCAGTGTCAGCTGACAAAGCCAATAAAGAAGAGAAACTGTGCATGTAGTTAACTTTCTTTCCAGTGAATCAAATTAATTCCATGTTAAATTAGTGCAATCATATTTTTCATATTTTCCGCAATGCTGCAATGCACATTGTTGTAGCCTTAAGCATTTTCCAGGATGTGGGCTTTTCTTTGAAGAAGGTTGTTATTTCTATACATACACAGAGAAAACAGATTCGTGATGGCAACCGAATATGTTGCCAATCGAATGATTCTACCTTAGTAACCGAATTTTACAGTTGTGGCTATCAAATTTTAGAAGGTGTTACAAAATTTTGGTTGCTTCAACCGACATTCTTCTTTAACAACTGACTTTCTACTGATAGAATCGAAAAATTCTATGTGTGCAACCGAATCATTCGATTGGCAACAAATTCGGTTGCTATCACTAATCTGTTTTCTCTGTGTACATACGTACATAAATTTATATAGAAATATTCTCTTAACAGTTTTAATAATTTAAACACAAAATGTCATGATTTTTACTAAGTTATAAAATTTTCTTAGAACTCCAACTTTGAACATTACTGTGCAGCAAGGACGCGCCGATGTGCATTTGTATGTATAGAAGTGGGATCCATTCAAAATATGTTAAGCTCATGACTAAACATGCTAAAATTTTTATTTTTATAAAATCTACCAAACATTTTTAAAATATAAATCTGGTTTAATTATAAGGAAAACACAGCCAATCTCATGATCCTATTTCAGGCGGGGATTCAACCATTTGTGGGGAAAAATTAAAATTTGTTCTACATATTTCTTTTTTTAACTGTTTTATATGAAATTTTTCGGTTTTGTATTATAGAATGAGTCAAGTGAATGGTATTTGTAACATGATATGGTTTCGGCAATCATACAAATGATTGAGTGGTCGTTATATTATAGAATATCTTGTAGTATTCTTAAACAAATTTCTGTGATCTTCTTAGAGGTTATTTAGCTCTGTGTTGAATAGCATTTATGCTTAGTGCTTGCATTCAATGTTCAAATAATGAGCTAAACTAATAATGAATATGTAGTGAATAGTGTATTTAACTCGTTACTTGGTAATGAAAGTTTCCGTTTAACACATAAGTATGTTTTATGTTTCGTAGTTTGGCTTCATAAATATTTAACATTGCAGTGATTTAGTCTTTAGAAAATATATTTATAAATATTCTTACTTATGAATATGTGTCGGCTTTAAATATAGGTATTATATTTATATACATATACATATATGTACATAAATTAAATATCTTCGAAACAAAGTTTGTATTAAAAAGTTTAAGGCTAAATTCTGTTGAAGTTTGCAATAACAAAAATATAAAGAGCAAAAACAAAAAGAAAATTATCAAAGCAAAAAAATAATATAAAATACATGCATAAATATTTAAACAATGACATACATTAATATACATATTCTAAAGCTGTTAGCCTTATATATATTAAATATACATATGTATATTATGGTGGCCCCGTTATTTTGGAGTAAAAATAACGTTTCAATGTATAGTCCTGGGAATTTTGTGAGTGGTATAAAATGATAAAAGAATCCTTTTTGAAGGTTTTATATGACAACATATAAAATATTGGCATCGTGTGAAAGGTCTTTGAGAAGCGTTTTCAACGCCGCACAGTGTAGAAAATTCTTAACACACGTTTTTCATTAAAACTTTTAACCCAAGTATTATTTGATTTTTTTTATCAAGTTACCTTTGTAATGTATGTCAGTTATTATGCATAATGTCAATTATGTTCATTTGTTGTTAATCTGATTAAAATGAGTGACCAGAAAAAAGTGCGTACTAAAATTATTAAGTATTTTCAATAAAGTCCAACTTGGACCTACAAAAAGTTGGTCAAGCATTCAAACGTCTACCGTCAAACTGTTTCCAATGTTATTCAACAGTACCGAGAGAACTTGTCCGTTGATAGAAAACCTGGTTCAGGTAGAAGGAATGATCCGCATGATGTTTCTAAAGCCAAAAAAAAAAATAGAAAGCATTTTCAAGAGAGCTCCCAACACATCCGGTAGGAAATCAGCCCGGTTAGCTCAGTACTCAGACTATTTGGTACGAAAAGTTAAAGCCAATGCAGGTTCAAAAACATACAAGGCTAAAAAGTTCCTGACAGGAACGCTGCTAAAAATGTAGAGGCCAAAAACAGAGCACAGAAATTCAAGTCAAATTTTATAAAAAAAAAATATTCTTGCTGCATAATGGTTGAAGAAACGTATGTTCTGGTGGATTTTTCGCAGCTTCCGGGTCAACATTTTTATGTTGCTGATGCTCGAGGGAATGTTAAAGAAAAGTTTAGGACCCAAAAGTAGACAAAATTGTCCAAAAAGTTCTTGGTATGTTACAAAGGGCTCTATAAATACCGAAATTTACATCAAGAAATGTTTACAAAAAAGGATGCTTCCATTCATAAGACTTCTTAATGTGTCCACTTATTTTTGGCCTGATTGGGCACCCCGTCACTATGGTAAGAACGGTCTTGTGTGGAAAAAGAACAATAATGTGGTATTTGTACCAAGAGCGGTAAATTCTCCAATTGGGTTCTTGTTAAAAGAGAATTGAAGAGCACAAAAAAGGTGTCCAAAAGTCTGGTAGATTTTAAACGGAGATGGACAACCTCTGTTCGAACAAAGTGACAGAAATCACCATAAAAACCACAATGGAAGGGTTTCCGAAAAAGGTTCAAAATTTCATCACTATTGATTAGAACTATAACAATATATATATATTTTTTTGGTAAATTGTAATAATAATTTCAATAATTTAAAAGAAATTCAAAACTGTGAATTTAGTGGTTTCATTTTTAATAACAGAAATCTATGTTAAGATTTTTTCAATCTCAGTCCTTAGTTTAAATTAATACTCTATGAAATTCATCAACAAATTCAAAATATTCATTGAAACGATATTTTGAAATTTTGAAATTCAATTTAGTTCGAATTTTATTTGAATTTTTCGAAAATTGTTTCATCTCGATCTTATTTTAACTATATGTCCTGGGTAGTCACAGTATGGATATCAAAATAAGCGCAATATCATAAAATTTTCATTGGTGTATAACAACTTATAATTTCATTGGGTTATAAAACAAATATTTTATGAATTAAAAAAGCGGAATTAATTTTTTAAAGTTTTTAGCCATTATTTTGAAACATTTGAACAATATAAATTTATTCAAAGTGTTGGCCATTGTTAGCTATAACTTCTTCCCATCATTATGGCAACATACGGATTCCGAGCCAAATGAACTGCTCATCTTTTGAGGCCAAGAACTAATCAATAAACTTTCGGAGACTCTGTGCTGAAGTTAAACGTATCCCACACACAGAAAAAAAAGAGAGTTGTTCATGTTTACTGTAACCACTTCAATATCTTTAAAAGTTTTTTGACAATATTAAAGTCACAGTAACTATTTACATGATTGTGGTAGCCATAATATGGTTAACTTACGATTCGCATGATTGTATCAATCATATATATGGTTACAGTAAACAAGTATATGTTTCTGACAACCCTTTTTATGATCAAGGTTTTACCATATTATGTTGCTCTCGGCTAATTTATATCATAATCTGAGAACAACATATTATGATATAAAGAATCATCATAACAATGGTTGTCACAAACATATACTTGTTTATTGTAACCATATATATGATTGATACAATCATGTGAATCGTAAGATCACCATATTATGGTTACCACAACCATGTAAATACTTACTGTGACTATAATATTGTCAAACAACTTTTAAGGATGTTGAAATGATTACTGTAAACATGCAAAACTATATTTTTTCTCTGCCTGCAGAGAGAGCGTTCTGCATCGATAGAAACAAATAGTAGTTGGACAGGACACGGTCTGCACTATAAAGCGGGTATGGCAAACCTTCCCAACCACTTCATTCTGAATCCTTTTAAACAGCTATTACAACATGTGGCCGAGCGCTGTCACGGAATATCTGGCCGCAAATTTTGGCCGTTTGGTAAAGCTTCTCTGTGATGGTCTGGACAGATTTTTGCTGCTCATTGTAGATAGGATCCTTTTGCTCCTACCAAATACGGAACATTATGTTTGGCTTTGGTGTCGATTCGGCTGGTTGACCGGATTTCACATACGATCTCTTACGTTTCGGGTTATCGTATTTTTCCCTCTATTATGATTAGTAATGATTCTGTGCACAGATGATATTCTTTTATAGCGTTCAAGCAGAATTTCATATATACCAAATCGTATTTCAAGCTCTCTCGATAACAATTCATATGGTACCCAATTTGTCTGCTTTTGGATGAATCCTGCTGCTAACAAACCTTTTGAAATTGCTGCTTGTGTAGCTTCCAATGATTTTGCAAGCCCTTGTTGAGATTGACGACAATTTTCATGGATTTGGTGATGTTTGTATTCTGTGTCAAAATTATCACTTTTAAACCGAACAAACCATATCTCGCACGTTGAAACCGATGAAACACATTCACCACAAAGCTTTGGTGAGTAATCGGTGTGCTTCAGCGGCTCTTCTGTTAGAACTACAGAAGTAAAGCAAAACTTCCCGCATATAAAGCTTTGTTGGCACAAAATTCAACATTTTCAAAGCAAAAAAAACTTTGTTGTTTACACTACAATGTTTAATAATTAAGTAGGAATAAATTTCAGATATGTATCCTTCAAAATGATATAAAAGTTATTAAAAACAAAAACCACTTTCAAAAGTTACAACATCTATTGTAAGTCCCGCTTTTACAATAAAAAATGAATAAAAAACCTTAAAAAAGGACCTTATTACCCAGCTTACCAACTATTGACGACAGATAAAAATAGCCTTTGAAATGCATTTTTATGAACTAAATTTAACAATTGAAATTGGTATCCATGCTAACCCTTTCAATCTTTATTTAACGTTTCTAAGAATCAAAAACAATTCTTTTAATTACGTTAAAAAAACTTTGCTATTTATTGAAGGCAAAATGTACAAATTTGTCTATCTTATCATTTTGGAGCCAAATTTAAAGAAAAGTAAGAAAAACAAACAAAGCAAACAACTTTGCCTTTTATCAAGTCAACGATACCAAGCACACATAAGGTGTTGCAAAGCTTTGGTTGATTCATAACTGTCCCGAACTTATAGAAACACATGCACAGAATTCACACTTCAATGTAATTGAGCATCTTTGGGAGAAATTAGCTAGAAGAGTGCATCAAGTAAAATTAAACACGTTAGATCAGCTAAAAGAGTCCTTACTAGAAACATGAAACTCAACAGAGCCGGAAGTATGTCAAAACTTAATAAAAGCAATTCTTATTTTACTATGTCCGATTATGTGTTGAGCGCAAGATATTGAGTTGTTTTGGTTTTTCTATAAAAATCTACAGTTTCAATTATGCAAATTTTTATTTATTTTTTTTAATTTTTAGTTATACCTGTATATGTGGAGTGTATATCGAAGTGAAAAAAGTTATTTTTTGGTACATCTTTTTATATTTAGAACTCATTTATAAAAGACAAACTCTTGTTCGATTATGCTATGGAGTCACTATATAAAAAACTAAATAGAAAAATAATTTTTGATTGAATTTTTTTACATAATTTCTTAATTATTTTAGAAGATATTGCTACTTTGATCCAAAACTCGAAACTTCAAATAAAAAGAGCGCAGCCTGTAAACTTTTTTAGCTGAAGCAGACCAATTTTAGGCCTAGGGTGCATCGAAAATTCAAAAAGCCGAAAATAATGTCCACCCTAATGTACATTTATTTTAAACAAATACATACAATTACAAACATACAGACATAGATGGATGTGAATTTAAGACACATGTTAAGACATAATAAGAATACTTACGTAAATACGAGTATGTATGTATTTATGCACAAAGACTGATAACAGTCTAGCTAGAGTGCATGAATAAAGCTGTAAACATTTTGATCTAAATGTTCAATCAGCTTTAATAAATAAACATTTTATTACAGGTCATTTTAAACGCAGAGTCTTAAGCCGTTTTGTGCTTAAAGTTTTGAAATTATAAATATATTTAAGGTCAGGCGTACGTTGTCCTTTTGTGTCGAAAACTATCTGATGCTGATGATACAAATGTAAAGGCAATCGGTAAGAAAAATAATTTTCTAAAAAATAAAATGTATGTCAATTGTTAAAAAAATATTAACTAAACACAACATTTTGTAAGAAAACAAAAACTAGAGTTTCCAATTCGGTTTTAATCGAAAACGAAACCGCGGGTTTTCAAGGCATAAAACCGTAACGACAATTATTCTTCGGTTTTTCTTTTAATCTATTTTCAGTAGAAAAATTCAATATTTTGAAATGAAAAACTTTTTCATCCAGTGATTCATCCAATATCTCTAAAAACAGATCAGTAAAAATATCATAAAATTTCTTTACATTTTTTAAATTGTATTACAATAATTGCTTAAGATGATGTTGCAGGCTACCTTTCGCAGACTAGGCAAGGAAACATCTTAATAAATAATGACACAAACTCATTTATAAATATTGTTCTACGAGTATTTCCTGACAATTAAACTTCAAATGACTGTTTATTTATTTAATTAAAAAAAAAAGCAACATTTTTGCAACCGATAAAAGTATAGAGTACTAGCTAAACCGGTGTGCTCCGTCACCCCAATTGGAAGAAAGAAATAGTACTATTAAGTCTCCCTTTGTGAATTAATACTAATTCCAGGATATCATGTCTCTAGTTTCATGTTTATTGATTCATTGTAATGTGGATTCTAGCTCATACGAAACGTATAATTAGAAGAAAAAAAAAGTACCATAAAGACCCACATTTTGTATTTCCACTCAACACCAAAATTCTGCTAAAGAAAGGTACCACTAAAGTCACCTTTGATGAATTCTAACTCATACAGAATTCAGGTATGTAGCAAAAGCTAATTTTTCAGCAACCGGTTTTAAAAATTTAACATTAAATTTCTTCAAAATAGCCCTATGGATTCTCTCCAGTTTTGGATGGAATATAATTAGAATGTTTTATTTTCATAAGCCTAAGTCCAATTTATAATAATTCTAATTACAAAGGCGTTATTAGCATTTTTGCTTCAGAATACATTTGGCGTATGTTACATTTTTTCACAACAAATTATTTTCTTTGGACATAGGACAAAAAGACAACAGAGAATATATAATTTGATAGAATAATATTACAAATTTTCGTGATAAAAAAAAAAAAAAAAATTAATTATAATTCTTTATTCAACAAAAGATTAAATAAAATGAAAATTATCTAGGTATCTTTGAATAATTCCGACCACTCTCTGCATAAAAAAGCACATCATGCGTTTCTAATCATTTACTTAGTTGTTATCAAGTTTCTGGGTGTTAATATTGCTAATTTTATTTGAAATAAGTTATCCGGTATCTCTTTTACTACGCGTCGTAAATTTTCTTTTTTTGAACAGTTTTATAAATCAATTCATCCATGCATCAGTCTATATTCGATTTGATAAATTGTATTATTGTATTATTATTATATTCAGTTGGTCGATTCACAAGGTCTCCTATCATATTATATTGTCATAATGTCCTAATATTTCATGATTCGGCGGCTCAGCTTAACCGACTCTTAGGCGTACGGCACAAGTATCTGCTGGTTGGTTACGATAACACAATAAATATAGCTTACAGAGTAGTATTATATCAGGACATTTTTTGTTTGAAAGGCAATAACAACATTTTCAAACCATTGTGAAATATTAGGACATTATGACAATATGACATGATAGAAGACCGTGTGAATCGACCAAATATATTTAATTTTACTGAAAGGAGCGCATTTAAAATTCAGTTTATCTGCTTTTAACAAAAAAAATTTTGAAATCATTTTTAAAATTCTAAGCTTCGTTTTTTCGTATTTAGCATTCCTTAACATGCCAAAGCCGCTCAATAACACTGTGGACACAATCCACTTCCTGAATCTGAGAGTGTCTTGGTTTCATTATCAGTTATTTTCTTTATTATTATTATATTTATTTTATTCTTTCAGTGCCAACTACTTATAAAATATAACTTTTAAGAATTTTATCAAACTAAACATTAATTTGCTTTATTATTATTTTATTATTAACTTTATCAGTTAATTTCTTCACCTTTTTATTACAAAAAATAATAAAATTATATGACGTACAACAATTGTATTTTCAATATGAAAAATCATCATTTTGTATACAAAAAATATCGTATGTCTATTTTTGGTGCACATGCAATAAAATATATGCTCAGGACGATAACATTTTGTGACGTACGATGAAATACATGCTGAATATGTCGGTAGTTATAAGATTTGGGATAAAACTGATGGTACCATCCGAACGAGCTTGTGAAGTGTATTATAAATATATAATAATCTCAAAATCGAAAAATTTCACTTACGACATTCGCATTTTGAGGTAACGTATTGTTAAATTTGAAAAATTACAAAAAAAAAAAAAAATTCGAAACGTTTTATAAAAACTTACCTAATTTCTTGGGATATACATTTTATGAAAGCTCAATTCTATGCCTATTCATAATTGTTTAAAATTTTGAAATCGGGCTTAAAATTTGTGAGTTAGAGGTACTTAAGTTCTACAACCTACCCTAAAACAGTTTTATTCAAAATAACTAAAAATGTTGAGAGTGTTTCAAAATCTTTGAAAACGGTTTTTGTATATCCTTACCTAGGCCTACAATTCCGCTTTTCAAGTTCAGACAAAAAGTGTTATTTTGTAGCAGTGTGTAATTTTCTTTGAAGTCGGTTCCAATGTAAGTTTTTTAGTGTTTGTTAGATTTTTCACATGACTTCGTATGAACTAACTTTACAGAAAAGAAAACGACACGATTTTCATACCCTACACCACCATAGGAGGGAAAGTATTATGCGTTTATGCTGATGTTTCTAAAACCCACCTATCGAGTCAGTTCTGAGTCGATTACATGATGTCCAGTCGTTGGTTGGCTGGCTGGATAGCTCGAAATTTTTAAGATAATTCAATAAAATTTGGCACATTAATTTGTTGCTGTCCAAGGAGGCACAGTGGTTAAGAAGCGTTTTTTTTTAACGTGCGATTGTATAAAAAACTTTGTAAGTATTTAAATAAAATGGAGCCTTTTGGAAGATCGATGCTTTGCGTTTTCAGAATGTTTTTTTTAAATTGGCATTGTTTGGACAAGTCTGTGGGGTACTATGTCCGCTGTAGTGAGGCAAATTTTACTTTACACGCTTCTGCATTAAGTTCTCTTTCTGGATTGCATTTTTTTCTACAAAAGAAAAAAATATAGGGAATCTTTTGGGGAAAAAACGTAAAACATACGGACCTTTTTACATGTTCCAACTTTGGATGTGTGTAACTTGTATAGGGAGAAGATAATTATCAGTAAGTTGTTTTTAGTTTATTTATAATTTTATCGCAAATATAGCTGAATTAAAAAAAAAAAAAATCGGCCGTAGGCTCGCCATGTTTAAAAAAGCAAAAAAAGATCGAGCAAAATTCAACAAAATAAATTAACCTAATTATATTTTCAAATAAAAGAGATCGCCTACACATGTAAGCGTATTTTTTGTAGATCTTCTCAAGGACTATTTATATTTTAAATTTTTAAAAAATGTTATATTCAAGGTGACCAACTTTGAGGTTCCCATGATCCCTAGAAAGCTGTACAACTGTAAGTCAACTCAACACCTCAGCTTCAACCATGTGAAATGTCGCAACAATATCTCCAATAGTTCCTAAAATACCGAATTATTAAAAAAAAAAAAAACGTTTCAAAACCACTGTTGGACGAAGCCTATTGAAAATGACTGAAATCGGTCCATTATTTCACTTAGCCCCCATACAAATGTCCCCCCGAAATAGGACTAAATTAATCATAAATGTTTAATTTATATAGGTAAATACACAAATTTCGATCCAAATAAGTTTCATATACAGGGAAGCCATGCCGCCTAATTTGATGATGATCGTCATAGCTCCCATATAATCCCCATTGGAATCCAAATGCAATATAACTAAGATAATTTTAATATGGGAATAAATCATACGACCTAAGCTCATGTCGATCACTCCATAATTGCTCACAGCTCCCATATAAGCACACTTCCGAAAATCACTCACGAAAATAAATTTTAAAAGAAAAATATTTTGTTCATCAGTGTAGGTTATTTATATGGTCGGTCACGCTCTTGTTGTTAATTCGATTTTTATAATTTTTGAATTTTCTTTTTTCTGGAAGTTGTTGCTACTTTGTACCAAAATTCTTAATTTCTACTAAAATCTAAACGTAATCCGAGTTTGCTCAAATGTTAGTTCTTCTAAGATAAAGGATACCTTGGGAGCATCGAAAATCAACAAATTCCAAAATTAAAGGGCCATCCTAATTTACAACTATAAAACTCAACTAAAAGAACTCTAAATGGAAATCATTATTTAAACAGACTTAAATAAAACAAAAGGAATGATACAACGAAGCAACAAAATCTACAACAATAAAAAAATATACATACATGATAATGGATGGAATAAAATTCAACAAACATACATAACAGTACATTTATTACTTACCTACACAATAATAAACTACAGCAACAACAACAACAACATTTATGTAATATATGTACAAATAAACATTTTTATTACATGGGTACACACACACGTATCCTACAGTATGTGTTTATAAACATACATCCATAGATACACATAAATATTAAGTTCCGGTTGAAAAGGACATACAGCAATGATAAATACATTTGTTATGTTTGTATATATTGATTTGAATGTACATTAGATCTGCTCTTAAAAACTAGAAATGATTTGGATGACAGTAGCTAAAACTTGCTAATACAAACTTTATGGGAAATCGGATAACTAAAAGTCGTATGGGAAATCGATTGAAAGTTATATAATCACGCAGAAAAAAAAATATAGTTGGGCATTGTTACTGTAACCATTTCAACATTTTTAACAATTATTATAGTCACAATAACTAGGGAACAATAATATGGTTAATTTACGATTCACATGAATATTTCAACCATATATATGGTTACAGTAAACATGTATATGTTTGTGACAACCATTTATATGATGAAGGATTTACCATATTATTTTGCTCTTATATAATAATCTGAGAACAACATATTATGATAAAATTATTCATCATATAAATGGTTGTCACAAACATATACATGTTTACTGCAACCATATATATGGTTGAAATATTCATGTGAATCGTAAATTAACCATATTATTCTTACCACAATCATATATATAGTTACTGTGACTATAATAATTGTTAAAAATGTTGAAATGGTTACAGTAACCATGAATAAATGTTGAAATGGTTACAGTAACAATCCCCAACTATATTTTTTTTTACTTATGAGTAAACAATGGTATTTTTTTAATGTCTTAAAAATTCAGCTATTAAACCATTAATTTTTTAACGCATAAATTAAATCTTATCCTCCAGAGAAACTTTTCTTTCCAACAAGGTAAAAAATATTAAAATCAAAAGAAAAATAAACAATTTATTAACATTTTCCCACGCCATATGTTCAACAAAAACAAATTGTTTTGCATTGTTTACCCAATTTAATACACTGAACTGCGACTAAAATATGCGCAAGTAAGTGGTTTTTGCTTAATTTATGACCAGATAAAACCTGTATAAATTTAATACTTCTCATTTGATATTAAAGGGGTTTCCAACAAGAGGTCTTATTTTGAATCACCCGGTATTTCGGTAGCTGTCACCTTTGAAGCTTTTGTTCTTTGACATTTGACAAGTTGAAACTACGCCATTACTAACAAGTAAGAGAACTATATTCGGCTGTGCCGAATCTTATATACCCTTCACCAAATTATACCTTAAACTTAAAATTTTAAATATTTTTATGTAAACAAAATTAATTTTTTTTTTTCAAAATTTAAAAAAAAAAAATTTTTTTTCTAAATTGTTTTTCAAAATTAAAAATTTTTTTTAATTTTTTATATTTATTAGTAAAAAAAAATTAAGAAAAAAAATTTTTTTGTTAAAAAAAATTCGGGTTAAAAAATATTTTTCCTGATTTTGACCCATTGTAGCTCCAAATTACTATAGCCTTATATACATCGTTGCAATGGACTTTGAAATATTGTCTATATTGTCTATATTAATGAATAATCCAGATATAGATCTAAAATAGGCCAAAAATCAATTTGTAGACCGATTTTCTCGATTTTAAATAGCGACAGAGACGGAAGAATTCCCGATATATTGATGTATCAATACTGTTTGTAAGTTATTTGGGGGCTACGGAAAGTTTATTTCAACATACAGACGGACATAGCTATATCGACTTCGATATCTATAACGAACCAGAATATATATACTTTGTGGGGTCGCAAATGAAAAATGTGGAAATAACAAACTTATATATACCCTTGCCACTCATGGTGAAGGGTATAAAAATGGAACGATACACGCTTCAACAATGCATTGAAATTATTAAAATTCACTACAAAAATGATGAAAATCTTTTAGTCACAGTTCGCAAACTAAAGCATTTTTGGGTCGCCGTGACGCATCTTGTGGGTCCGCAATAGAGAAATTGGTAAAAAATTCGTGCTGTTGGGACAAGTTAGTGATGTGCAGAATAAAACCCGTGCACGTCGCTTAAGAAAAACTGAGAATATTGCTGCTGTAGCCCAAAGTGTTGAAAAAAACCCAGGATTGTCTATTCCTCATCGTTCTTTGGAATTGGGTATTCCGCAAATGTCATTATACCGTACTTTGGTCGGAGTTGGATGATATTGATCTAGACAACGTTTACCTTCAACAAGACGGCGCTACGTGCCACCCAAGCAACGAAACAATTGCTTTACGGTAAAAGTTGCCGGACCGTATTATCTCTCATAGTGGTGATCACAATTGGCCACCGAGATCTTGTGATTTAACGTGAAAGATAAGGTCTACGCTAACAGCCCAGCGTCGATATAATACCTCAAAGATAGAATTCGTGAGGCTATCGAGGACATAGGGCTGCCACTTTGCGATTTAGTTATGGAAAATTTCATGAAAAGGATATGGTGCTGTAAGCATGTTCGTGGTGGCCATTTGGCTGATGTTGTTTTTCATTATTAACGGCATACTTTCCTATTTATTATGAAATAAACAACCGATCATTTATCTTAAATAATACAATTTTTCTTTGAATACCAAAATAACATTTCTTGTTGAAAAACCCTGTATATAGCCTTGCCACTCATGGTGAAGGGTATGAAAAGGAATATTTAAAGACTTTCATAGTCATAGATATTTGTGATATTTTACAATTGGGTGATTCAAATGGTCTGCTATTAAGTCATATTTTCATAATGTCCTAATATATTATGATGGTTTAATGGTTGTGCTTTAAAGTTTAAACAAAAAAGTGTTATTTCATGACAAAAGAATTGGTCAATTCACAAGGTCTGTTATCATGTCATATTGTGATAATGTCCTAATATTTTACAATGGTTTTTATAGCTTTTTAAGCAAAAAATGTCCTAAAATTATACTACTTTATATGCTAAGTTTATTGTGTTAATGTAACCAACCAGCAGATACCAACGCCGAATGCATAAGAGTCGGTTAAGCCGAGCCGCCGTGATATATTAAGAAATTATGACAATATGACTGATAAGAGACTTTGTGAGTTGACCAAATATAAATGGTTCAAAAAGTCTTAGTTTAGAACTTTTTTGTTTGAAACACAACACAAATTTTTTTAAACTACTTATCATAATATATTAGGACATTATGAAAATATGACCTAATAGCAGACTGTTTGTATCCCATAAAAAACTATTTTCAAAAAATACTAAAAAAGTTATCGAGAGAGAAAAACTTACAACATTCAGTTGATTTGCACGGTCCTAGTAATCCAATTGTTTTTAAATTTTGCAGCAGTTAATTCAAGTTCCTAAATAAAATCATCAAAAGCAAATATATATTTTAAGGGCAGGTCTAATATCCATACATATGTGTATATATATCTAAGTGCACGTGTATAGGTATAATCAAGTAAGTTTACAGATGAAAATAGTTATGTGCACTTGAGTATTTGTTGATAACAGTCTAACAAAAAAAAATACATAACAAAACGAAACGAAAAACTGTATTCAGTATTCAAAAGTAACAAAAGCAATAGTACGGAAATGGATAAACGTCGTTTTCCAGCATACAAGTTGGGAATAAATATTCTATACAAATAATACGGTTTATAAATCTTCTCATTTAGAGAGCACTCTAAATGAAGACAAGCAACAATATGTTTAATTTAGATTAAGTAGGCATTGATTTTTAGTTTAACAAACCAAACTAATTAGCAAGAAAGGGCATAAATAATCGAATTACGGAGCATATAAGCCTAAAAGTCGATGAAAATACTTCAACAAGTTGAAATGTTTGAAGTAATGCGCATTACACATAGGCATTATTATATTATGGGTATATACAAAACAAAAACTATTAAATAAATATATGAGGATAATTAAAAAATTTTAGAGAATTTTACTAAAAATATTTAAAAGAATTTTTTTTTATTAATATACACGTTACTAATTATCGTACTTATCGAAGCTCCGCCTGAAAAAAATATTTTTATTTTTATACTTCGTTAGTACGACAATATGATACACGTTACTAATTTCATACTAATATGCAGCAGTATTGTCCCAAGATCCACCACCAATCATAGGATCAAACTACAGATTGCAATTTTAAAGATAATTCGACGAAATTTAACACAAAATTGTTTATTGCCGAAAGGACGAAGTCCTTTGAATTTGATTAGAACATTACTACATTATTTCTCCTAGCCCTCATACAACTGCCTTATCTGAATTTATTTAAGCTCTTATTAATATCTACATTATACGGATAACCACACAAAGTTACATCCAGACATCGAGCGACAGCTGGACTACTAGCGGGAAAGAAACCCTAGAGGTTTTGATGGACGCTCAATTTCCTGGCAGTGTCTCCCTATGCGAGGGTAATATTGTGGAATATTCTGCTGAGCCTTTTGAAGTCTAAATTCACATAAATGAGGACAGACTGAAATGGGCTCTGCGTAGTTTTGACCTATATAAATATCCGGGTCCTGATGACAACATTCCGGCTGATTTGGAACGGAATGAGGATTTAATCATATCCTGGTTAACTCGAATATATTCGGTCAGCTTACCTTGTTCTTTTATTCCAGAGTCCTGGGCCTTCAGGGAGGGAAGGCTTCTCATGCAAGACCAAAGGACTTTATGATCATGGAAAGGTTAATTGATTTGCATCTGCGTTCATCGATTGACCCTGACCAACTTGCTTTGACTCAGCATGCCTACATGAAGGGCAGATCTGTTAAGATGGCTCTACATTCGCCTGCGGGTTTTGTAGAGAAATCACTCAAGCACAAAGAATTTGCATTTGTGGCCTTCTTGGATATTGAAGGCGCTTTTTACAACTTGACGCCAGAGACGATTCTTTCGGCTCTAGGCAGCCTGGATATAAATCAGTCTATTATCTGCTTCATAGGTAGACTCCTTATCAATAGAGTCATCATTTCTTCTATGGGGACTACTACTACTATCCTGACCAACTTGCTTTGACTCAGCATGCCTACATGAAGGGCAGATCTGTTGAGATGGCTCTACATTCGCTTGTGGGTTTTGTAGAGAAATCACTCAAGCACAAAGAATTTGCATGGTGGTAAAGCCCGAGGCTGAGGCACTCCATAGGGAGGGGTTTTATCATATAATTAGACTCCGTGAAGTGCAAAACTGTTACATATGCTGATGATTTTGCTGTAGCCGTTTCTGGCAAACATCTTGAAACATTATCACTTTGCCTAGAAACTTCACTTAGTACACTAAGCCAGTGGAGCACAGCTAGTAGACTTGCTGTGAATCCTGGAAAAACGAAGCTTGTGCTTTTTTGAAGAAGGTACAAAATCCCCTCGTTCCCATTTCCACGCCTTAGCGGAGTGAAACTTAAGCTCTCGGATAGTGCTAAGTATCTAGGATCATAAGCTATCCTGGATCACGAACATCCATGCGAGAGCGTCCAAGGATGCTATCGCTATTTATGCCTGTACAAGGGCCATTGGGAAAACCTGGGGTATAATCCCTAGGAATGCGAAATGGCTTTTTAACATGGTGGTAAAGCCCATACCATAAAGCCCGTATGGAGCACTAGTATGGTGGAAGGATCTATGTAAATCCACCTACTGTGGGATGATTGAGAGAATCCTGCGGATCTCTGCAGTAATGATTATGGATGCGAAACGGAGCACTCCATCTCGTGCTCTGTTCGTTATGATGCACTGGTTGCCGGCTGATCTCATGGCCAAACAATTGGCTATAAATTCAGGGTTAGGCTAAGCACTGAAGGAGCATGGAGGTCTAGTACCGGCCATGCGTCTATTTTGAGAAGTGTACCTTATCTTCTTGTTAATATTGACTTTTGTACTCCCTTAACCTTTATCGACAGATGCTTCTCTGTATCGTTGGTGGACGAGTTACCTTCTTCTAGGGACACGTTTGTCATCTATACAGATGGCTCAAAGTCTGCGGCTGGGATGGGTGGTGGCTTCTCTATTCCCCATTTTGAGAAGGGGGTGTGTTTCAGACTACAGGATCAATGTAGTGTAATTCAAGCTGAAATTTTAGCGATGAAAAGGGCGGTACACTGGCTATTTGGTATGAGTATCCGAATCTGTACTGATAGTAAGCCTGCTATCAAATCCCTGTCTGGTATCTACTCGTCATCCAGATTGGTATATGAATGCCGGGTATATATTAACGAGATGACGAGACATTCTAACCTGGAGCTATTCTGGATACCGGGTCACTCAGGTGTACCTGGCAATGCTATTGCGGATGAACTAGCCAAAAGAGGCTGACGTCTACATGTTGATGAGATGTGGTCGGTTTACCGCTATCCTGCTGTAAATCACTCATACACCGTAACTTATTTGAGTCCGCTCAGCTCAGATATACTAATCTGACAAATTGCTCGATATCGAGGTTCACATGGCCCGTTTTTTACAATCACAGGTCAATGTCCCTAACGGGGCTATCAGGGACTAGGCTGCGAGCTCCGATATCAGTGCTTACTGGCCACTGCTTGATTGGTGCGCATGCTAGGAGACTGAATACCCCATACAATGACTTCTGACGAGAAAGAAACGATTGAACATCTCCTCTGTCTTTGTCCAGCTCTATCGTGGGCTTGATCTGCTACAATAAGGAGTCCTTTTTTGCATGGCCTAGTGGATCTATCCACTGTGGATGTAAGGAAGATAGATTCGTTCATTCGTGCATCAGGTTGGTTCGGCACTGAACCCATTTTTGACATGTGAAGGACCTCTTGAGGACCTGAGAATGATCTTTAGGGTAACACAAAGGGACGAGTTTATGGACCCAAGTGAGCTGGTTAACACTGGCTGCCTTTATAACCAAACCTAACCTAAGGACGATGTCTTTTGAATTTGGTTAGAATATCATTAAATTGACCTATGTGAATATATTTAAGCTCTTATTAATATCTAAATTATACAGATAACCACACACAATTCAACCCATAATATACCAAGCTCTTATATAAGCTCCCAAATCTTGAACATTTCATTAATGAGCTTAAATCTCTGAAAAATATTGGTATCCAAATAAAATTCAACACAGATAAGTTTCGTATATAAACAAACTATTCCACCTTATTGTATGACAAGCTTTACGTAGTCAGTCATACCTCACCTATAGGACTCACTTCCGAAAATCACTTTAAACATCTCGATAGCCAAACAAACTGTAACAGGAATAAGTCTCATAAGAGGTCGGGTCAATGAGACCGTGACATTTTGAATGAAACAGAGGTAGTTGGATAAAAAATCATTTTATTTTTAAACAAAGTCTCCTTTCAGCTTTATACACTTTGACCAACATTTCTCCAATATGCATATCCCTTCCAAAAAATTAGATTTTTCGAGGCACATCGTAGCCTAATTCATGGATTTTTGTCATGGAAACTGCACATCTGCAGAAAGCTTACCCAAGTGACCATTCGAAATTGAAACCAATGAGCCAAGTGAGATACCTACGACTTCTAAAGTCTCTCGCAACATATCATGATTTTTTTCAATTGCTTCGGCTGTAGAGACCTTAGCTGGGCATCCAGAATATTCGGAATCTTCCGTGCTTGTACGTCCACAACGAAAATCAGTAAACCACTTATTATACCCTTCAGCATGAGTAGCAAGTTTGTCATTCCGTTTGTAATATCTACATTTTTCATATGCGACCCCACAACGTATATATATTCTGGATCCAATTTCCCTGCTTTTGGATGAATGCAGCTGCCCGCAAACATTTTGAAATTGCTGGCTGAGTTGCACCCAATGACTGCGCAAGTTCTTGTTGAGTTTGGCAACAATCTTCATGGAGTAATGCCTTCCATTATTGACCTTCTTCTTTACCTTAATACACATTCTGATATTGTAACGTTTATTTATAAGTATAAATATGTATAAGTATATTTTGAATATATATTTAACTGTCTAGACTACTTAATATTAGATGACATGATTTAACGATAAATTTATATCAATTACTTAGAAAATACAAACCATTAAATGGAAAACATACATCGGTCATTCTTTGAATGATTTAAAAGACTTTTGCTGTTTTTATGAAAAACTTTCTAATTTAAAACATACATTTACATAGATATACTTATTAAATGTATGTGTTTTAAATAAAAAAAACTTATTAACAAATTTCGTTATTTAAAGTTCTAAAAATTTTGTTAAATAAAGCTTTAATATCTCATCAAATTTAATTTATTTAATAATTTTTTTTAATCAAAAATCTTAAAGCCTATACAGCTTTAAATGTTTGATTCTCCTTTAAACATAAAAGCTTAAATTGTTTGTTTTTTGTTACCTCATTCTGCTGGCAAATATTACCACTAATCTCAACGTTAGCTAATCCATTTGAATGGAAAATTTTCCCGCTGTCGTTATGAAAACCAATCTTTTTTGTTAAATACAATAAAAAGTTACACAAAAAATAAATAAATTTTCAGCCCAATAAGTAACACCGTTAAATTGTTTTCTGCTTTTGTTCATATTTTCTTGCTAAGCAACAGGAACAAAAAATAAATCTTCATTTAATCTTGTAAAATGAAAAATATTAGAAGAATAAAAGTGAAAGCAAACAAGAAAAAAAAAAACAAAAACGGGAAACAATCCCCCAAAAAATACAATTATTTATATTTCCCCCCTTCACAAAAAAACCAAAAAAAAGGAATGAAAAAAATGCTACATACACGCCCTTGTAAATTTACCATTTAATACAACAACAACAATTGGACAGCTGTCATTTTTCCCGCAGAGAGTTGAAGAAACATAAACAAGTTAAAATGTTATGTTTTTGGCCATGTCGAATCATAAATGTCCGCTTTCCGTAATCGGCTAATATTTAATTAGAGTTTAATTTTTCGTATTGAATTTAATTAAATGCAAAAAGTTTTATCAAAATACAATAACGGTTAAAGGTAATATTTCCAAAAACAAAAAAATAAGTAAGAAAGTATAGTCAGGCAAGCCCGACTTTATGATACCCTACATCGGGTATATGATATGAAACTTATTTGTATTGAATATTATTTGAATACCAATATTTTTAGGATATTTATGTTCGATAAAGTGATTGTCGGAAGTGGGCCTAATATGGGAGCTATGACTAATTACGGACCGATTGTCACAAAAATTGTTATGATGATTTGCCTATATATAAATTATATTTTTGTTGTTTTTTATTTGGATAATAACTTATTTCAGAGATTTATGCTAGTTAAAGTGATTTTCGAAAGAGGGCCTTATATGGGAGCTATGACTAATTATGGACCGACGGTCACACAATTTAGTAGCGGCTTATATGAAATAAATTTGTGCTGAATTTGGTAGATATCCTATGTAACTAAGATATTTGTGAGATCTTAACTATTTTCAGATAGAGCAATCGTATGGGGACATATTAGAAATAATAGTTTGATTACAAGGTTTACATGGACGGACGGACGTTGGGACATCGCTTAATCGACCCAGATAGTGATCTTGAGCAGATTGGTATTTCCACATTTTTCGCATAAATATTGGGGTTCGCTATAGATAGCGGAGTCGATATAGCCATATAGCCATGTCAGTATGTTTGCTGAAAGCGACTTTCCGAATCCCCCGAATAAATTACATACTTACATGATTGATACATAAATATATCCGCTATAGTTCAATTTAGGTTTCTATTTAAAATCGAGGCAATTTTTTTTCCACCAAAAAACTAAAAAACTATGTATGCAGCACGATAGACAACAAACTTCTGCATCGTATTGTGAATTTTCAAGACTTTAGGTTGAGACTTGTATTTTTGAGACGCTGAAAAATTCAGGAAAGTGAAGAAAACTAAGTGTCATTTTATACCCTTCACCATTAGTGGCAAGGGTAAGTTTGTCATTCTGGTTGTAATTTCCACATTTTTCATTTGGGTATATACATTCTCGATCGTTATAGATAGCGAAATCGATATAGTCATGTCCGTCTGTATGTTGCCCTTAGCCCACAAATAACTTATCGAGAAAATCGGCCCACAAATGGCGGACATATAAGGAAAAAACCGGGACAACCTCGATTTTTGGCCTATTTTTGATCTATATCTGGATTACTAAGTCATTAATATAGACAATATGCAGCATTAGTCTATTACAATGATGTATATAGTCTATAAAATTTTGGACCTACAATGGGTCCAAATCGGGAAAAATATATTGTAAACCGAAAGAAAAATTTTTTCATAATTTTTTTTCACTTTTAAATTTAATTTTTTTTTTTTTTAAATTAAAAACAACAATTTCGAAAAATTTTTTTTTTTTCAATTTTGAAAAACAATAAAAAAAAAAATTAAAAGTAGTTTTTTTTTTAAAAAGTTTTATATATCACAATAAAATTTGAAGAAAAAAAGTTTGCGAAACTTTGCGCCATTATTTTTGGAGATTTTTTTAAAATTTTTCAATTTTTCCGTATGGAAAAACTAGGTAACTCCACTTTTTGCTAAAATTGAGATAACACCAAAAATAGAAAATGCGTTTCATTTACTATAACTATGTCAGATCGGAATTTTGATATAGTTTCTCATTTAAAAGTTATTTTAATGTAAAAACTAGCCAAGTTCATGCATTATTTGAAAAAAACACAGTTTCTTAAAAAACAGAAAAACTAGAAGTTTAAACGACCTTGTTTTGATAAATAAGAAAGAAATAGAACAAATTTTGGCCACAAGCTCTTTGGGCTTAAATTTTTAACCTAATAATTTCCGAGAATTCGAAGAATGCATATATATATTTTCTGAAGTTTTTGACATAAAATACGACTGCCAAACACCCGAAATCTTTCCGAATAATAGTTTTTAAATTAGTAATTCTCAAAATTTTTAGGAACCTATACCCATATCTCAAAAACTATGCAGGGTAACAAAACGAACCAAAACTTTTGGATCAATATCAATGCCGACGCTTTAAGGCGGGTCCTCTAAATTACTGGTGGTCAGTATATAAAATATACAAATATACAATATTAAGAAGATTTAAATTATTAGAAATTAAACATTCTCGATGTTTAACGCAAACGGTATTCAATACTGATAACATTTTAAAATAATTTTTTTCCTCCAATCTTGAGGACCTTCCCAAAGTCATCCATGTTCATCCACCGGAGATATATTTAGTCTTTTGGTGAATTCCAGAATAAAACTTCTCGCGAGCTTTTGCCGATTTGATTTCTGTATGTTATCAGTTTGCTTGTTTTTGGAAAAACTGGGCAACTCCATTTTTTCGTAAAAAACGGGTTAATTAAAGTGCTGATAGTTAAAAGTTTTTCCACAAATGGTTACTAAAGTTGCCTTAATTCCGTAAAATAATTTTTAAAAAATGTTTTTTTTTTTAAATACTAGGTAACTTTATTTTTCCGAAAAACAAGGTAACTGACATAGATTTTCTGTTTTATGTTTTGTATAATGCACATGCATTATAACATAAATTCATATTAGATATTTAGTGAAATATGTTTAAAACTTTAATTGTGTTTTCTCGTGTTTTCAAAAAATGGAGTTACCTAGTTAACTCATACGGCCACAGATTTGCCCCTCAGACACTTTTCATTAAGCGTATCACTTTTGTTAATTTTTTTTTTCTTGTCTGAAAGACATGATCAACATCTATTTTCAATATTTTAAGAACAAAATATATCTTAAATATTTATTGTGGAACAATACGTTCATGGTGAGGTATCTATGTCTAGACTTAATGACCTACTGAGATATCTCACGGCTACAGGTTGGATCTAATAACTTCAACATTTTAGCATACACTACGATATAAATGATACACATCTGACAAGTGATGTGGTCTTATTAAAACGGGGTCCTTTCGATTCTACTTGAATGTTCGCACGCAGTGAACTACCACGTAAACCAACCAACCACTTCTCTGAGGATTTATATTGGGAGTGCCTTATGTTAGGGTAGTGCTGAGTGAAGTACATCGGAGAATCGTTGATATCTGATCTCTCAATTAACTGGATAATTCGGTTCTTAAGAAGCCTGGACCTAACGATTCATAGAGTATAGCTAACAATTGTTTACATATGAATATATAAGAAATTTAATTAGTGCCAGGATTCGTAAAAAATTATTGGTTGCAGAGCCAGGGTTAACAATCATATAAAACTAGTTCTTTTAAGTCAACTATGTATATTAAATATATGGGCAATTATGGACCGATCATAATACATTTTAGTAAAATGATTATTTTAAGTTAATTGTGAACGTCAAACTGAATTTCTGAAATGGACTCTATATGGGGACTATGGTCAAATGTGGCATAAATCCTAGAACACAAAACTGATTATTGCCAAATTTGTTCATAATTGCTGCATAATTAACACATTTATGAGTATATAAGTGCAATGTCAAGGGGAATTTGTATGGGGGCTAGGCGAAATCATTTACCGGTTTCAACCAAAATCAGTTAGGCCTATTTACTCCTAAAATTATCAAAGAAACCAGCCATTAGCTTAACAAAACACTTCTAACAATTTTGACCAGGTTTTCTAATAAAATAATTTGTGTGGCGATCAAACATTTTAAATATCAGGTTCCTAGATTTATTAGTGACATTGGAGAAACATAGGGGGTATATAAATATTCTGGCTAAAAAACATTTATTTCGGTTTTCCACAGACAGACAGCCTTTTTTTCATTATCATAAAGCTCGTTATCATAAACATTTACTGGGTCTTAGAAAATTATTTCCATGAAATTATGAACATACACAACATAACCCTAACTCACCTCATCTAGCGAATGAGGGTGTGTTAAGAAAATATAAAAGAATCTCAAATATTAGCAAAATTGTTATTTTTCTCAGCCATTTTCTTTTCTCACAATGTTGGTTGTTATTTCCCTTTCGTTTATCAAATTTGTCAATTTAGTTTTTATAAAAAAAAAAAAAACCAACAAAAAAAAAAATACTTAATATTTCTCTGTTTTGCTTTAAATGCGGGGCTTTTTCGTCATTTTTCATTTAATAGAGTATGAAAAATTTAGAGCAACGTGATTTGGCATAAATTAATAATAAAAATGAAAACCTAACAAAAGAAAAAGAGGATTTTGTTTTAAACGCTTAAAATGCTAATATTGTGTGCCGCATGAAAATTGTCAGCCACACACAAACACCAACAGCAATATGCGAAAGTGGCAACAGCAACAACAACAATAGCAGCAACATCATCAACATAAACATCAACATTGTTGTGTTTTTAATGTACCACTGTTTTTGTAAATGTTGGAATTCTCTGTCTGTCGTCCCGATTATTTTGGTGGGCTTAATGAAAATCCTTAAAAAGGTACTATACTACAACCATCATCATCATCATCATGTCTGTAACCCATTTGTTCAAGGAAGAATTAGATTTTTTCTCTTGTTTTTTGTTTGTTCTTGATTGTTTCAAATTTTGCTCATGTTTTCGGTGTTTTTGTAGAGATTTTTCACGCATTAAATTGTTTTTGTATGTGATTGTTACAAACGCGATTATATTCATTGTTATTTCAGTATTTCAGCTGTATGTAAATCTAAATGGTGTTGTGCTTAAAAGTAGTCAAACTATACTTATCTGTTGTTTTAAGCCACCTTTAAACTATCTGCATTTGAATAATTTAGACAGACTGAGATTTAGAAAAGATCTAGAGATATGTATGTATTTTTTTTAAACCTTTTATATGCTTTATAATGCCCAAAATTTATTAAATTTAAATGTTTACCTTAACTTTTAAACATTTCTGACAACACTTATTGTTCAGCTAAAAATATAAATTCAATTTCAACATTTGTATGTGACATTTCAGTGGAATGAAAAATCTGACCGTCTGGAAAAAATAAACTTTTTTTTTTCATTTTTTTCATATTCGTCATGAGAACAATGTGTGTTTGTATGTATATATGTATGAAAAAAACTTTTAGTTTCAATGAGTTTTTCTATTATTTTATAAGTTCGTGCCGTTTTTGTTCATTGAAAATAGAAAATAAATAGAAACAAATCCCAGTCAATGTAAAAATAGAACAAATTTAACATTTAGGCAACATGTTATAAAAGAAATAACATGTTGAATATATATTTTTTTTTTTTATTTTTACGAATTGTTTCACAATGGGGTTTTACAGTTTGTTTTAACTTTGTAGTACAAGAAAGGATTTCATTAAATAACACCGGCCGACACGACTTTTGGGTCTAACTTCTAAATGCCATTTTTTAGTTTGTTTTATGTTGCAAATAAAGGGAAAAATTATTTTTCGTGAGAAGGGAATATATAAGTTTGTCATTCCATTTGTGATTTCCACAATATAATTTTCCGACCCTACAAAGTATATATCATAGAATAATATATCCATAGAAGCGTTACTGAGAGGGAAAAAACCGAAGTCTGTTGTCAAAAACCTAAGTCGTGAGAATGTATTAGTACCAGACACACAGAGTTCTATAAAAATGTTTACATTTTAATTAATTAAAATTTTCTTCTATTTTCAATAACAAAAATAGAAACTCTGTTCCACAAATTAAATTAAACCACAGATAAAAAAAGTGTCAAAAATTAATAAAAAATAAATTTTTTCATTTGAGCAAAATTAACGCGTTTTGTAAATAAAAGTATCCTGCAAAGTATTAAAAAAAATTGGCAATAATTGTGTACAAGTGTAATAAAGCGGTTCGGTCTTTATTTTGTCGGAAAATCGAAGTTAAAATTTGAAATATTTTGATGTGTTAAATTCTCTCACAAGTATGGTGAATTCACATATCACGAGTACGTGTGAAGAGAGTAACTATTATTACTCTCAGCTTACTCTCAGTTGCGCCTCTAGTTGTACCCTATGGTATATATATTCTGGATCCTTATAGCTAGCGGATTCGATTAAGCCATGTCTATCTGTTGAAGTAAATTTTCTGAAGACCCCAGATATCTTCGGGATCCAAATCTTCAATAATTCTGTCAGACATGCTTTCGAGAAATTTCATATTTAAAATCAGCAAAATCCCTCCATAAATAACGGAGATATGAGCAAAAATCCGAGACAACCTAAGAAAATATCATCAAAAAAGACTATTTATGGCATGCTTTGACAAAAAAGCAACAAAACGTATGTTTGGATGTGTGTTGGGTTCATTGCTTTGCGTATTTTTTTTTTTTTTGTGTTTCGTTTCATTTGGCGTTGTTATTTTTATACCCTTCACCTTCGTGAGAAGGGTATCTATAAGATTGTAATTTCGTTTGTGACTTCTACAATATAATCTGTTCGTTAGCAATTAGATGTAAAATTTTTAAAAGTTTTCTTGATATAATAATATATGATGCTATACGCTGAAAGTGGATAATTAATGCATCCACAACAAAGGTGAATTGTATATAGGATTCGGCATAGCCGAATATAGCACTCTTACTTGTTTTTGTCAAAGTTTGTTTTTGACTGATGACTGATTTTCTTGAAATTTTATTATATATTACAAAGAAAAAAATGTTGCCTAACTTCATAGTATTTTTAATGCAAGAATAATTATAAATAAAAGCTTTGGGATAGAAACAAAAATAAAATCAAGTTCAAAAATGGAAACTTTTAGTAATTTTCCTATGTTTGTATTCACTTTCTCTTATTATAACCCAAATGTAGTCATGTTTTCATTATACTGCCTTTGGTAACGCCGTTTAGTGTCCATCACATCTTGGTCAAGATGAGCATGTTGCATATGAACTTTATGGGACATTCGGCAGCCCACAGCTTTAAAGTTTTCAAGCATTGTTTCAATTAAATCTTTATAATTTTCTGCTCTGTTGTTTCCAAGAAAACTATAAACTACCTCTTTAAAACTGTTCCAGGCTGGTTTTTCTATGGTATTGAGTAATATAGTGAATTCATCACTGTTCATTATTTTTTTAATTTGTGGTCCTACGAAGATTCCTGATTTTATCTTCGCTCGAAGAATCCTTTTAAATATTCGAAAGCTTCAGAATTTTAATCCAATGCTTTCACAAATTGTTTCAATAGGCCTAATTTGATGTATGCAATGGCGGCATTAAGATACTTTTTGAATCTACAACTGGTTTCCATTTGACGTTGTATTTTCCTATATGAAACTCGACTCGATTAGGCCATGTAAGCTGCTGATAGTGTGCTGAATCCGCTCGACAATCCCATATCACTGTGGGGTAAAAAATATTTTATTTTTTCATCTCGACGCTTACATGGGTGTACGATACAAAAATAACAATCCTGCGATGGTTCCCTCCATAGTCAAGGCACTCCAAATTTCATGTGTCGTTTTTCTCCTCGATACCAGGCTGGAAGTTATGAAGACAACTAGTGTAATTTAAACTTTTTGCATAAAGTAAGTATTTAAGTTACAAACATATTAATATGTTCGAATGTTTTTTGGATTTTTATTTTTTGTTTCTTATTTTTGCAGTTAACACTAGCAAAATTAGATACCCAGTCTTTATCTTGATATTGAATGTGAAGTTTGAAATATGCTTTATAAGCTTCACAAAACTTTAAATTTGATAAATTAACTACAAACAAATCAACGTAATTTTTACACCGTCTTATCCCCATTTTTTAATTCAGTAATACACAATATAGTTTGTAACAGCTGCAATAAATTAGTAAACACCCACTGCTACGCTTTATGCAAGAAATATGCCAGGTCATCCAGCCGGATCGACACCAAAGCCAAATGTCCATGACGGTAAGTTAATGCTCTGTGGTGGGACCAAAAGGTTCCCATCTATTCTGAGCTGCTGAAATCTGACCAAACCATTACAGGGAAGCTGTATCAATTGCAACTGATTTATTTGAAGTGAACATTGGTCGAAAAATGCCCAGAATATCATGTCAGATATGAAACTGTAATATTTCAACATGGCAACGCTCGGCCATATGTTGCAATACCTGTTAAAAAGTTTTTAGAAAGAAGTGTTTGGGAAGTTTTGCCTCGCCAGCCTTATAGTCGACAACTTGCCACGTCCGTCTGCTATGCAAAACGCTCTCTCTGTTATACGCTTCTCTTCAGAACAGAGTATCCGAAATTGGCTTGATTCGTTCTTGGCCTCAATAGATGAGCAGTTGTTTTGGCTAGGAATCCATATGTTGCCGGAAAGATGGGAAAAATTCATAGCTAACAACGGTCAATATTTTGAATAAATTTATATTGTACAAAAGTTTCAAAATAAAAGCTAAACATTTTAAGAAATCCCACATTTTTAAGACATACACACAATAAAAAGTAGAGCAAAATATTCAACAGGATAAAACAAACATGCATATATTTATGTATATATACTAGGGTATTCAATCGATTAACCGCCAATCGGTTAACCGATTAATTTTGGTCGGTTAACTGTTCGAATAATTTAAAATTGGCGATTTTCAAATAACAAATAAACTGATTAATTTGTGTCGATTAACCGATTAACCGAAATTTCTTTTTTTTTTTGCAGTTTATATAGAAATATAGTTTTAAGCACACTAATTTTATGTATTAACTCATGAACATTAACTTCTAGCAACAGTTTATTAGAAGTATAGCACAAAAATTGAAACTAAGGAATTTGGAAATTAACTTTTTTCTAGAATGTACTATGATTATCTTTGTCCTAATGAGTCGGAGGACGCCTTGATAATAGATGAATCTAAACGAAACGAGTATTTTATCAGAAACTATTAAAAGTATTTATAATCTAAAAAAATACAAAAAGGACTCCAAATATATATATGAGGATTTTATATGAGAAATTGGATATTCTTTATCATTTCTCTAACATCATCTAATCAGTGAGAGAGTTCTTTCCAAGTCAAGTTTTATTAAAACTAATGAAAAAAAATCGTTTAAAAGGAAAACACTTCAATTATATTCTTTTTGAAAAAGGTTATTTCAGAAAATCTCATTAAAACCCTAAAAAAACTCACATGTGCATAAAAAAGGTCTCAGATACCATATTTTTGTTTTGCTATTACTTATTTGTTGTTTTATTCTCAATTTAAAATTAAAATAGAAATTACTCGGTTAATCGAATAATTTAAAATTAACCGATTAATAACCGATTAAATCTAAATCCCGATTAATTATTTGCTCGATTAACCGATTAAATCAGAAACCCGATTAATTGAATACCCTAATATATACATATACATTTAATATCTTTTTATATCATAAGTAAAAAATGCCTTAAAAAATATAGAGAAGTTTATCGTTAATATCGTTAAAATGAGCTGTAGTGTTGGTTCTGGCGTCTTCTGAGGCGAACTTGGGGTATTAGGTGAAAATTTATGCAATCATGGTAGCTTGTAATACACTTCATGATCATAATACTTGTGGCAAAATTCTCTCACTGAAGGCCTACACAACTTCATCTTCCCTAGTCAGACAATGTAAGAATCTTCTGTCAAGGCTAGGTCGTCTACCTAACATTACTTTGGTTTGAGCCACTACGGTAATGAACAGGCAGACGAACTAGCCAGAATGGGACCTGCCTTAGATGCTTCCAATGCGGTCTCATTAGCAATTCCACTGGAGACTATTAAAGGCATTATCTTCGGACACTTTCTTACAAAGGCTGAAAATAGATGGCTTAATTTAGACAGATGTATGGTAGCCAAGTTGAAGTTGCAACTAATAACCCGGAATAGAAGGGATATATCAAAGTTGGTGGCAGTATTAACGGGGCACTGGACGTTAGGCAAGCATGCAAATCGCCTGGGACTCCGTTTTAACGACCATTGTCGCAGCTGTACCTAAAACTAAATAAAATATTTGTGCCCACAATCTATATAAATATATAAATGTCTTTGTAAGTTTGTTTGTTTATTTGTTTGTTTGTTTGTTTGTTTGTTTGTTTGTTTGTTTGTTTGTTTGTTTGTTTGTTTGTTTGTTTGTTTGTTTGTTTGTTTGTTTGTTTGTTTGTTTGTTTGTTTGTTTGTTTGTTTGTTTGTTTGTTTGTTTGTTTGTTTGTTTGTTTGTTTGTTTGTTTGTTTGAGGATCACGCCTAAACGGCTGAACCGATTTTATTGAAATTTGGAACGTAGATAGATCCTTACTTGGAAGCGTCAATAGACTATAACATTTTTCAATACTTGGACCAGGAAGGGGTAAACAGGGCGAAAACCGGTAAAATTGGTACCTTTAGTTCTTAAACAAAAAATACTAAACGGCCGAAACGATTTTATTGAAATTTCTAACATAGACTATGACAGGGGTAGCGAAGCGCACCGGGTCAAGCTAGTTTCTAATATTTTTACCAAATATTTTACTTTTGATATGCTAACTAACTAATGGCACTAAAATTTTCTAAGTCACAGTGCGAAGGTGGTTTGTATACATAGAAATTTTATTCTGTAGCAATCATTACCATGTTTTTTCAGGCATTTCCAACTATGCTTAGTTTACTTTTTCCACGAACTATGCATTATTTCAGGCTTAGCATAACACTTCTAATAAATCCAGAATCGTCTTTCTGCTACACAAAACTTGTCTAGGCATTAGCGAGACAAAGATAAACTATGTAGTTTCATTGCTCCTCTTTAAAGGCGAGTTGAGTAGAATTGAGGGAAATCCAGTACCGAGCCGTGGATTATTTTGGTGAAATTTAATGACTAGCATCCTTGTGGGCAATATCAAAGCTTTTCTTTAATAAAAAAATGGGAATGTCAACCATTATTGATTTTATTCTGAGTTTTGTGAAAACTATACAATTTTTTGATCTACAGTGCATGTAGCAACAAAATCACTAAACAATTCTTTAAAATGCCAGTATACTGAACAGAATTCCCTTATTGGAAATGATATTGACAATTTATAACATTTTTTTATATCCCGATTTATGTTTTTGATTTATTTCATCATACAATAGCAATTGTTAGCCTCCTTGACAATTATTTGGTTTTCAAAATTTTCATGCAGATGAATATTTAAAGTGTTTCATGCTAAAGCAATTTTATTATGTTCTTATTGTCCCTCTCTCTAGTAAATAAACCAAAAACATACAAAATAATAAGAAAAAAAAAAACATGTACAAACAAATATGTCTAAAATAAAATAACTGTAACAGAAGGATTCAAAATTTAAACGAAAAATGTATTTATATTCAAAAGTATATAATGTAGGTGACAGAAATACTTGTATGTTTTCATCTATGTAGTCTGGAAAAAATGTTCATACATTAAAGTGACAATGATAGACAGTTGAATAAAGAGAGAACCACAAAAATCTGTCCATCAAAAAAAAAAAAAATAAATCCAAAAATAAAAATAATAGTGAAAAATAAATAAACACTCAAGTGACTACCAACACTATTAAATGTTTACCTAAGAGCTTCTCATTCACAGACACTAAAACATACACATTAGGGTGGCATTTATTTTACACTTTTTGGTCGAAAATTGTTCTCAGTGATCTTCTGGCCATATTTCCGCAGCTCATTTTGGTCCCATTAAACACAGAGTACTACCCTAAGGCCATAGATATTCGGCTTTGTAATTACCCTGCTTTTGGATGAATCCTGTTGCTTACAAACGTTCTAAAATTGCTGCTTGAGTAGCTCACAATAATTTTGCACGCTCCTGATGAGTTCTACTACAATCTTCATGTATGTATGTCTCCAATTTTCGGTCTTCAAACTTTTTTGGCTGGCCTGGGTGATGTTTTTCTTGCGTGTCCACTTCTACCGAACAAACCATCTCTCGAACATTGAAACTGAAGGAATACATTCATCATAAGCTTTGAGCAATTGGGGTGATTCAGAAGGTAGAATAATTTTGGTCTGGATCTGAAGAGCATTGAAAATCCAAAATATATAAGGGCCACCCTAATATACATACATACATAGAAATAGTTACTAGGGGTAGCAAATACCCACCTGAGAAATGATTTGAACATATGCAAATGTTTGCTTAAGCGAATATTTCTTAGAAAAACAGAAACGATTAAATAATAAATAAAATTCTCTCAAATAACTGGTTACAATAATAATGGAGATTGTTTGAGCAAAGCATTAGCTTAGCTTTAAGGCAAACATATACGCTAGCATACTGTTAAGGACAGGTGTATTCAAAGGACACTTTCACCACATATTCAAAGGTCAATATTCCAAAATCAAAAGTCGTTCTTGTTATGTTATTTATTAAAAAGTTTGTTAAATAAAATAATTTTTGTCAAGGATTTTCCAACTCTCAAATACTCCTTAATAGACAGTGAAAATTGATGACAGTTCATTTGCTGCTAGATTGCATACTTTCACATTTTATACATTTTAGAGTTTTGTAAATAAACTTTAACTAAAAGGATTATTTTACTCAGTGTTTTTTATCAATAAATTTTTAACTATCAAATCCTAATTATCCAAGTTCCTCCTCTCCCTACCATACTCGTAACAGGGATATGAAGAGACACAGCTATATTTTCGTAAAATTTCGTAAGGGCCTAGAATATGTATGTATATACAAGCAGAGAAAATATATAGTTGTACAATGTACATGTTTACCATAACCACTTTAAAATGTTTAAAAAATGTTTAACAATATTATGGTTACTGCAATTAAGTATATGACTGCGTTAACCATAATATCACAAGATTGTAGCAATCATACTTTTGACGGACCACGAGCAATATTTCGATGTCTTACATACGGAAAGGCAAAATCAATATAACTTCTTTACATTATAATGACAAGTTGGTATTAGTGCCTTTTTATACCCTTAACCATGAGTGGCAAGGGTATATATAAGTTTTTCATTCTGTTTGTAATTTCTACATTTTTCATTTCTGGATCGTTATAGATAGCAAAATCGATATAGCCATGTCCGTATGTCCGTCTGTATGTTGAAATCAACTTTTCGTAGTCTCCAAATAACATAATCGATACATCAATTTAAAATCGAGAAAATCGGCCCACAAATGGCTGAGATATAAGGAAAAACCCGGACAACCTCGATATTTGGTCTATTTTTGATCTATATCTGGATTACTAAGTCATTAATATAGACAATTTGGATATTTAATGATAGATTTTTCAAAGTCCATTGCAATGATGTACATAAGGCCATAATAATTTGAACATACAATGGGTGAAAATCGGGAGTAATATTTGTTAACCCGAATTTTTTTTACCAAACAAATTTTTTTTCACTAATAACTTAAAAAAAGTTTTAGAAAATTAAAAAAGAAAATTTAAAAAACAATTTCGAAAAAAAAAATTGAAAATAATTTTGAAAAAAAAAATTTTTTAATTTTGAAAAACAATTTAGAAAAAAAATTTTTTTTTTAAATTTTGAAAAAAAAAATAATTTTGTTTACCTAAAAATATTTAAAACTTTTATTTTAAAGTACCAATTGGTGAAGGGTATATAAAATTCGGCACAGTCGAATATAGCTCTCTGACTTGTTTTTGTTCATTGGGTTTGAATGAACAAACCTTTTTGTTCAGAGTGAATTACATTTTAAAACCAGAATAACATTGAATATTTCAATATGGAAAATAACAAGTGCCCAAAATTGGATGATTTTTGTTACATTTTTGGTCATATCAAAATTACATTTTACCATGCGAATGGAAAAGCGATTCAAAGCAAAAAATTAGATGCATTGCTTGTGGAGGTTTGTTGGTGGAGTTCTAAAATTATGCAGTTTGAAGAAGAAAGCAACGATGCTGAAAATGACACTGAAATAAGTGGATACACTGAAGAAAACATGTCCTTGAATATTATGTCTAACTCGGATGATCATGCAGACTCAGAACGTGAATATGAAAAACCTACGAAGAAAACAGGATCATCTGAGCCACAAGCATCCAATTCAACGTGGATGGATATTGACAGTAATTGAAAATATTCTAAATTTTGTTTCCATGCATAGATAACTAATAACAGTGTCATATTTTCTGTGTAAGAATAGCTGTAATATGAATCGGAATTTGTATTTTCATGCTAAATAAAGTTTATAAAGAAAAATTCAGCATATTCGTGGATTTGTAATGCAGTTATTGAGCATAAAAGGTGAAATTTTTGCGATTTTTATGGCACTGGATGTACTTTTTTTCTTTTATTCAATATCTAAAACTTTTCTTCAGATACAAAAGAGATATTCCGTACGGTATATCGAGATATAACCGTGTTAAAATATAAAAAAGTAATAAAAACCCACCTTAAGCTAAAAAAAAAATTCGCATAGCCATTAATTTTTTAATGCACCCAACTTGACAAAACTAATGATGCAGAAGTTCTTATTTTTGGGGCTACTTTCACGTGCAATTGTCACAATTGAGTCCCAAATCAATGAGCTGAAAAATGTTGTACTGTGTCGTAAATGTATTTTATATTTTTTATTTTAAAAATATTTGTATTAAATAAATCCTTATATTCTTTAATTTTCCTTACTTGGAAAACTTAGTTATTAGCAGTAACAAATAAAACTTAAAAGTAAATAAGTAAGAAACTATAGTCGGTCAAGTTCAACCATACAATACTCAACACTGAGCAAATGAGCACAAAACCATTTTTTAACCCTCTAACTGGCAAGACCGTAAAAATTATCCGATGAAGTCAATAATTTTTTTTTCAAGTAGATTTAGTCAATAGAATGTAAGTTTTCATTTTCAGGAGAAAAAAACACTCTGAACGAACGCCAGGTAAACAATTATGAAGGCCACCTGTAGGCGGTCTTGCCGGTTTACATGTAATATAACACCAAAGGTAAATGTTGTATATAAAAATATTTTATTGAGAGTAGGGAACAAACAAAGCTAAAATACATATTATTTTCGATGGTGGTAGTTCCAAAAACAATTTTTAGCAAATTGACCGCATAAATCCAGGTCTTATTTGGAACAAACGAGTTGGGTGTCACATTTTTTTGCAATGTTTGGACCTTTTTTTGGCTCTTTTCTCCACACAAACAAGAAAATTATCGTCAGCATCGAACTGAATATCGCTACTTGATGAGCAGCTCTTTTTCCCAACACCTAATATATCAGTCTATAGTGATAAAGGCTCACCGAGATTTTGAGCAGATGGTCATCCTACAGACGATATATTTTAGAAGGAAACAAGTCCAGCAGCTATTTCCACCCACAAATCTGGAAGCTGTAAAAGCAGTTTTATTATCAGACACATTGTTGGAAGCATTGGCCTTATCGGCCTGCAGACGTTTGTACAAAAAGAATGCATTTGTAAAGACCATACCCACAAAATAGTAGAACAACCTAATTATAATACTGCGAGTCTTAGCTCAAATATGATATCGACCCTGGAGACTATCAATGATATCAACTCCACCCATGCGATCATTATATTCTCGAATAATTTGAGGGCAGTTGATTTCGATGAATTTCTTCTGCTTTCTATCATACCGAGGAACCTTAGATTGTTTTTCTGAATCGAGATTGGTTGGTTCTTCTGAATCGAGAAGACATATTTGTTATCCTTCCATAATACAGTATTCACATCGACTACATGTATTGAGGTCATGTATTCTATGCAAAATCATCTCTTCTCTTGGTTCATTTCACAGTTTACACAAAAGCAAATCATGATCAACAAGAAATATGACAAAACAAAATTAGTTCCTCTCATTGTCCCCAAACCATAAATTCCTCTGACTAACAGCGGCTTCGATTTGTAAAAGTTATCAAAATACAGGATGTGATGCATGAAATTAGGAGTCTCCAAACATTTTAGGTAGCTCCAATGTCCGGTCTAACAGGTAAAATGATATTATCTTAGGACCCATTATAGATTTAAAACCGGTAGACAAAACCGTTTGAATCCCAAAGCACGAACAATTTGATCCCTCTTTTATGTGGCTTATTGGGCATGCTTTTTCGGAAATGGTGTTTCGTCCTTGGAACATAAATGGAATCGGGAACACATCAATACTTTCATCTGTGCTGTCTACAGAACTCTACAGAATCGATGAACTCGAGAAATTGTTCATCAGACATTTGCACCAAATTGATATTTTTCGTGTAAGGACGCTTAGTAATATCCATCTTTAACACAATAGTAAAATAAAAGGAAAAACTAATAGAACCATAAGCAAACAATAGAGTTTTATGAACAAAAGGTGAAAACAACAATGTAAGAGAGAAGGACATTTTTGTACACGCAAACCGGCAAGACCGCCTTGAGGAGGCCTTCGCTATTTCATTTTTAAATCAAACTTTTTATTTTTTTTTTTTCACTTCAAATACGTTATAAAACTTAAATATAAAATGTTATCTACTTACCGTAAAATTTTGATGTCGATCATTTTAATCTAAATGTTGTTTTTTAATAGTTAAATTTGCGAAATAATTTTCGATGCTAATTTGATGACTTTTTGCACTTTATTGATCATAGCTAACAAACGACTTGTCAGAATATATTGGAAGGAATAAATAAAATGTAAAAAAGTGTTGTCTAAAGCCAGTTTTCACTACTTTGAAGCGAAATAATGTTTAATACAGCACTAGGGCCCTACAACCGAAGACCGCCTTGAGGTGGTCTTACCGGTTAGGGGGTTAATACCAATTTTGTTAATAGTGAGTTATTCTTCAAAACACACTGTACGTATATATAAAATTGAATAACGTTGAATAAAGTCGTTTACTATTAATAAACTTAATTATAAAGAAAAAAAGGTTCGGTATACTATTAATTACTTTTGCGTCTAGAATCCTTATTTTTCATCGGAATTTCATCACAGATACCACTTTTGAAAGCTTTTGAAATTATCTATTTTTCTGTTTCACCAATTGTTGCAAAAATTAGCCGCAAGGTGGCGGTAATGACATTTTTCTTATAAATTTAAAAAATACCTTTTATTTTGATTTTTTTCGATCTTGGTACATTCAGAAAAAATATAGACCTAACACTCCTGGACAAAGTTGCGGAACATTGTCCAACCAAATTTTATTGTTTTAAGACGATTTAAGTGAGTAATATAAAAATAACGGTAACTTTCCAAAAAATTCAGAAATGAAAAAATCATAGAACAAACTTTGTTTCTGATACCTAAAAGATTCACTTTCAACAATAAAAAAGTTATTTTTCGTAAAAATTTGTTTTTAAGAGAAATATCTCAAAAACAACTTACTGATTATTTTCCAAATAATTACAGTTTTACACAAAAATATTTTCTCAAGGATAAACAAGTACAAGAAAAAAATATTTTCTATTGAATTTCCAAGAAATTTTGACTAGTTTTTCTGTAGAAACATAGAAATCTTTACTAAGTAGTGTTCCAGCAAAAACATGTAATAAATGTTGCTCAAATGATTGCATTTAATATTTCAACATTAACAATAGCCTGCTGACGTTGTTGTTTAATAAATATGCAGCTATTTTGTTATAGTCTATACATTTCAATTTAACAAATTTGTGAAAATATTTTTGAATTTATGTAAGCTACACCATTTCCAATTGTATTTCAGAAAATTAATGAAATAAAATTGGAAAATACTGAAATACAAAATGGATTGGACATGATGTAGTAACCACTAAGCTAACAACTATTTAGAAATCATTTATTTAATCAAATAAATGATTTTTTTTATTTCTTTTTTTAGTATGTATTTGCATACATAGACAAATATACATTCATTAGTCTAAAAAAAAAAAAATATTAAAAAAAAATTCTGGTATTTTTTGTCAATTATAAAATCTATGTATATTAGGGTGGTTCTTATTTTGCCCTTTTTGTATTTTCAAGAATCCCAAGGAATTAGGATCCTCTAAAGGGTTTTCCAACAAGAGGTGTTATTTTGAATCACCCGGTATTTCGGTAGCTGTCACTTTTGAAGCTTTTATTCTTTGACATTTGACAAGTAGAAACTACGCCATTACTAAAAATGGAATGAGACACGCTTCAACAACGCATTGAATTTATTAAAATTCACTACCAAAATGGTGAAAATCTTGCAGTCACAGTTCGCTAAACTAAGGCATTTTTAGGTCGTCGTGAAGCACCTTGTCGGACCGCAATACAGAAATTGGTGGAAAAATTCTAGCTGTTGGAACAAGTTTCTGATGTGAAGAACAAAAACCCGTGCACGTCGTTCAAGAACAACTGAGAATATTGCTGCTGTAGCCCAAAGTGTTGAAGAAAACCCAGGTTTTTCCATTCCTCGTCGTTCTTTGGAATTGGGCATTTTACAAACGTCATTACACCGTATCTTATGGTCGGAGTTGGATGATATTGATCTGGACAACGTTTACTTTCAACAAGACGGCGCTACGTGCCACACAAGCAACGGAACCATTTCTACTTTACGTGAAAAGTTTCCGGTCCGTGTTATCTCTCGAAGAGGTGAACACAATTGGCCACCGAGATCTTGTGATTTAACTCCTTGCGAATTCTTCCTTTGGGGCCACGTGAAAGATAAAGTCTGCGCCAACAGCCCAGCGTCGATTCAAGAACTCAAAGATAGAATTCGTGAGGCTATCGAGGACATAGGGCAGCCACTTTGCGATTTGGTTATGGAAAATTTCATGAAAAGGAGATGGTCATGTTTTTCATTATTAACGGCATAGCTTTCTCTTTGTTATGAAGTAAACATCTAATAATTTATCTCAAAAATGTTGGAAAACCCTGTACTTCATCTAAAAACTACATGCTAAAAATTTTAGCAAAATTTAATAAGTTTAGAGTAAAACCAATTTTTTATATTGGGAGCGTGGCCAAATAAGGGGCACTTTAATGTATATATGATCATGGAAGTAGGAGCACCTCAAGTATTTATTGAAATATCATGAACGTTTTAAAAATACCACTTTTTAGCGTGGCACATTTAAGGTATAGTAGTTAGCGATCAAGAACATCGCTTGATCGTACTTAGTACGCACCCAGAGAAAAAACAACTAAAAATTAATAAAAACCTTATTGAATCACTAAGAAACTTTAGCGAAAGTCTAGCAATGTTGAAATATTTTATTTTAATATGGAACAATATGAGAGGCAATATGGAGAGATTAGAAATGAATCACTTTTTTGCCTTTCATACGCACTTTTGAAATTATAAGTATACTCTGACGTACTCATACTCACAATAACATTGATTTATAAGTACTCGTAGCTTTAAATATGAATCAGACTTCGACATCATACTCATACTTACTCAAATCTGTTTGATTCATAAATAACCTCTGCCTGATTTATAATTTTAGGAAAATACTCATGATACTTAGTACTAATTTAATTTATTCGACTCTTGCATGTTATTTTTTTTTTTTTTTTGTGTTATTATACAGAATTCGGCAACACTAAAACACACAACCTCATAATGAGCATTTTAATGTCCGTATTCGAATCATACTTATTTTGCATCGTCTATACAAATTGTGTTAAGAAGAGACGAAATCAGTATGAAGTATGATGATTACATCAAATATTACGAGTGAATATGAGTCTCAATAACATTGTAATAGATATGAATGTGTATAAGAACAAATAATTTTGAGTCATGATTAAACTCTACTTACTTTTTCACTACTCATTGCTGATCTCTAATATGGAATAATATTAATATAAAGTGGAAAATTATTGATTTATCATATATCAATATAAGTTTTCTATAATAATAATTTAATAATTTTTTCCCTGAATGCATCTTTCACAATAAAATTGAGTTTTAATTTTCAAATGCAAAAATTTTCAGAAAAATTGCTAAATCTTTATTTTCGATTTTTAAATCTTGGGTGTATGACTTAAAAATGCTATACTTTTACAAATTTTTTATTTTGAAACATTTTTACAAAATAAATTTATTCAAAGTACTGGCCATTGTAAGCTATGACCTATTCCCATCTTTCTGTCAACATATGGATTCCGAGTCAAAAGAACTTCTTATATTTTGAGATCAGATATCAGTCTGTTCCGAAGTGAAGCATATCCCAAAGATAGCGTTCTGCGTCGATCAAAACAAGTAGTAGTCGGACGGTGTACGGTCTGGACTATAAAGCGGGTGAAGCAAAATTTTCCAACCACTTATTTCTAATTACTTTTTAACAGTTATTGCAACATGTGACCGACTGTTGTCATGATCGAATATTACGGTTTCATGTCTGGCCATATCTTCTGGACGTTTTTCGGCCAATGCTCGCTTAAAATTAAAAAAGGTTCCCTGTGATAATCTGGTCAGATTTCAGCTGCTCATAATAGAAAGAACCCTTCTTTCCCAGCAAATACAGATTATGACTTCAGCGCCATGGATATTTAGCTTTGGTGTCGATTCGACTGGTTGGCAGGGCAGGGATACGAGTTATCGTACTGAATCCGTTTTTAATCGCAATTAATGATTCGGTGCAAAAATAATTTTCGTTTATAGCGTTCATGCATCATTTTGGGCCTGCAATATCGCCTTTGAAGGTTTCTCGGCTTCAATTCGTACGGTACACAATTTCCCTGCTTTTGGATAATTCCTGCTGCTCACAAACGTTTTTAAATAGCTGACTAAGTAGCTCCCTATGTTTTGCAAGATCTTGTTGAGTTTGACTACAATCTTCATGTATTAATGTCTTCAATTCTTGGTCTTTAACAATTTTGGCGATATTTGTCTTCCCTGTCAAAATCATCACTTTTGAATCGAAAAAACCTTCTCTCGCACTCTGAAACCAATGGAACGCATTCAACGTAAGCTTTGGAGAGCAATCGGTGTATTTCAGTGGCATTTTTTTTTCCAAATTAAAGAAGTAAAGCAAAAGTTCCAGCATATGATGGTACAAAATTTGTCATTTTCGAAGCAATCAAAAACTTTTTTTTTACACTATAATCTTCAATAACTAAGTGAGAATAAATGACAGATATGTACCCTTCAAAACGACATACAAGTTAGTAAGGACTGAGATCGAAAAAATCTTAACATATATGTTTATAAATAAAAGGATATTTATTAAATAAGAGGATGTCTTTTTTATTCTAACATTGCACCTTAATAAGCCTAACTCCTACTTTATTGATGCTTTAACTAGATCGGAGTAGCAAGGACATAAATGTTAATAAAAAAGAAACCAATAAACCAATTATTTGATTGAAATTATTACTAAAACTTACAAAAAATATTACTTTTATACTACTAATCAATATTGATGAATTTATGAACCTTTTCCGGAACCCCTTCCATTAAGAATTTTATAAAGCTTTCTGTCAATATATTCGAACATTTAACGATTAAAATTCTACAGTAAGAAGAGGAGGAGAATGTGTCCCACCTGTTTTCTGACAAACTTGAAGGAACGAATTCTTGGAACCTCCTTTCTCTCGTGTTTAGAAGAGTTATCAAGAATAAATCTGAGACACATTGATTTTTTCAGCAGATAATCTGTTTGTTTCACTTTGCAAACAACGGATGTATGGACTGAGATCGAAAAATGAATAAAAGTTAATAAAAATGAAACTACTAAACTAATAGTTTTGATTTTTTTTTTTATTTGATTGAAATTATTTTTCCAACTTACAAAAAGTATTACTTTTATATTTCTAAACCCTTCCATTAAGCTTTTTATTGAGCTTTCTGTCACATTGTTCGAACGAGTAGTCCATCTCAGTTTCAAATCTACCACACTTTCGGACACCTTATTTGTGCTCTTCAATTCTCTTTTAACAAGAGCCCAATATCGCTCCACTGGACTCAGCACCAGGCAGTTTGGAGGAATTGACTATCTTGGTACAAATACCACATTATTGTTCTTGTACCACTCAAGACATTGCTTACTACTGTAACAGTATGCCAAATCAGGCCAAAAATAAGTGGACACATTAAGAAGTCTTATGAATGGAAACATCCTCTTTTGTAAACTTTCCTTGATATAAATTTCAGTATTTATAGAGCCTTTTGTAACAAATGTTTGGCTTCTTTTGCCGCAACTGCATATAACTTGCCATTCCAAGAACCTTTTGGAAAATGTTCTGCTTTTGGGTCCTAAACTTTTCCTAAACATAAAAATATTGACCCGGAAGCAGCAAAAAATGTCCCCTACGTACGTTTCGTCATCGATTATACAGGTATATTTTTTGTATAAAACTTGACTTCAATTTCCGTGCTCTGTCTTTGACCTTTGAACATTTTTAAGTCATTTGTCATAAAATTTTTGTGTTTCAGCAGTTAAAAAAAAAAAAATATAAAACAATAAACTGAAAACATGCTTAAATATTAAACTAAAAAATGGTACTTATTTAATAACTTATCTTCGGTAAATTCTTAAACCATTAATAGTTTTTAACATTTTCAATTAAATTTCAGGATCCTGAGATTTACAAATCATAGATATTGATAAAAATTTAAAAGTGAAATATTTCAAAACTGAGTTTAAGAGTTAAAAACGTGTGCTATATTTATGTTCAGCATCCCAAAATGATATAAAAGAGATGACGATGAGCCCTTTTTTGGCTCCCGATTAGTGTTATTTGTTTTAGTTTCAAAAATAAAGAGATTCGATTATTTTTATATCAACATTTATTATAAATTTGATGTGCCAACCCTAATACAAAATAGCATTTTATAAACTTTTACCACAATATTTTTTTTAACAAACTTTCTTTTTTTTAATTGCAGCAAACAATTTGTGAATACAAAACCGAATATGAAATGAAAAACAACAACTCAAACTGCAGTATTATTAAATTAAAAAATAAAAATAATAAAAAAAAAAAAAATTCCAAACCGCCATCATCATCAATTTATAATGGACAACAGCGACGATAACAACAACAAAATAATAAAAAAAATAAAACTGTGAATAAACCAATTGTATATATAAATGAATGTATGGCTGTATGTCTGTAACAAAAAGAGCAAAGGAAAGAAATTAATTATAAAGAGTTAAATGAAAACAAAGAAAATAATTAAAATTAAAATGTGAAAAATAAAAATATTAAAAAAAGCAAAACATAAAAAGAAAGTGAATGGTAAAAAATATATAAAATAAAGAGAGCTGTTTAAAAAGACTGCGTTATTATCATTATTATTATTATTAATATTATTTAAGTGCTTGTTATGTGTAAATTGTGTGTAAACAAATAATGTGTGCATTTTAACACACAAAAGAGAGTAAAAATTAAAATGTATATAACGGAATAAAAAATAAAAGAAATTCACTTTAATTTATAAATATATAATGGCAGCTGTTTAAAAATTCATTTTCATCAAATCAGCAATCCGACGTTGTATTGTTTATGCTTTCTTTTTTTTTTCTTCTTGTGTTTTACTTCAAACCTGACTTCCTTCCTTCCGTCGGTCATTAACAAATGCATACATACGCCAACATTCAGCACAAACACATATTAAATTTTAGCCGCTGGGAAAAGAACATATGAAAAAATGCTCAAGAATGGTAAGTTTATTAACTTGGAAAAAGGAAAACAAACATGTATTCAAGAAATGTATGTATTTTGTGATATATTTTTTACCTACATACATATGTACAATGTACATGTAGTTAGGGACTTTGAGATAATAAGTTTAAAACCGAAATTATCTTAAAATATTGTGAAATCTTCTCAAGTATTAATTTTTCAAAAAGTTTTGGTGATTAAATATAGAAAGATTTATTGTTAAAGGTAAAAAGTAAATAATCTGAAGATCATGAATTCCATCAGACATCACAATAAAAAGGGCTTTGGATCTTCCGATTTTGAGCATAAGCAGTAAAATCACACTCTTAAGAATCATTTAGACATTTCCATTTTAATTTCAAAATACTTGTAGATGTTGTGTATTTGTAAATATTTATTCATAGGATTTTAATAACCACCTTCAACATATTCCCTTTGTAACACACCAACAAGAGGTGTTATTTTGAATCATCAGGTATTTCGGTAGCTGCCACTTCTGAAGCGCTACGTGCCACACAAGCAACGAAACCATTGCTCTTTTACAGGAAAAGTTTCCGTCCCGAGTTGTCTCTCGAAGATGTGATCACAATTCGCTCCCAAGATCATGTGATTTAACACCTTGCGACTTCTTCCTTTGGGGCCACGTCAAAGATAAGGTCTACGCCAACAGCCCAGCGTCGATTCAAGACCTCAAAGATAGAATTCTTGAGGCTATCGAGGACATAGGGCAGACACTTTGCGATTTTGGTTATGGATAATTTCATAAAAAGGATATGGTCCTGTAAGCATGGTCGTGGTGGCCATTTGGCTGAAGTTGTTTTTCATTATTAAGGGCATACCTTCTTCTTTATTATGAAATAAACACCCGACAAATTAACACCTCTTGTTGGAAAAGCCTGTGTATATATTGAGTCCTTATAACACGATCTATATCCGTCCGCCTGACTGTTGAAGACACAATAGGGCCTACAATGAAGGCCCCTAGTCTTAAATGTTAATCAAATATTCGATATTAATCAGTTTAGTATTCAAAATGGCCAAAATCTGTAAAGTAAAAAGATAGTTATATCGCATCGTTAGCTATTTTCATTAAATATATTAGCAAAAATTCCATGAAATTTTGCACAAATTGTTCCCTTGATAAGAAAAAACAACTCTGCTAAAAACAAGTAACAAAGCTTTTACGGCTATGCCGATTATTATATACCCTTCTTTAGGTAGAAAAAAAAAAAAAGTTTTTAAAATTTTTTTTAAATTTATTTATGAAAAATTTTATACAAAAAATTTTTTTTTGGTGAAAAAAAAAAAATTCGAAGTAAAAATATTTTTCCCGATTTTTCTTTTAATTGAAAGAAACACAGGAAATTGACATTTTGGTTTGGTGGAGAGAAAAATGTAATTGATAAAGCATGTATGGAACTTTTCATTGACGAAACATTCTTTATTTTTTTTATTGTTTTTAAAATATTGCGGGTTATTTTGTTTTTTTTTTTATTCTTTATTTTTTTGTCTTATTGGTTACTTATTTCATAAATAGAGACTAAAATTTAAAAAAAACACATTATTATACTGTTGTTCTACACAAAATTATCTTTTCTTAGACATCAGTTTAGTTTATCTGAATTCCTGGATATATTGGTAACATCACAAGAATGTTGAAAATCAATTTTTTGTGTTGCCAACTGTTTATTTTCCACACAATTAATACATCAGAAAACAAGCTTACTATGCGCTTCTCATTATTACATTATTTGTTATTGGTGCTGTTGATGTTTTTATTACGGAGCGCTTAAGTAAACTTTTGTAAACCGAAAATTCATTTAAATTGAATGACGTTGTGCGTTTTTGGTTCATACAACAAGAAGTAAAGATTTTTCATGTAAAAACTGTTTTCTAGCAAAAATTTTCACAAGAAATATTTTTCTATCAAAAATTATTTTTTTTTTTTTTTAAATCAAATTTTTCATCAAAAATCAAATTTTTTATCAAAAGTCTGATATTTTTATCAAAAACCAAATTTTTTATCAAACAAATTTATTTTATAAAAATCAACTTTTTTATCAAAATCGAATTTTTTTTTTTTATCAAAAATCTATTTTTTTTTATCAAAAATCGAATTTTTCGTCAAAAATCAAATTTTTTATCAAAACATATATTTTTTTAGCCAAAATCTATTTATTTTTCGTTTCAGCCCAAAATTTGTATACCCTTCACCATCGTGAGAAGGGTATATATAAATTTGTCATTCCGTTTGTAATTTCCATAATATAATTTTCCGACACTATAAAGTATATATATTCTGGATCCTTATAGATAGCGGAGTCGATTAAGCCATGTCCGTCTGTCTGTCTGTCCGTCTGTCTGTTGAAATCAATTTTCTGAAGACCCCAGTTATCTTCGGCATCCAAATCTTCAATTATTCTGTCAGACATGCTTTCGAGAAGTTTGCTATTTAAAATCAGCAAAATTCGTTCATAAATAACGGAGATATGAGCAAAAATCCGAGACAACCTCTAAAAATTTCATCAAAAAAAGACAATTTATTGAATGCTTTGACAAAAAAGCAACAAATCGTATGTTTGGATGTGTGTTGGTTATTACTGTGAGTATTTTGTTTTTGTTTTTATACCCTTCACCATGAGAGGAAAGGGTATATATAAAGAGAGAATTGTTTATAATGAGTTTTCATATGAGCAACTCTATCATACGTATACACCACACACACCCAACAACAACATTCTACAACAGAGCCCGGCAACACATGCGATTGGTCAGTTGTTGTAAGAGCGAAAAATAAGAAAAGATACAAATTTATACTCTCATATTCACTACAACACAGGCATGGAAATTTAATTTTGAAATGGTGGTACTTTAATTCAAAATAATGTTTTTAAATTTAAAGTTTCTGTTAGACTTCTTTACTTATATCGATTTAAGAAAGCACTTTAGATTAAAATTCCTTTCTTTTTGGAAGTTTATAATTCTAAAAACGTATACCATACGTTGATGTTAAAAAATATTAAGTTTTCCATCCCTGCATTAGTAATCTTCATGTACAAAAGCAAGAAATATGGGACAACACAACCTTCTTCATTCAACGCTCAAACGAGACTGAATGAGTTTTTAATACGTTTGAGTACGTTGTTGTAAATTTAATAATGGTCGAAAAGCACGCGTGCATAGGAAATGCCTAGCTCTGTTCTACAACAATGGTGCGCAGCCCATAACACAATTGTGCAAAATCAAATCACACGTATTCTTATGCCCTTACAATTTAGTAATCGTTGTCCACTCAACGAGACAAGCGCATGAGCATGGGTGCACGACATTTTCTTTATTTTTTCAGTTTTTGTATTTGTAAGTAAAGTATTTGGGGTTACGGAAAGTTGATTTCAACATTCAGATGGACTGATGAACTCAGCTATCTATAAAAATCCAGAATATACATTAGAGTGGGTCAATTTTTTTCTCGACCAAGCGGTTATCATAATCGTAATCTACGATGAATTCTAAGAAGGATTGCCGAAGAAACCATTGGTCTTAAATCAATTTTTTAAATATGATAATATTTTAATCAGCTTTTTAGAAAACTTGACTATGTTTGGGTTAAAAAAATCTCATATCATGGTTGTTCGAGAACCTAAAACCTTGCTTTTGCGTCACAGTGGGGAAAATGAAAATAAAAATGTGCAAATAAATCTGTAACTTCTAAATCAATATTCCGAATTTACTAAAATTTCCCACGACTATAGAGGAGGTATTTTAGAGCTTAAATTTTTGAATTTTGACTTTCAATACTAAGGTGGGGTGTCTCAGGTATATTGAAAATTAAAACTGATGCCAAATTGTTGTTCTCACACACCTTATAATGTACAAGACAGTTGATGTTAACTTTAACAGCGCCTATGATAAACTCTACTCACGACTGCCACCACTGCCACTATATATAAACACGCCATATTTCGTTAATCTTCTACAATGATCTTAACGGACAACAAGAACATTCGAATTCTACGGCTTTCGATTTTAATGTTAGCAGCTCAAACATTTAGTGTTGCCATACTTACAAACAATGCTAGTAACCGCATGCTACTTATCAACATTGTTCATAAGTAGAATCTTCTAATAATGGACGTACTCATAAACATGATGAATGTTGCAGGCAGCCGTTACGGACCGTTAAATTCAATCGCTATTGCACATTCGTAACAATATATACGATATGGGGTCGCAAATGATAAATGTAGACAAACCCTTGCCACTCATGGTGAAGAATATAAAAATTAGTTTCGGTGAAAAATTGTATTTCTAGTAAAAGATTGGGGTGTTAATAAGAAATTCGTGCATATATGGTAAAAATTGATTTTTAGTAAAAAATTGATTTCTAGTCAAAATTTGGTTTTTGGAAAAAATTTGAGTTTTGATGGAAAATTTTATTTTTAGTAAAAAATATGATTTTCTAAAAAAATTTGATTCTGATAAAAAATTTTATTTTTGATAATAAAATTGATTTTTGATAAAAAATTAATTTTTGGATAAAATTAATTTTGTGATAAAAAATTTAATTTTAATAAAAACAAATTTTGATATTTGATAAAAAATTTGATTTTTGATAAAAAATTTATTTTTTATTTATTTTTTTGATTTCTGATATAAAATTTATTTTTGATAAAAATTTGATTTTTGATAAAAAATTTAATTTTTGATAAAAAATTTAATTTTTGATAAAAAATTTAATTTTTGATAAAAAATTTAGTTTTTGATAAAAAATTAGATTTTTTTTAAAAAATTTAATTTTTGATAAAAAAAATTTTTCTGGTGAAAATTTTTGTTATGAAAACAATTTTTACAAAGTTTACTTAAACGCTGTGTAATAAAAACAACAACAACGACCATCAATAACAAATAAGGTACATGTAATAATGAGAAGTGCATAGTAAGCACCAACTTGTTCTCACACACCTTATAATGTACAAGACAGTTGATGTTAACTTTAACAGCGCCTATGATAAACTCTACTCACGACTGCCACCACTGCCACTATATATAAACACGCCATATTTCGTTAATCTTCTACAATGATCTTAACGGACAACAAGAACATTCGAATTCTACGGCTTTCGATTTTAATGTTAGAAGCTCAAACATTTAGTGTTGCCATACTTACAAACAATGCTAGTAACCGCATGCTACTTATCAACATTCTTCATAAGTATAATCTTCTAATAATGGACGTACTCATAAACATGATGAATGTTGCAGGCAGCCGTTAAGGGCCGTTAAATTCAAATTGCTATTGCACATTCGTAACAATATATACGATATGGGGTCGCAAATGATAAATGTAGACAAACCCTTGCCACTCATGGTGAAGAATATAAAAATTAGTTTCGGTGAAAAATTGTATTTCTAGTAAAAGATTGGGGTGTTAATAAGAAATTCGTGCATATATGGTAAAAATTGATTTTTAGTAAAAAATTGATTTCTAGTCAAAATTTGGTTTTTGGAAAAAATTTGAGTTTTGATGGAAAATTTTATTTTTAGTAAAAAATATGATTTTCTAAAAAAAATTGATTCTGATAAAAAATTTTATTTTTGATAATAAAATTGATTTTTGATAAAAAATTAATTTTTGGATAAAATTAATTTTGTGATAAAAAATTTAAGTTTAATAAAAACAAATTTTGATATTTGATAAAAAATTTGATTTTTGATAAAAAATTTATTTTTTGATAAAAAATTTGTTTTTTGATAAAAAATTTAATTTTTGATATAAAATTTGATTTCTGATAAAAAATTTATTTTTGATAAAAATTTGATTTTTGATAAAAAATTTAATTTTTGATAAAAAATTTAATTTTTGATAAAAAATTTAGTTTTTGATAAAAAATTTAGTTTTTGATAAAAAATTAGATTTTTTTTAAAAAATTTAATTTTTGATAAAAAAAATTTTTCTGGTGAAAATTTTTGTTATGAAAACAATTTTTACAAAGTTTACTTAAACGCTGTGTAATAAAAACAACAACAACGACCATCAATAACAAATAAGGTACATGTAATAATGAGAAGTGCATAGTAAGCACTAACTTTGTTATGCATAGAATCAACATTTTTTTGGAAATAAATCTGGCATTTCTAAACGGGACGTCCCAGCGGGATAAAATTTTACATTAGCGTAGCCAAGGAGTATTCGAGTTTAAGTTATTGAAATGAACCCTACAAATTCTCCATGCGCTGCGCTATGGGGGCTCAAAGTAGGGTACCTTTGACATGTAAAATTTTTAAACACGTGCCATTTGCTTGTTTCCTATCTGATTTCAGAGATTTTGATATTTTTAAAAAGAGGTCAACTAGTTCTTAAAAAAAACATGCTTGCGTGTGCTATTTATCTCATATAATTTTCGAGATATATGCATTTCAAAATTGAAATTTTAAAATTTTGCCATATCTTGATCCGCTTTTTTATATATAGGGCAATATCAATTACGGATTCAAAACTAAACGATTTTAAATATAAAAATTAAAAAAATAGTAGATTTTTTAGGCGAAAAGGTGACTTAACTCTTTTTTTATTAAAAAAAACTTTATTAAAGGACATATAACAGTTTTAAGATTTTCTGTAAGATATCTTTACGGAGAACGTTTTGGCATAGAATACCTGTCATAGATTTTGAATATGTCGTCCCTACGCCTTTTGGAATTTGGCATAATTTTTATAAAAATTTCAAATTTGGGCCACATGTTCTAAAATCCCAAAGCTGGGATCAGAAAATGGAGAGCAGTTTTGGAAACATTGATGTAATCCCTATTTATTCCTAAAGTATTTTCCCAGCCCCAAAGAAAAAAATAGTAAAAAATATAATCTTGGGATTTTCGCTCCAATTTTTAGGAATTGCGGGATTACCTTTGACCTTTTAACAATTTGGTATAGAAAACTTGTCATAGTTGAGATATTTGAAACTAATTTTAAAATTGTTTTAACTTTTCAACCAAAAAAATAAAAAATAATTAAAAATTGGTTAGAAAATAGCTGAGTTACGGTAGTTTAATTCAGGATGTTCTTCAAATAAAGCAAAATACTGTCAACTATCTTTTGTTTTAAATATAACAACACGCAAGCATTTGTATGAAAGAACTAAAAAGGAAGAAAAATATGTTTCTAGAAAAATTTGCATAACTGATTCATTTTTCAATTGATTAGTTTTTTGGAAAACTACTTTAGTACGCTTTTCCACTAAAAAATATGTTATTGTCCCGCGATCAACCTAGGGCGTGAAGAAGATGAAAACTTGTTGAAATAAGAGCGTTTTTTGAAACATAAGAGACCGTCACTCAACTTTTTTAAACGATTAAAATTCAGAAATGAAAAGAATCTGGGATATTGAAAATATGAATAGCGGTCCCCCCGAAATACTTTTAAGCCATATATTACCAGTTAATTTTTGAGTTTTTTTATCTCCTTAAACACGGTGGTATTAAGTAGTAGGACGTTTAATCACAAACAAATTTGAGATTAGTTGTTTAAACTATTTAAGATTATGTAAAAAAAGATTTGTTGTATGAAAATAGGTTTTACAACATGAAGACATTTTTTGAAAGAAGTCAGAGATCATAATTATCTTTCTAATTTATGTTAAAGCAATAAAACCCAACATTACAGAAAGTGTATAATTAAAGTTTGTTATTTTCCAAGTTTGAATTAATTACAATTTATTTACTCGTTTGAACTTTTAATTCTTGTTTAATTTTTTTTTTTAAATTTTCTCAATAATTATGCAAATGTGTGTTTATGTATGAGCAGTTTTTAAGTGTTGTGAATAATGTGTTGTTGCTCTGTTGTAAATTTTATTGTTTTATTATTGTTTAATATTCACAAAGTGTTTTCATAATTCGCAACAGACGTTGTTCATAATTTCTCTTTTTTATTACTTAATATTGCAGTTGTTGTTATCTTTTGGTAGTTCCTTGCTTTCTTTATTTTCTGTTGTTATTGTTGTTTTTATTAATATTGTTTCATTTTTGGTATTGTCTTGTACATGCTGGTTATTGTTATATGTCTATATACATACTTACGTGTAAATGTAAGTATTCTTGTTGGAAAATACCCTTCAGTTCACTGAACAAATTTTGCACAACATTCGATATCATTCAAGCTACTCGCAATGCTTTTGAGTGGCGAATTGTTCTGGCAAAAGTCATAGCACATAACCAGTTGTCTATTTTTGCCAAAAAATTTAAAATATCTGAAGTACACTTGCTCGCATAGTGACAAGCAATGTGGTTTAGTGTAAAGCTATCAAAGGAAACTAGTGATGTTCATAAGTGCTAGGTACTTTATAAACTGCAGGGTATGTTCATACTTGTTGGTGTTCATGTATTGACTCATTTGTATTCGTATTGCTTACTTTCTCTAGAACTCTCTGTATTATCGATTGCTGCTTAATGCAAGTGTATACACCATTTCAAATCAAACATTTCAGATCATTATGTGTACTACAAAACAACATAACTAACTTGGATTACTGCCCGGCCGAAAACTTCATGTATCTTTTTATTTGAAAGTAGTGCAAAATAGATTGAAGTGTAGAAGTTTTGATTAGGTTTGTATAGTCCTTTTACGCCAAAAAGCTCCATAATTAAAAAAATCGAACTAAAAATGATATGGTAGCATACTCGTTTAACAAGGCTACTTACCCGTTACAAATTCGTTAAAAATTGATACACAGATTACTTATTGTCATGCAAAATTTGCCGTTTGTTCAAAATTATTAAATTCGCTTTAATGTGTTTTCTAGCGATGTTACAATTCAAATTTTTATAAGAATGATATAAAATCACTCATTTTCAAATTTTTACAATATTGGACTCTTAGTAATGCTTATATCATATTCTTACTTTTTAAGAATTATTTCTGTTGAAATGAAAAAGTTTTATCTTATGATTTTACCAACTACTTACTAAGGTAAAGTTGTCGACCACAGAACTGGTGCACAACTGGTAGCGATGAAGAGTTTTTTGCAATTTCATGTTTAATGTCCAGCCTGGATTCTGACCAGTTATACATAGTTATTGAACCAAAAAATTGTCTATGAACAAAGGATATTTTTAAAGCGGCCAAACAAAACAAGCTTTAAATGATTAAAATCTGTCCACAACTTTATAAACAAAAGATAAAGGAAATATTCCATAACAACATTTTAAAATTGTTTCCCATACTTTTGCCAAAAGTCTTGTATAAATTTGTTTAATTCTTAAAATTTGTATACATTTTAAAAAAGAAGACACAATTTTCCATACGTTGATCTATAATATATGTATTTTATCTTTTCCACTAGTTAAATTTATGGATTCAAAATTAACAACAAACAGAAAATTTAGGGAATCTTGGCGTTTTGTAATATATTTTTGTAGACTGCATAGATTATAATAAAAAAACTGAATAATATTATCGTTGTAATTATTTGTTCGAATATTATAGCGATAGTCTTATATAAATCGCATGGATTTCAATTTTAAACAGTATAGGATAATATATCCCTAAAATGAAATTATTATTTTAATAATAGACCATAATGTATGGATAACGATGTCAAAAATATAAGGCGTATGATTTAAAAACGAGGAATTTTTAAAATTTTTAGCTTTTAGTTTAAAACATTTGTACAATTTAAATTTGATCAAATTATTGTTAGCTATTACCTTTTCCCATCTTTCTGGCAATATATGGATTCTGAGCCAAAAGAACTGCTAATCTTTTGAGGCCCAGAACGAATCAAGGCACTATCGGATACTCTGTTCCAAAATGATGCGTATACCAGAGAGATCATACAAACAGTAGTCCATATTTTAAATTCTACCACGAACAAACTAAAATGTCAAAATTAATTAAAAAGAATAATTTTTTGAATTGTGCGAAATGAACATGTCTTGGAAAAGATAAATTAATAAGTGTGTTGAAAAAATTAAAACAAATATGCGTGCTGATGAATTTACGTGTATTAAAGTTTATTTATTCGACAATTTGTAGTTAAAACATCGAGACTTATGAGATGTATAAATCTCCCACATGGGTGTTGAATTCACACCGAACCCGTGTATGTGAGATAGTAATATTTAAAAATAGAGAGTCGGACTACTAAGGTTGAAAAATTCTTAAAACACGGTTTTCATTAAAACTTTTAACCCAAGTATTATTTTATTTGTTTATCCAGTTACCTTTGTAAAGCATGTCAATTATTAAGTTTAATGTCAATTATATTCATTTGTTGTTAATTTGATTAAAATAAGTGACCAAATAAAAATGCGTACTAAAATAATTAAATATTTTCAACAAAACCCAACTTGGTCCTACAAAAAGTTGGCCAAGCATTTAAAGCTCTGCCGTCAAACTGTTTCCAATGTTATTAAACAGTACCGGAATAACTTGTCCGTTGATAGAAAATCTGGTTGAGGTAGAAAGAATGGTCTACAAGATGTTTCTAAAGCCAAAAATAATAGAAAGCATTTTCAAAAGAGCTGTCAACACATCCGGTAGGAAGGCAGTTCGGTTAGCTCAGTGATCGGACTATTTGGTACGAAAAGTTAAAGCTAATACAGGTTTAAAAATATACAAGGTTCAAAATGTCCCTGAACGCGCGGACATTGAAGTCAAGTTTTACAAAAAATATTCTTGCTGCATAATGGATGACGAAACGTATGTTCTGGCAGACTTTTCGTAACTTCCTGGTCAAAAATTGTATGTTGCTGATGCTCGAGGAAATGTTGAGGAAAAGTTTAGGACCCAGAAGCAGACAAAATTTCTCAAAAAGTTCTTGGTATGGCAAGCAATATGCAGTTACAACGGGCTCTATAAATACCGAAATTTTTAATCATGGAATGTTTACAAAAATTGATGCTTCCATTCATAAAAGGCTCAAAAAGTTCATAATGTGTCCACTTATCACTATGGTAAACAAGCCCTTGATTGGTACAAGAACAGTAAAGCGGTATTTGTATCAAGAGAGTCAAATCCTCCAAACTGCCTACAGCTAAGTCTAGTGGAGAGATATTGGGCTCTTGTTAAAAGAGAATTGAAGAGCACAAAAAAGTTGTCGAAAAGTGTGGTAGATTTTAAACGGAGATGTACGACCTGTTCGAGCAAAGTGACAGAAAGCACTATAAAAATATTAATGGAAAAGTTTCCGAAAAAGGTTCAACATTTCATCACTAGTGACTAAAACTATAAAAATATTTTTTTTTTTTTTTGTAAATTGTAATAATAATTTCAATTAATTAAAATATATTAAAACTCTAAGTTTAGTCGTTTCGTTTTTATTAACATATATGTATGCTAAGAATTTTTCGATCTCACTCCTTATCGATTGATACAATAAAATATTCTATACAGATATTGTATTATTTTAAATGTCTATATAGATTTTTACTTATAATTTCTATAAAAATGGAAATATCCTTCTGGCTTAACTGTCATTTCACTCTTGTCTCTGTTTTTCTTTATAAGGAGAAAAGTTAGTTCGGGTAGCTGTAAGATTAGCATTCATAAAGCTGGGATTCTCTTCCAAATTTATTTTTATAATTATTCAATTGAGCTATGATTTGTAATTGGCGCCATTAAGCACCATAACACAGTGGTGGAAATGAAACAAAAGTGGAAATAAATCTCTAACTTTTAAATGAATAGCCTGATTTTTATAAAATTTCCCATGGCTATAGAGATGGTGTTGGTATGTCTAAGTTTTGAATTTAAGCTTATAACACTTAAGACGGATCGAGCCACAGTGCCCCAAAGTGGGGGACCTCGGTTATATCAAAAATTAAAAATTATGCCAAATTTTTGTTTGCGGTGTATTTAGAAGCCATTTATTTTGAAGCTATTAATGAGACTAGCGGAAAAGAAAAATTTTATATATCATGCTGTAGGAAATTATGTCCTCTTTTCAAGAATTTTAAAATTATAGAAGACTTTTTTCAAAAATATGGGAATAAAAAATGATAGCTGACTTTTCTGGAAAATTTTAATTTTTAAAATGCAATAAAAGTTTTTATTTATTAATCGTTTGTTATGAAAATTTACATTTATATAGAAACTTTTGATTGAAATACAAAAGTGAAAAAGAAATTAGTGAATTCTTTTTGACAATCCCACTATACCCAAACAAATTTAAAAAAATCCCAAAATTGTGATTTTTTTGATTTTTGGATTTGTTGAAGACATTAAACTTGGGGCTATGAAATCTCTTTGCGCAATATTGAAGAACATATTGGGACATGTAAATAAGGTCTTAATTTTTTGAAAGCAGCTATGTGATTAGAGTAATTGTTTTTTAAATTTTAAATTTACATAAAAAATAGGTCTACTTTAGAAAGCTCTGAACCACGCAATAATAAGAACTTTGATATCATTTTACCTTTATAATACTTCCTGTAATGCTATCTTTCAGAAAAATAAAATTACATTAATTATCTTTTTTCTTAGTTTCTTTATAATTTAAAATAAATGTTTTTCGAAAAAAATTGCGAAAAAAAACTTTTTTATTTTTTTAAACTTTTGACTCGGTAAAGGTTTTTAAGCAATTTTTTCTCACTATTATTAGTAAATTAGTTGTTAACTAAACAAAAGACATTTCAAGAAAATCGGGTAAGAATTGGATCTGTTATTAGCAAAAAAGGTAGGTACAAAATATAAAATTTTACTTTTCAAATGCGAATAACTCGTAAACTATAAGAGATAATATATGGTTAAAGCAAAGAAAAATTTTACATAATGTTTAATATAACCGAGGTGTCCTACTTTGCGGAATTGTGGCTCGGTCCCGCCTTGGTGTTATAAGTCAAAATTCAAAACTTAAAGTTAGCAACTCCTCCTCTATAGCTGTGGCAAATTTTATTAAAATCATGCTATTCGTTTAGAAGTTATAGATTTATTTTCACTTCTTTTCATTTCCCCCACTGTGTAGCAAGTTGCCTTTACTTAATATTGAACTATTTACATTTAGTATCACTCATACGTCACATATGCTAAATTTATTTAATGTATTATATTGCCATATGTGGCGTATGAAAAATATTTTATATCGAAATTTAAATATAAATCATACGTACCGTAACAAATATGAACTTTTGTAGATTTTGAGAAAATTTTGTGTTTCATTAGAATTTGAGATTAGTTTTAAGTTAAGATATAAGAAAAGAGACTTACCTTTATTCTTAATTGTAGAATGATGCAAAGGAAAATGCATGCAACTGTGAAAATAAAATAGAATATAATCTAAGAAGCATGGTTTTTAAATTTATTTTAAGGCACTTAAACATATGTTAATGATTTTTTTGTAACTGCTCTCTATCAAAATTGTAAGTATATGTTTCATCTTCTTAAAAGTACCAAATTCCTAACACTCTCCGAAACCGAATATCTAGTTAAACTCTATTAATGTACCTACACAAAATGTTTACTATAACCTATTATTATCTTTTCTTGAAATTCGATTGAAACATCAGTTCGATGTTTTTGAATTGTTGCTAACAATTTATATTTACAACTGGTATTTTGCACAATTTTTGTTTGTTCTTTTTCCAAACACATATGTACCTCATTTATATCTATCAATATACATTATGTCTTCCATTGCAAGAACTTGCATACTTTTCTCTGCATTCTTCTACAATCGCCCTTGATCAGGTATGATTTGTCAAACACTGTTAACGCCTTAAAGTTCTGCAAAGCCATTGATGAAAACCGACAAAATCTTCTTCATCACATTTCGTTTGTTAATAATGAATACGTGATTGGTTTTTTTTGTTTGTTTCATTTTCCATTTGCCAAAAATCATTTAGACAACACAAGTTGCTGTTGGTGTATGGTATCTATGAAAATCAACAAACAGGAAAGTAATTTGTGTGATTCTTTATGAAAGTTGCCTGCTTCGTTAAGGAATGTGAGGAAAACCAACTATTTTTCTTTAGAATTGAAGAAAACAGAATTGATATTTGTTTTATATTTTACTATTTATTAACGTATGTTTTGTATATTTAAAGAAAATTTTGGAAATGTTTTTTGATTTTCGGTGCTCCCAAGGTCTAGTCTCGCTTATAGACTCATCTTTAGTCTTGTGTAGTCTATAGTTTCTTCTTTTTATAGAGTTTTTATAGATATGAATCGGAATTTTTATAGATATGAATCGGAATTCATTATGTGAGATTCAACTACTGATTCGCCTATTCACTGAACCGCATTCCCATTCGTCAACCGTTCACACCGCTTCACTGTATAAAAGCTAGCTCCAAATTTGTTGCTAATTCTCTCTGCTTTTAATTTCCTTAGTTTGCAGCAATGCGTTTACTTCACTTAAAAAGTTCGAAATTAAAAGCCAATTTCCTTCAGAACTTAACATGGCACCCATTATATTTTCTGGGGTAAATGTGCATCCTATCTCTGCCTCAACTACTGGTCTGATATTCCCGAATCAGTGCATTTTAAACAACATCATGTACGTTCTTGGTCTCCATGCATGTTGGTCAATTCAGTCAATCATCATTCCCCGTGGCCTCTCAGGAAGTAGGAGATGTTATCTTCCCATGTGATCAAGGTTTTGTTATGCTCCCAAACCTCTCTTTCGCGACTGTTCTCATCTACGTTTGTTTCCTTTGGATAATACTCTCTATAAAGCCTGTAAGCAGCTAAGTACAGTCACATATACACATATGTTTTCCATTGATATGGTTCTGTAACCACTATACACTCAAAAGACAGCTCTTCCGAAAAGTGACATTACATTTTTCCGTGTTGTGGTTCTAATTGCTTTTGCCCAAAAAGGTATTATTGACATCGTTACATCGTTACTTTCTCTCGGACCCCCACTATTTGGGATAATTCTGACCAATGCATTGCTTACTGCTGCTGCCTTTTCGCAGACGTATTTACTGAAGTTGAGTCTTTAATCAATCACAACTCCTAGATATATTATTGTTGTTGTCGATTTAATATCTGCTGCACCTACTTTGATAGTAAGCGATATCTTCTTTCTTTGACTGCATAAACTGATTCGGTTTTTTCATCTGCTAGTTCCAAAACTGAATTTTTGAGCTTCTTTATGATCCAAATGGATTAAATTTTGCTTAAAAATAATGGCCTTATTACAAAAGCTATACCAACGGCAAATGCGATAAGGATGGTGACACTTTCTTTATAGTATTTTCGATATCTTTAAGGTTTCCTAACATGTCTGCCCTTTTGAAAAAAGTAATTTCACTATTTTCCCATTTTTCCCATGAAGTTGGGGACATTCGCTATCATTTTTAACGTAGCACTCAACTTCCTATCATACCAAATGCTTTCCGGATGTTCTCGTCTATAGTCTCGTCTATACTATCATCAACAGTTTCGTCTATATTCTTGTCGACAGTCTCGTCTATAGTCTCAGCTACAATTACATCTACAGGCTCGTCTACAGTATCGTATATCATCCCGTATATATACTCCGTTACATACACGTGTGTATTCTGATCTATAGTCTCTTCCATACTCTTATTTGTAGTTTTGTCTACTGTTGCGTCTACAGACGTCTCGCCTAAAGCCTCGTCTATTGTCCCGATTATTGTCTTGTCTATATTCTCGTTAATAGCCTAGGTAACAGTCTCGTCTATTCTCTCGTGTATTGTCTCGACTATTGTCTCATTGTATATTAATTATCTCGTCTCTTGTTTTGTCTATAGTCCCGTCTATAGTTTCGTATATAGTCTCGTCTACAGCCTCGTCTATAGTATTGTATATAGCTTCGTTTATAGTCTCGTCTATACTCTCGTCTATAGTGTCGTCTATAGTTTCGTCTATAGTGTCGTCTATAGTCTCTTTTATAGTCTCGTCTATAGTCTCAACTACAGTATCGTCTATAGTCTCGTCTATAGTCTTGTCTATAGTCTCGTCTAAAGTGTCGTCTATAGTCTCGTCTATAGTCTTGTCTATAGTCTCGTCTATAGTGTCGTCTATAGTCTCTTTTATAGTCTCGTTTATAGTCTCAACTACAGTATCGTCTATCGTCTCGGCTATAGTGTCGTATTGTCTGGTTTTTAGTCTTATCTATATTGTCGTCAATAGTTTCGTCTATAGTGCCGTCTATAGTGCCGTCTATAGTCTCGTCTCTAGTCTCGTCTACAGTCTCGTCTATAGTCTCGTCTATAGTCTCGTCTATAGTCTCGTCTATAGTCTCGTCTATAGTCTCGTCTATAGTCTCAACTACAGTATCGTCTATCGTCTCGGCTATAGTGTCGTATTGTCTGGTTTTTAGTCTTATCTATATTGTCGTCAATAGTTTCGTCTATAGTGCCGTCTATAGTGCCGTCTATAGTCTCGTCTCTAGTCTCGTCTACAGTCTCGTCTATAGTCTCGTCTATAGTCTCGTCTATAGTCTCGTCTATAGTCTCGTCTATAGTCTCGTCTATAGTCTCGTCTATAGTCTCGTCTATAGTCTCGTCTATAGTCTCGTCTATAGTCTCGTCTATAGTCTCGTCTATAGTCTCGTCTATAGTCTCGTCTATAGTCTTGTCTATAGTCTCGTCTATAGTCTCGTCTATAGTCTCGTCTATAGTCTCGTCTATAGTCTCGTCTATAGTCTTGTCTATAGTCTCGTCTATAGTCTCGTCTATAGTCTCGTCTATAGTCTCGTCTATAGTCTCATCTATAATCTCGTCTATAGTCTTGTCTATAGTCTCGTCTATAGTCTCGTCTATAGTCTCGTCTATAGTCTCGTCTATAGTCTCGTCTATAGTCTCGTCTATAGTCTTGTCTATAGTCTCGTCTATAGTCTCGTCTATAGTCTCGTCTATAGTCTCTGTTGAATCTTGTAGAAAATAAATAGTTAGTGACTGTACATTAGAATTGTAGGTATTGAACGTGTAGATGCAAACACACATGCAGGTAGAATAAGGATACACTTCATTGTTATGGTTGCATGTGTTGTGTAGCATAGAACACAATGTTCATCCTACGATCTCAGCAAGAGATCAATAGTTTAAGGAAATATTTTCCCACCCTTATTAAAGGGTCAGGAATAATATTCTATAAATAGATTTAAGTGTATATACTACTAATGCATACCACTTGGGTTGCAGGTAGTTTAAAATTTAGTTATAATATATTTTCTGTTTGTTTACCTAGTATTAAGATTTGTAAATAAAACATTCAGTTCAATTTAATAACCCAAGGGTAAAGCATTCGTGTTTCAATTCGACAGTTGCCGCGAGATCTACATTTATTGGTGACCCCAAGTGTTTTTTTTTTATACGCGCCGTGAAAAAAAAAAAAGAATAAATAAATAAAGAAAATATTCAAAAAATAAAAGTGTAAAAAATAAAAAATAAATTACAAGTAGCAGAAGAAGGTAAGTGTTGTTTGTATAAGTTTTTATTTATTAGTTTAATCATTAGTATATTTTTATTTTGGAATAAAATAAAAATACTACGAATACTTGATAAAAATTTGTTGAAACTTTAAAATAATTATTATTAAAGAAATTTAATAATAATTGTTATTGAAGATTGTTTTGAAAACAACAACAAATTGAAATCAGGAATCATTAAACTGAATTTTTTTTTATATAATATATATATATATATATATTTTCATATTTAAATTTTTAACATAATGGAGCCCATTCTGGTAGTGAAAGAGCAGGATATGTTAGGGAATAAAATAGCTTCCTTATACAATTCTCTGAGCTCGTTAGCTCAGAGCAATGTAGGTAAGCAGGAACTGGCTGAGAAGGTAAAAGGATTGCGAGAATCCTTTAGAACTTTCAGTTCAGAATTTGAAAAGAATGATAGGGAACTGAGACCACCATCTTCCACTTTGGAAAGAAATCCGTATTTTAAGGGAGATTTCGTGGAAAAAGTGAGGAAAGCTGCAAACAATTTCGAATGTTTGTATAGACAAATAAAAGAAAGAATGGCACAGGAAGAAGGACAAACCAAACCATCTTCTGCCGATGCTTCTGTCGCTCCTTCTGCTCCGATGTTACAGAAGACAAGTCCTGAACTCGGAGAGGTGAGTGCTATAAAAGAGCCTTTCAATTACGGTCAGAAAAGCAAGAATGCTGGTTTGATCCGGCAATTTCAGTATGTTCTGGACGATTTAGAGACGAAAATTAATAAATTCAACAGTAAAGAAGTTACTGTTGAAATAGTTAAAGATAAATATAAAATTGCGGAAAATATGTTTTTGCAATATATGGGAGAATTTCCGGATGATGAACTCACGGAAGTCTTCTATTCTTTACGAGACTCATATCAGGAGATTCCTGGTATAGAGAATCATTTAAAATCCCTTCCGTTCACTCTGCCATCAATTGACATACCAACATTTGATGGGCAGTTTACAGAATGGGATACATTCAGTGAATTGTTTGAGCAGCTGATATTAGCGCAGGCAATTCCTAAAACACAAAAAATGTGTATTTTGAAAGCAAAACTGTCTGGAGAAGCTTTGAAAAAAGTTTCAAAGTTGCCTTCCAGAGAGGAAAATTTCGATGTAGCTTGGAAGATCTTGAAGGATTATTATTCCAATAATAGGGCTACAACATCGATTTATTTTAAATCCATTCTTGATGCTCCGTTTGTTCAATATAACTCACAAAGTGTCAAGAATTTTTTGGAAATTGTGAATGAAAGTTTGCAGGCTTTAAACGCTGTAAATATTAGCGCAGAAGATCGGTATCAAGCGCTAATGTGTTTCATTTTGCAAAGAAAATTGGATGATCAATTAAGAATCCAATTTGAACAGCATTTGGGAAGGTCGCGAGAACTACCAAAAGTGGAAAGTCTCGTAGAATATATCAATCAAATGCAGTACTCATTAGAAGCTAGCCAGCAGTTCAGTGGGGACTATAGGTTACGTACATTTAAAGAAAATAGCAAAGGATCTTGGAGGGTGAACAAATCTTCAGGATGGTATCATAATAGGAAATCAGAAGGGCAAAATATGAATAGCGTTTCTAATATAGGAAACCTTAAATGTATTTTAGGTTGCTCAATAGGACACAGGTTATATAGATGTTCTAAATTTAAAAGCCTCTCTGTAAAGGAGAGACTGGAAAATGTAATGAAGTTTAATGTATGTAGGAAGTGCCTAGAGACAGGACATTTTTCGAGAAAATGTGCTACCAATTTCCAATGCAAAATATGCAAAGGGGTCCATAATACCCTTCTTCATGATGAAGAAACTTCAAAACAAAAAACTGTTATTGTGAACAGTGATACAACCGAAAGTGAAGAGGACTGTGTAATGCTATCAACAGCAGTAGTTCAGGTAAAAACGGGAGACAATAAGTGGATAAATTGTCGAGTTTTGTTAGATGGGGGATCTCAATTAAATATAATGACCAAGGAATTTAAGAGAAAACTTAAATTGAGCGGTCAGAAGATAAACAGGAATATTGAGGGTTTACAAATGAAAAAGTCAAGAGTACAGGAGAAGATAGGAATAAATATAAGATCAAACGTATCCGAATATGAAACATTCCTGAACGCTGTAGTAATGGATAAATTTGTATCTAGTATTCCGAGCTCGAATATGATGGCAGGATCGTTTCCAGAGACGATTAAATTGGCGGATCCAAATTACAATATTCCAAAAGGAATTGATTTGCTTCTTTCAAATCAATTTTTGTTTGACCTAATAATTGATGGAAAGATTCAAGATGAAGGATCTAGGACAAAGTTGCAAAATACTAAATTAGGTTGGGTAGCATATAGCATGACAAGGTTAGATGGGTCTATACCAGGAAATAATATTGTTGCAGTTGAAACCACGTGTGACAAAATATTGGAAAAATTTTGGGAAATTGAGGAAGTTCCACAAATAAATAAACTTTCAGTGATGGAAAAGGAATGCGAAAAATTATTTGATGAAAAGGTTAATAGAACATCTGATGGTAAATTTAGAGTAGCTTTACCTTTTAAAGATGATGTAGGAAAGCTAGGAAATTCTAGATTTATCGCGAAGAGAAGGTTCCACGCACTTGAGAGAAAATTGGAAAGGAATCCGCATATAAAGGATCAATACGATCAATTTATGCAACAGTATTTGGAAATGGGACATATGGAGGAAATATCCAATGAAAAATTTATTAATAATGGTTATTATTTACCACATCACTGCGTACTTAGACCTGAAAGTACAACAACTAAGTTGAGAGTAGTATTTGATGCTTCTTGTAAGACTACAAATAATATATCACTGAATGACATGTTGCATACGGGTCCAAGACTTCAAGATGATTTATTTAATATATTGTTAAGATTTAGAAAGCATCGATATGTATTTTCAGCTGACGTGGAGAAAATGTACCGGCAAATTTGGGTAGAAAAAGCTGATAGAAAATATCAGTTAATATTTTGGCGTTGGAACCAAAATCAACAAATTAAGACATATGCTCTTAAGACTGTCACTTATGGTACAGCATCTGCACCATACTTAGCTGTAAAATGCTTACAAAAAATTGCAGATTGGAAAACAAGCCAATTTCCAGAAGAATCGGCAGTTATTAAAAGTGATTTTTATATGGATGATTTGATGACAGGAGGTAACTGTCTAGAATCAGTTAGGAGGTTGAGAAAAAACATTGATATTATTTTGATGGAATTTGGTATGCCATTAAGGAAGTGGTGTGCAAATGAGAAAACCATTCTTGAGGATGTGTGTGAAAACAATATTGAGTGTAATCTTAATATAGATTCGGATATTTCCAATGTTATAAAGGCACTCGGTGTGGTGTGGAATCCACAAACGGACAAACTAAGTCTAAAATGTAATTGGGAAATATCTAAAAAAGTGTCTAAAAGGAATATATTAAGCGAAATTTCTAGATTATTTGATCCGCTAGGATTAGTAGGGCCAGTAGTAGTTAATACAAAAATGCTGTTGCAAGAGTTGTGGAAGATGAAAATTGACTGGGATGAAAATGTCCCTGATAATATTAAATCCAAATGGATAAATATAAGAGACAATTTTGGATGTCTTAATCAGGTTACAGTGCCTAGACATTTTATTTGTGACAAACCAACACAAATAGAATTACATGGTTTTTGCGATGCATCAATGAAAGCATATGGTGCAGCCATATATGTAAGGTCGGTTGATACCTATGGTACGGTACATTCTCAGTTAGCGGCATCTAAATCAAGAATAGCTCCTATTAAAATTCTTACATTGCCACGATTAGAGCTCTGTGCAAGTGTGCTATTAGTTGAGTTAATGAAAGTAGTAATTGAAAGTTTGAAGGATAAGTTTGATAATATTTTCTTTTATACAGATTCTTCGATTGTTTTGAGTTGGCTTAAATTAGATCCAGCACGATTGCAAATATTTGTATCAAATAGAGTAAGTTTTATTCAGGAAAATAGTGACATGAACAATTGGAAACATGTCAGGTCTGAGGAAAATCCAGCGGATCTTATTTCCAGAGGATTGTTAGGGAAGGAATTAGTCAACAATGAATTTTGGTTTAAAGGTCCAAAATTCTTATTGAGTAAAACACCCTACGTTTCTACCATTGATAATAAATGTGAAATACCGGAAATTAAAAAGATAGCAAAAATTTGTATGATTCAAAAAAGTGAATTTATTTTTGATAAAATAAATCATAGGAACAAATTTAATAATTTTCAGAATATAATTGCTTATGTTCATAAGTTTATACATTTAATTAGAAGAGGAGATACAAAACCCTTCATGTATTTTAAGAAAAAAGCTTTGACTACAATTGTAAAAGATATTCAGAAAACCCATTTTTCAGAAGAAATTAAGTATTTAAATTCAAGGAAACAGCTACCTAAAAATTCAAATTTGACAACATTGTCGCCATTTATGGATAAGGAGGGCATAATCAGAGTAGGTGGACGATTAGAAAACAGTGGGTTGTTGTATGAAGCAAGACATCCAATTCTTCTGCCCTATAAAGATAACATTGTAAATTTGCTGATAGAAAAATTGCATAGAGAACATTTACATATAGGTCCACAAGGATTACTAGCAATAACTCGACAGCAATTTTGGCCACTTAGAGGACGTCAATTAGTAAAGAAAATAGTCAACAAGTGCTACAGATGTTTCAGATTAAATCCCAGACAGTTACATCAGTTAATGGGTAACTTACCGGAAGATCGTGTCATAAGAACACGTCCATTTTTAAATGTAGGAATTGATTTTCTTGGCCCTATAACAATTCATTATAAAGTTAGAGGAAAGAAAACAGACAAATCATATGTTTGTGTATTTGTTTGTTTTGCAACAAAAGCTGTGCATTTGGAAGTAGTATCAGATCTAACTTCCGCAGCATTTATAGGTTCATTAAAAAGATTTGTAGCAAGACGTGGATGTCCTTTGAAGATATTTTCAGATAATGCTACAAATTTTGTAGGAGCTGCAAATAGCCTAATTGAAATACGAAAATTGTTCTGCGAAAAAGAACATATTGATAACATAAATAAATTTTGTGGTGTCAAAGGTATTGAGTGGTTGAATATACCTGCAAGATCTCCACATGTGGGCGGATTATGGGAAGCTTGCGTGAAGTCCGTGAAAAAACATTTTTATAAAATGACAGAGGGGACAATGACATACGAAGAACTTTATACCTTAATGACACAAATAGAGGGAATACTAAATTCACGTCCGTTAACTCCGTTGTCCGATGATCCAAATGACTTGCATGTCTTGACACCTGGGCATTTTCTAATTGGGGAACCCTTATGTACATTTAACGATTCTTCTTGTAATAAAAGCTATCATGGAATGCGCGAGCATTGGAAAGCTGTACAATCCAATACGGAAACGTTTTGGGAACGTTGGTCATCAGAGTATTTATCTGAGTTACAAAAAAGGTTTAAATGGAAAAACCCTTCGGAAAATATAAAATCTGGCACTTTGGTGTTACTGAAAGAGGATAATGTTCCTCCCATGAGCTGGAGGCGGGGGAGGGTCATCCGAACTATATTAGGTTCGGATGGATTATGTAGAATGGTGGACGTAAGGACCAGCAATGGGGAAACGAAGAGATCAATCCACAATGTTTGTCCTTTTCCCACTGAAGAAAACGAAAATGAAATTCTGAACAAATCATTCAGGAACATTTCGTATTCTACAAAAAATAACAGCATGGTCAATCCATCTGTAAATAATGATAATGTTATGATTACTAGAAACAAATATAATGAAAATAAGTATAAACAAAAAAATAATATAAAAAATAAAAATGTAATATATATATTTTTAACGTTATTATCCATTATAAGTCCGGTTAGGTCTCAAGTAAAAATTAATAATATTAAGAATGAGGCAGGGATATTCTTCGATAGAGTAGCAACGGTCGGGTTAACGAAAACATCATGGAGCATCACCGTACATATCAATATAAGCGAGTATGTAACAGCCGTGTACTCCCTGAGTGAAGCTATGACGTCCCTCGGTAAGCTGGAAACCAAAGAAGCAGTATATCAGTCGTCATCATACCAAAATTTGCAGTCCTTATACGAACGAATTGATAATAGGCATGAGATGATTATGGCTTCTACTTCAAAAAGACAAAAGAGGTCCTTTTTGCCTTTTGTGGGTGGCGTATTGCATTCCATGTTTGGACTGATGGACGAAGAACATGCCGAAGAAGTCTCGCAGAAATTAAAAGAAAGTGCAACAAAAGACGAATATTTACTAAACCTTGTCGGGAATTTATCATCTGTGCAAGATATGACAATGGATATAATTCGCAAACAAAACAAAGCAGTATTTAAAGACATAGAAAAACTAAGTGGATCCATTAAAGCTCTTGAAGGAGAAATTCATGATACCAAGGATGAAGCGACTCGAGTTGCAGCCATAGCAAATATTTTGACATCTTTAGAAGTTTTGGAGAGAATTCAAAACGACATGATTGGAGCTATATTTGATACTAAAGGAAATTTCCTTAATGGAATTTTACCAATGAAAAAGTTCAAAACTCAAATTGAACTTATTAAAGCAAATCTAAACAAAAATATAAAATTACCAACTGAAGATCCGATGGAGCTAGCCAAAGTTTCGAGAGTGTCTACAAGAACAACAGCTGATTTTGTACTCTTCAGCATTCAACTGCCTTTAATAAACCATGACATTTTTCATGCATATGAGGTATACCAATATCCTACAACTCATGATGGATTCTCAATAAACATCCATATAAGTAGCAGATACTTCCTCATCGACAACAGAAAGGCGCTGTATTACATTTTGGACGACGGAAATTTTGAGCACTGTCAGAGAATGAGCGACCTAACTATTTGTCATCAGGTGCATCCATTGTTTAGTACTAGATCTGTAACTAATTGCGAAATACAGTTATTCCTGAGGTCGAAGAAAATACCGGATAGCTGTGAAATAGAAATCAAAAAACTTCATAACTATTGGCGTCAAACGCACTCACGAAATACTTGGATTTTCTCAGTGTATGAAGCAACACCAGTAGAAGTGACATGCAATGAAAAAGTACAACATATTACTCTCCATGGTTCAGGCATATTGAGAATGGAAGCTGATTGTCACTTGGAAGCAGCAGATCTTCATTTGTGGGCGTATGATACATATACAACAGATATTGATTATGTATTTCCAGCTATGAATATATCTACATCTATTCCAAAAATAAACCATTTGAAACTAAGCAGCGAGATGGAGATATATAAGATTGCAGACATTCCGAAAGAAACAACCATTTTTGGTTTTCCACTAGTAGACGGTCACCATTTAAATCACTACAAGATAAGTATTTCAACAATTATCATCATTGTGGTCATCATTTTTGCCTTATTCTGGATACTAAGAAGAATTTTCCAGATTTCATCAACCTATTTGCCAGCCACCGTTGCGCTACCTCGTCTAGATAGGGTATATTAAGTATTACTGTTAACATATAATAATTTTTTTTGTTGAAAGATTAGGATCTTTCAAGGCCGGCAGTATGTTGAATCTTGTAGAAAATAAATAGTTAGTGACTGTACATTAGAATTGTAGGTATTGAACGTGTAGATGCAAACACACATGCAGGTAGAATAAGGATACACTTCATTGTTATGGTTGCATGTGTTGTGTAGCATAGAACACAATGTTCATCCTACGATCTCAGCAAGAGATCAATAGTTTAAGGAAATATTTTCCCACCCTTATTAAAGGGTCAGGAATAATATTCTATAAATAGATTTAAGTGTATATACTACTAATGCATACCACTTGGGTTGCAGGTAGTTTAAAATTTAGTTATAATATATTTTCTGTTTGTTTACCTAGTATTAAGATTTGTAAATAAAACATTCAGTTCAATTTAATAACCCAAACAGGGTAAAGCATTCGTGTTTCAATTCGACAGTTGCCGCGAGATCTACATTTAGTCTCGTCTATAGTCTCATCTATAATCTCGTCTATAGTCTTGTCTATAGTCTCGTCTATAGTCTCGTCTATAGTCTCGTCTATGGTGTCGTCTATAGTTTCGTCTATAGTGTCGTCTATAGTCCCTTTTATAGTCACGTCTATTGTCTCAGCTACAGTATCGTCTATAGTCTCGTCTATAGTGTCGTCTATAGTCTCTTTTATAGTCTCGTCTATAGTCTCAACTACAGTATCGTCTATAGTCTCGTCTATAGTGTCGTATTGTCTGGTTTTTAGTCTTATCTATATTGTCGTCAATAGTCTCGTCTATAGTCTTGTCTATAGTCTCGTCTATAGTCTCGTCTATAGTCTCCTCTATAGTCTCGTCTATAGTCTCGTCTATATTCTCGTCTATAGTCTCGTCTATAGTCTCGTCTATAGTCTCGTATATAGTCTCGTCTATAGTCTCGTCTATAGTCTCGTCTATAGTCTCGTCTATAGTCTTGTCTATAGTCTCGTCTATAGTCTCGTCTATAGTCTCGTCTATAGTCTTGTCTATAGTCTCGTCTATAGTCTCGTCTATAGTCTCGTCTATAGTCTCGTCTATAGTCTTGTCTATAGTCTCGTGTATAGTCTTGTCTATAGTCTCGTCTATAGTCTCGTCTATAGTCTCGTCTATAGTCTCGTCTATAGTCTCGTCTATAGTCTTGTCTATAGTCTCGTCTATAGTCTCGTCTATAGTCTCGTCTATATTCTCGTCTATAGTCTCGTCTATAGTCTCGTCTATAGTCTCGTATATAGTCTCGTCTATAGTCTCGTCTATAGTCTCGTCTATAGTCTTGTCTATAGTCTCGTCTATAGTCTCGTCTATAGTCTCGTCTATAGTCTCGTCTATAGTCTCGTCTATAGTCTTGTCTATAGTCTCGTCTATAGTCTCGTCTATAGTCTCGTCTATAGTCTCGTCTATAGTCTCATCTATAGTCTCGTCTATGGTCTTGTCTATAGTCTCGTCTATAGTCTCGTCTTTAGTCTCGTCTATAGTCTCGTCGATAGTCTCGTCTATAGTCTCTTTTATAGTCTCGTCTATAGTCTCAACTACAGTATCGTCTATAGTCTCGTCTATAGTGTCGTATTGTCTGGTTTTTAGTCTTATCTATATTGTCGTCAATAGTCTCGTCTATAGTCTTGTCTATAGTCTCGTCTATAGTCTCGTCTATAGTCTCCTCTATAGTCTCGTCTATAGTCTCGTTTATAGTCTCGTCTATAGTCTCGTCTATAGTCTCCTCTATAGTCTCGTCTATAGTCTCGTCTATATTCTCGTCTATAGTCTCGTCTATAGTCTCGTCTATAGTCTCGTATATAGTCTCGTCTATAGTCTCGTCTATAGTCTCGTCTATAGTCTCGTCTATAGTCTTGTCTATAGTCTCGTCTATAGTCTCGTCTATAGTCTCGTCTATAGTCTCGTCTATAGTCTCGTCTATAGTCTTGTCTATAGTCTCGTCTATAGTCTCGTCTATAGTCTCGTCTATAGTCTCGTCTATAGTCTCATCTATAGTCTCGTCTATGGTCTTGTCTATAGTCTCGTCTATAGTCTCGTCTTTAGTCTCGTCTATAGTCTCGTCGATAGTCTCGTCTATAGTCTCTTTTATAGTCTCGTTTATAGTCTCAACTACAGTATCGTCTATCGTCTCGGCTATAGTGTCGTATTGTCTGGTTTTTAGTCTTATCTATATTGTCGTCAATAGTTTCGTCTATAGTGCCGTCTATAGTGCCGTCTATAGTCTCGTCTCTAGTCTCGTCTATAGTCTCGTCTATAGTCTCGTCTATAGTCTCGTCTATAGTCTCGTCTATAGTGTCGTCTATAGTCTCTTTTATAGTCTCGTCTATAGTCTCAACTACAGTATCGTCTATAGTCTCGTCTATAGTGTCGTATTGTCTGGTTTTTAGTCTTATCTATATTGTCGTCAATAGTCTCGTCTATAGTCTTGTCTATAGTCTCGTCTATAGTCTCGTCTATAGTCTCCTCTATAGTCTCGTCTATAGTCTCGTCTATATTCTCGTCTATAGTCTCGTCTATAGTCTCGTCTATAGTCTCGTATATAGTCTCGTCTATAGTCTCGTTTATAGTCTCGTCTATAGTCTCGTCTATAGTCTCCTCTATAGTCTCGTCTATAGTCTCGTCTATATTCTCGTCTATAGTCTCGTCTATAGTCTCGTCTATAGTCTCGTATATAGTCTCGTCTATAGTCTCGTCTATAGTCTCGTCTATAGTCTCGTCTATAGTCTTGTCTATAGTCTCGTCTATAGTCTCGTCTATAGTCTCGTCTATAGTCTCGTCTATAGTCTCGTCTATAGTCTTGTCTATAGTCTCGTCTATAGTCTCGTCTATAGTCTCGTCTATAGTCTCGTCTATAGTCTCATCTATAGTCTCGTCTATGGTCTTGTCTATAGTCTCGTCTATAGTCTCGTCTATAGTCTCGTCTATAGTCTCGTCTATAGTCTCGTCTATAGTCTCTTTTATAGTCTCGTTTATAGTCTCAACTACAGTATCGTCTATCGTCTCGGCTATAGTGTCGTGTTGTCTGGTTTTTAGTCTTATCTATATTGTCGTCAATAGTTTCGTCTATAGTGCCGTCTATAGTGCCGTCTATAGTCTCGTCTCTAGTCTCGTCTATAGTCTCGTCTATAGTCTCGTCTATAGTCTCGTCTATAGTCTCGTCTATAGTCTCGTCTATAGTCTTGTCTATAGTCTCGTCTATAGTCTCGTCTATAGTCTCGTCTATAGTCTCGTCTATAGTCTCGTCTATAGTCTCGTCTATAGTCTCGTCTACAGTCTCGTCTATACTCTCGTATATAGTGTCGTCTATAGTCTTTTTTATAGTCACGTCTATAGTCTCAACTACAGTATCGTCTATAGTCTCGTCTATAGTGTCGTCTATAGTCTCTTTTATAGTCTCGTCTATAGTCTCAACTACAGTATCGTCTATAGTCTCGTCTATAGTGTCGTATTGTCTGGTTTTTAGTCTTATCTATATTGTCGTCAATAGTCTCGTCTATAGTCTTGTCTATAGTCTCGTCTATAGTCTCGTCTATAGTCTCGTCTATAGTCTCGTGTATAGTCTCGTCTACAGTCTCGTCTATACTCTCGTCTATAGTCTCGTCTATAGTCTCGTCTATAGTCTCGTGTATAGTCTCGTCTACAGTCTCGTCTATACTCTCGTCTATAGTGTCGTCTATAGTTTCGTCTATAGTGTCGTCTATAGTCTCTTTTATAGTCACGTCTATAGTCTCAGCTACAGTATCGTCTATAGTCTCGTCTATAGTTTCGTCTATAGTCTCTTTTATAGTCTCGTCTATAGTCTCAACTACAGTATCGTCTATAGTCTCGTCTATAGTGTCGTATTGTCTGGTTTTTAGTTTTATCTATATTGTCGTCAATAGTCTCGTCTATAGTCTTGTCTATAGTCTCGTCTATAGTCTCGTCTATAGTCTCCTCTATAGTCTCGTCTATAGTCTCGTCTATATTCTCGTCTATAGTCTCGTCTATAGTCTCGTCTATAGTCTCGTATATAGTCTCGTCTATAGTCTCGTTTATAGTCTCGTCTATAGTCTCGTCTATAGTCTCCTCTATAGTCTCGTCTATAGTCTCGTCTATATTCTCGTCTATAGTCTCGTCTATAGTCTCGTCTATATTCTCGTCTATAGTCTCGTCTATAGTCTCGTCTATAGTCTCGTATATAGTCTCGTCTATAGTCTCGTCTATAGTCTCGTCTATAGTCTCGTCTATAGTCTTGTCTATAGTCTCGTCTATAGTCTCGTCTATAGTCTCGTCTATAGTCTTGTCTATAGTCTCGTCTATAGTCTCGTCTATAGTCTCGTCTATAGTCTCGTCTATAGTCTTGTCTATAGTCTCGTGTATAGTCTCGTCTACAGTCTCGTCTATACTCTCGTCTATAGTGTCGTCTATAGTTTCGTATATAGTGTCGTCTATAGTCTCTTTTATAGTCACGTCTATTGTCTCAGCTACAGTATCGTCTATAGTCTCGTCTATAGTGTCGTCTATAGTCTCTTTTATAGTCTCGTCTATAGTCTCAACTACAGTATCGTCTATAGTCTCGTCTATAGTGTCGTATTGTCTGGTTTTTAGTCTTATCTATATTGTCGTCAATAGTCTCGTCTATAGTCTTGTCTATAGTCTCGTCTATAGTCTCGTCTATAGTCTCGTCTATAGTCTCGTCTATAGTCTCGTCTATAGTCTCGTCTATAGTCTCGTCTACAGTCTCGTCTATACTCTCGTATATAGTGTCGTCTATAGTCTTTTTTATAGTCACGTCTATAGTCTCAACTACAGTATCGTCTATAGTCTCGTCTATAGTGTCGTCTATAGTCTCTTTTATAGTCTCGTCTATAGTCTCAACTACAGTATCGTCTATAGTCTCGTCTATAGTGTCGTATTGTCTGGTTTTTAGTCTTGTCTATATTGTCGTCAATAGTCTCGTCTATAGTCTTGTCTATAGTCTCGTCTATAGTCTCGTCTATAGTCTCGTCTATAGTCTCGTCTATAGTCTTGTCTATAGTCTCGTCTATAGTCTCGTCTATAGTCTCGTCTATAGTCTCGTCTATAGTCTCGTGTATAGTCTCGTCTACAGTCTCGTCTATACTCTCGTCTATAGTGTCGTCTATAGTTTCGTCTATAGTGTCGTCTATAGTCTCTTTTATAGTCACGTCTATAGTCTCAGCTACAGTATCGTCTATAGTCTCGTCTATAGTGTCGTCTATAGTCTCTTTTATAGTCTCGTCTATAGTCTCAACTACAGTATCGTCTATAGTGTCGTATTGTCTGGTTTTTAGTCTTATCTATATTGTCGTCAATAGTCTCGTCTATAGTCTTGTCTATAGTCTCGTCTATAGTCTCGTCTATAGTCTCGTCTATAGTCTCCTCTATAGTCTCGTCTATAGCCTCGTCTATATTCTCGTCTATAGTCTCGCTTATAGTCTCGTCTATAGTCTCGTCTATAGTCTCGTCTATAGTCTCGTATATAGTCTCGTTTATAGTCTCGTCTATGGTTTCGTCTATACTCTCGTCTATTGTGTCGTCTATGGTCTCTTTTATAGTCTCGTCTATAGTCTCAACTACAGTATCGTCTATAGTCTCGTCTATAGTGTCGTAATGTCTGGTTTTTAGTCTTATCTATATTGTAGTCAATAGTATTGGCTATAGTCTCTGCTATTCTCACGTATATCGTTTTGTCTATAGTCTCGTTTATAGTCTCGTCTACAGTCTCGTCTATAGTCTCGTCTATAGCTTCGGTTATAGCTTCATTTATAGTCTCATCTATAGTCCCGTCTACAATCTCGTCTCTTTTATACTATCATCTTCAGTTTCGTATCTGCTTTTGTCTGTAAATCCATTTATAAACCGTTTATATTTAGTCCCGCGTGTTTTCTGATCTATATTCTCATCAAAAGTGTCGTAGTTATTTGCGTCATAGTAGGTTCAATTATTTATTGTCGTCTTACTTCAAATACACCTACTTATGTGTAAATTTGGGGAACAATTTATTTAAGAGACTAGTTCATTGTCTACTAGCAGTTCTACTGATTTCAAAGTTTTCAGAAACTTGTGTGGCCATCGTGCAAAAAATAATATGTTTCAAAATTAATTATACTGAGCCCATCTGTACTGAGATGTAAATAAACATAATTAACACATGCCAAACAAGGATAAATAATTGAAATATTTGTATAAATATATATATTAAAATACGGCATATTGTACAAATTATGTGGTTTCAATCATAACAGCCAACATACACATAAAAAAACGCTAGTTATTCCCCGAATAAATACAACAAATAAAATGATAGACGAGCTTTCACATACAGACAGTAACACATACATGTAAGTATTATCTGCTATGCTCATATATGATGGGAAAAGAGAAATACATTATAACTCCTTGTCATATGTTGTATGTCAGCAGCAACACATCAGCATCGGAATTGAAATTGTCATCATCATCATCATCATCGTCAGCATGAACATCAACATCATTAGCAGAACTGAATATGTGTTGTTTATAACAATTTGTATGGCGCCCGATAATAATTTGAATTTACATAGACCCAAGTATGTTTGAGTTTCGTTGTCAGTTTTTCACTTTCATAATTTTTCTCCTGCTTGACATTTCAAACGAAAAAGAATAATCTTAAAATAATATTATGATGGGATAATAGAGGAGTAAAAAAGAAAAGCAATTTTTTTTTTTCATTCATTCGTTCAGTTATTTATTCATATGTTTTCATATCACGCTGGTTTGAAGGCGCCTGTTACTCTTATACATACTTAGGTTTTAATAAACATGTATAAGATTTTTGTCACTGACAATGTCATTGTACATGTGATTTTTAATATCGATTTTAATTGAATTGATGAAAAATACTTCAAAAAAATTTTAAGGTGTTTATAAGTTTGTTTTTTTTGCAAATATCTACAGTTTTAAAATTACTTAAAAGAAATATTTTTAAACATAATGCTTGAAATGGCGTAAAGCTTAGTATTTAATTCAGTTAATTTTTACCAAAATTCTTTGTTTTTTTTTATAACAAGCTTGCACATTTTCTTAGTGGTTTATTGCCAAATTTCATTACTTTAATCATCAGTTTATAATTCATTTAACAGCATTCTCTAAAGCTTTTAGTATTCAAAAAGTTTCACAAGAATTTCTGTGAACCACCCACTTAATTGCGTGACTTTCAAATTGCTTCATTCCTAATTGATGGTTTTCCATCATTGTTGGGAAATTCGCATTCACATGTTACGCTAATGATATTAGATTTTTGCCCCAGATGCGTTGATGTTTTAATTGTAAACTGCTTGTCGTTTTTTTTTTTCTTTTTCTTTTTGCTGTATCTCATTTGGCATTTCGTTGTTTAGTGTTTGTGTGATTTGTCTTATGGAAACCATCAACCGTCAACACAAATAGACTCACACACATGCCAACGTACTTCTTCACAAATTGATGTTTAAAGGGAGTGACATTGATTACTTACAACAAAAACAAAAACAAACCAACAATGAGAGCAGTACTAGCAGCAGCGTCAAAAGTGTCGCAAAAGAATGTCATTAAGAACCACCTTCAGAGAAAGCAACACATTGCCACATCCATATGACAAGACAAGACAAAGACACAAACAACATTTATGCCTGTAATTCTTGCAGCTGGGTTTTTGTGTTCAACAGTGTATCTTGACGCTCCCAGTTACTATTATACACCATTTAATGGAAAACAGTGTAAGCTTTCTGGAAATAGATAGAGTGTACTGGGGATTATTGTTTCACATTTAGTTTTGTTATTATAAGATATGTTTTCAATAGCTTTTTTGATGCGGATTTATTTTGAAAATTAAGTTTGTTTTTTTTTTTTTTTTTTTTTTGAACAGGATTGTATGAGACACAATAATCCATATATAATGGCATTCACTGTAGTGTGAAGTGACATAATGCTTGAAAATAGTTAAGAAAATTATTTTTATTAGTACTTGTGAAATGTAAATGGTTTTTCATAATTATTCTGTGTTACTAAGTTTTGTTAAAATAAGTTACTGATCCCATAAACAATTCTTTTAAGAATTAAGAAAAACCAAGCATTTGTTAATGTGTTTATAGTTACCTATTTTAAAGTGCCGATATGTTTCAAAAATATAATATTTCCCTCAAAAATTAGCTAGCAATTCTACCAAGTTCTAACACAAAACTGTTTTTCATAGGATAATTGTGCATTATATAGTGCAATACTAGACTCTGTTATTGTGAAACTTTCACCATAAACCAACAGCAGTAACACCATTAACCGCACAAAATCCACAGTATTACGAGGCCAGTTTGATTCAGTACTCAGTGATTTTTAGACCTGTAGCTTTGAAAAATTTATTTGAATAATTGAACACAGATAATAGCTTATCTTTTTTGGATTTAACCTTGAAGAATTCAACGAAATTTACCAAATTTTTTCTCTTATGTCTCGTCCATATAATAGACTTAGAAAGAGACTATTTTATGGTCTCATCTACAGTCTCATCTATAGCATCGTCTATAGTCCCATATATAGACTCATCTTTAGTTTCGTCTATAGTCTCATGTCTTGTCTCCAGTATTGTCACCTCTATAGTCTTGTCGATAGTTTCGTCTATTTTCTCTTCTATCGTCTCGTCTGTTGATTCATCTGTTGTCTCGTATATTGTCGCCGCCATAATCTTGTCGATTATCTTAATGATAGTGTTTTATATAGCCTAGTCTATAGTCTCGTCTATACTTTCATCTATAGTCTCATCTATAGTCTCATCTATAGTCTCGTCTATAGTCACTTCTTTAGTTTCATCTATAGTCTCATGTATTGTCTATAGTCTTATGCATTGTCTCCTATATAGTCACTTCTATAGTCTTTTCGAAAGTCTCATGTATTGTCGCCAATAAAGTCTTGTCAATAGTCTCCTCTATCTTCTTATCTATTGCCTTGTCTATTGTTTCGTCTATTGTCCTGTCTACTATCTCGTATATAGTCGTCTTTATAGTCTTGTTGATAGTCTTAATGATAGTGTTGTCTATAGCCTCTTCTATAGCCTCGTCACTTCTATAGTTTTTTCGATAGTCTCATGTATTGTCTCCTATATTGTCGCTTATAAAGTCTTGTCGATGGACCCCTCTATTTTCTCATATATTGTCTCGTCTATTGTCTTGTCTACTATTTCGTATACAGTCGCCTTTATAGTCTTGTTGTCTTGTTATTTTCTTATCTATTGTCTCTTATATTGTTTCGTCTATTGTCTTGTCTACTATTTCGTATATAGTCGTCTTTATAGTCTTGTTATCTATAGCCTCGTCTGTAGCTTTTCTATGGTATCCTCTTTAGTCTCATATATAGTCTTATCTATAATCTCGTCTATGGTCTCGTCTATAGACTTGCCTGTAGTCTCTATCAACTAGTTGCCCTACGATAACTCTACCAAATCCACCATGGGACTACTTCACCATTTCATCAGGGCAGGTGGTGTAATTTCAGTATCATTCCTACTTCCTCCTTATATTCTGTGTCAGGAGGTTCGGAACTGCTGAGCTCCTCTCCTTCATTATTTTATTTATAAATTCTTCGCACAATTTCCATGCATTTGCACTATGTAACATTTTGTTCACAATATTTTCAGGTTTTAAAGTTACACATAGGTTAGTTTGCAAAGTTTCTCTCTGTTCAAGCCATTTTTCACATTCAAAATGAGTCACAACTGCTTATCTCCTTCAGTATAAATCTATGTAGATATTTCTTAAAACTGCCGTGGTTGGTCATCATTTGAGTTAAGAAATAACCCATGTTTCCATGTTGTCTTTCGATTCAGACTCCTATATTTGGAATCAGGTTATATATTCATCTTTCATTCTCTTCTTGGTTCCAACGTTCTTGCCATTTGCTTATTATATTGTCCATGGTGCCTTTCCTCATTTTTCTCGTTCGCTCTGCTGGACTAGTATTGTGCCGATTTATGTGTCTTGTTTGGATATATATTTCCTCTCTTTCCACTATTAATAGGTCTATGGGAGTTAGCTCTGCAAGCACTAAAGCCGCACTTGTGGATACTGTACTGTACGTAGATGTGATGCGGAGAGCACTAACTCTCTGTGGTTTCTGTAATTCCTTTATATTATACTTTATGTCTAATGATCTGGTAAATGTTGAGGCAGCATATAGAAGTTGGGAGTGTATTACGCTGTTCATTAGTTTCCTTATCTGCGGTTTTGGGCTGCCACAGTTTGGCAATATTCTTGCCAGTGAGGTTGGTGTTCGCATGGCTTGGTTAGGAATGTTTAGCACGTATTGTTTGAAGCTGAGATTGTCATCCAATTGTACACCTAAGTATCATAAGTTGCATTTTAAGGATATTTCACTTGCTTGAAATCTAATCTACTCTATAATCTCACCTATAGTCACATCTATAGCTTCGTCTATAGTTTCTTATAGTATCGTCTATAGTTTCGTCTATAGTCTCATCTATAGTATGATGTATTGTCTTCTATATTGTCGTCTCTAGAGTCTTGTCGATAGTCTCGTCAATTTTCATATCTATTGTCTCGTCTACGTCTATTGTTTTGTATATTGTTCCGTCTATTGTCTCTTCTACTGCCTCGTATATTGTTGCCTCTATAGTCTTGTCGATAGTCTTAGTGATAGTGTTGTCTAAAGCCTCTTATATAGCCTCGCCTTTAGCCTCGTCTATTGTATCGTCTTTAGTCTCATCTACAGTCTCATGTGTAGTCTCGTCTATAGTTTTGTCTATAGTTTTGTCTATAGTCTCGTCTATAGTCTCGTATATATTTTCGTCTTTAGTCTTGTATATAGTCTCGTCTATAGTTTTGTTTAGAGTATCGTCTATTGTCTCGTCAATAGCTTTGCCTATTGTGTCGTCTATTGTCTCTTATAAATTTTTGTCTAAAGTCTCCTGTATAGTCTTGTCTATAGTCGCGTCTATTGTCTCGTCTTAAAAAATTTTATGATGATAAACCCTATTCCATACTCCAATAAAGTTTTAAGGTGGCCATCCCTTTACCAATTGTTAACTAAAGCTAGTTTTTTCAAGGAACTTATAAGACTCAGAACAGCTCACAGCGGAACGGACCTCAAAATAAATAGAAAATTATTTGTAAATAAATTTTTAATCAAAAATCTGAATCAGGTCTATAATGTCCAAAACACAATGGAATATAATATAGATTTTCAAAGAACTTATAAGACTCAGAACAGGTCACTATGGAACGGACTTAAAAAAAATAGAAAATATTTGATAAATATATTTTTAATCACAAATCTGAATCAGGTCTACAATGTCCAAAATACAATATTATAATATAGATTATATAAATACATTTTCACAATTCTAGGATAATTTGAAACATCCTTTTTTGTAAACATTCCTTGATGTAAATTTACCATGAACTTTTTGGGAAATTTTGTCTGCTTTTCAGTCCTAAGCTTTTCTGCAACATTCCCTCGAGCATCAGCAACATCAACATTTTGACCCGGAAGCTGCAAAAAATCTGCCAGAACATACGTTTCATCATCCAGTATGCAGCAAGAATATTTTTTTATAAAACTTGACCTCTAAATTTTTAGCAGCGTTCCTATCAGGAACTTTTTGAGTCTTGTATGTCTTTAAGCCTGCATTAGCTTTAACTTTTCATACCAAATATTCCGATTACTGAGCTAACCGGACTGCTTTCCTACCGGATGTGTTTGGAGATCTTTTGAAAATCAAAATATGTTTGGCTTTAGAAACATCATGGGGACCATTCCTTCTACCTGAACCAGGTTTTCTATCAACGGACAAGTTCTCAAGATACTGTTTAATAACATTGGAAACAGTTTGACGGCAGACATTTGATTGTTTGGTCAACTTTTTGTAGGGCAAGTTGGGTTTTTCATTTTAATCAGATTAACAACAAATGAATATAATTGACATTAAACATAATAACAGACATGTTTTACAAAAAAAAAATCAAATAATACTTGGGTTAAAAGTTTTAATGAAAAACGTGTGTTAAGAATTTTACGATCTCACTCTTAGAAACCTAAAGATTAATAAATACCACATATTGATTACTTTGGGACCTGGTATCTCCCCTCGTTGTTTTTTCCAATGAACTATTTGAATTGTCCTCGTATAATATAGTGATCTTTGTAGTGTCAACAGTGTTATTATTATTGTAGTGTGTACATATTGTACATATATGAATGTATATATATTTTTTTCATAGTATTTGTGCTTTTGGCTAATGATTATGTCGCGTCATATAATGACAACCTCTTCAATAATTTCTACAATCAACCAAAAGCACACACACAAAAAAAAAAAAGACGAAAAAAACTAATGATGATAATTCCATGATACATGTGATTGTTGAATAGTCTCGCATACAGCCAGAAGTACTCATGCATTCAAACATACACAGAGAACACATCCCACACATAAAAAAAAAAATGTTCCATACATTTCATAGAATTACGGCTCATAAACTACAACAACGCAACGAAATAAAACAAAAGAATAAGAATTCTACAGCACTACACACAAACAGATAGACAGACAGACGACAGTCATGCAGAAATATCAGACATTTTGTAGTAGTGCCATCAACATTGATGATGCCTTTCATGCTGCTGACGATAATGACACAGTCAGTTTTTTGCTGGATTTGACAATAACAAGGTTAATTGTGTGTTAATTGTTTTTAATTATTCTGTGATTATGTCAAGTGCTGCGCGCGGTATTATGGAATCCAATTCATATGTTTGTTTGTAAGTATGAATAGTAGGAGGGCCCTTAAATGTATGTATGCTTATTATTAGCTGGAAATTTGATTTCAAGAGACAGACGGATATGGTCACATCGAGTCATCTATCTATAGCTATTTTATGGGGTCGCACATGAAAAATGTGGAAATTGCCACTCATGGTAAAGGGTATAAGCAAATTGTTTTTGATGCCAGAGACAAATTTTAGCACCTTTAGTGTCCAATATAAGGCAACCCTAATATATAGTTTTGCTTGTTTTATTTTTTTGGTATCACATTTTAAATGCTGTATTTTGTGGTGTTGAAAATTCTACAAAACAACTGAAATATTTATTTAAAAACACAAACATTTAATGACTCTAATAAATCTGCAAATATGTGACATTTTGGGTTGTGGTTATAAATTTTTTAATGTGAGTCGTTTGTCTCAACATTTAATAGCTTAAATAAATTTAAAACAAGTAAGAGTAATATACTCAGCTGTGACGAATCTTATATACCCACCACCAATATAAAACAGATGCAGATTTTTGTGCATTGAATTGATTTACCCGATTTGGTAAATATTCTTGATAGAATCACTAAGAGCTCTGACCATTTATGAGGCGATCGTCACACAATTTTGTACCTAGAATTATACGGGGCATATTTTGATTGAATTTCACTTCAATAACGATATCTACAAGAGTTTTATATATGTATGTTATAGTTATTCTCAGAAGTGAATCTCTCTTGTCAAAAATTCCAGTAGTGTGATTTTTGCATACATTTAACTGATCTGTGTAAAATGTTGGTACCATGTGTTAACCGGAAGTGGTCCTTATATGGAAGCTATGTTCAATATATACTGGTCTTTCTAAAATTCGATTATTTAAACCTCTACTATAGAGCCTTTTATTAGAGGAAGAATTTTGTCCTTCTATAAAATATTTCAATGTGTTACAAATACAATGACATAGTAAATATACCTACCATCTATTTGGTGGTGGATATAAAAATAAATATATAAACAATACATTCAGAAAATATATTGAGTGATATGGGTTCTTTGGTAGAGTGTTTGATACATAACATTAATCAAGATAAGGATGAATAATTATATAGTTTGTTAGCAGATCCTCAGTTTTTAAATCAAGTATTTTTTATTAAATTTGTTTGAAGAATATTTTAATGTGCTTAATTTTCATATAAAATCCCAGCAAAAACTTTAAAATGACTTGCAATTACTGAACAACTTACTTTTAAATGAAGTAGTCATACCATCTGTATTACTTAGAAGTAGTTTAGTAATGGAACGACGAGGAATGGACAAACCTGGGTTTTCTTCAACACTTTGGGCTACAGCAGCAATATTCTCAGTTGTTCATCACTGACTTGTCCCAACAACTCGAATTTTTCCCTAATTTTTTTAACAAAAAAAAAATTTTTTACATTTTTTTCACTGAAAAATTTAAAAATTTGTCTTAACAAGTAAGAGAGATATATTCGGCTGGGCCGAATCTTATATTCACCACACTATACTTCAAAATAAAAATTTTTAGGTAAACAAAATTTATTGTTTTTTCCAGTTTTTTTTTTTCATTTTTTGGAAAAAAATATTTTTCAATTTTTTTTTAAAAAGTTTTTAGTAAAATTTTTTTTAAATTTTTTTTTTTTAAATTTAAATTTAAATTTTTTTTTTTAATATTTAACGAAAAAAACTTTTGGTGAAAAAAAAAATCTGGTTAAAAATTTTTCCCGATTTTGACCCATTGTAGGTCCAACTTACTATGGTCTTATATACGTCGTTGCAAAGGTCTTTGAAATATCTATCATTATATATCCATATTGTCTATATTAATGACTTAGTAATCCAGATATAGGTCAAAAAAGAGATAAAAAATCGAGGTTGTCCTGGTTTTTTCCTTATATCTCAGCCATTTGTGGACCGATTTTGCTGATTTTAAATAGCAAACTTCTCGAAAGCATGTCTGACAGAATTATTGAAGATTTGGGTCCCGAAGATATCTGGGGTCTTCAGAAAATTGATTTCAACAGACAGACAGACGGACATGGCTTAATCGACTCCGCTATCTATAAGGATCCAGAATATATATACTTTATAGGGTCGGAAAATTATATTGTAGAAATTACAAACGGAATGACAAATTTATATATACCCTTCTCACGAAGGTGAAGGGTATAAAAATTAAAAAAAAAAAAATTAAAAAAAACTTTTAGAAAAAAAATTGTTGAAATACAATTGTGAAAAAAAAAAAAAATTTGTATTTTGTTTACCTAAAAATATTTAAAATTTTGTATTTTAAAGTATAATTTGATGAAGGGTACATAATATTCGGCACAGCCGGATATGGCTCTATTTCTTGTTATTATTAGCGATTCCTCACGCACTACGACCCATAGGATCTTTTGTAAAGCCTTAAAGTTTCATCATAATAGATTTAGGCTACTTATGAAACCAATTATTCTATTGGATGAGAGATTAAATACATCCCCTGGGGCAATAAAGGCCGTTCCGTTCTGTGTACTACCAGCATTGAGCAGTCGCAAAGTATATATTCAGAGGTTTCAGCTTGAAGTTCACAAATCCTATTCAGCTCATTACCTAAAATAAATTGGTGATACCTGAAACCACAGTGTTCGGTGAACAATCCAGTAAGTATTCTCTGTTCAGCCTTTTCAAGCGATACTAACAATTGAGATCTACGTTTGGACAGAGTGATGAATCTTTTGGACCACTCAAGTCCAGGTAAATTGCCCAAAAATCGACAAAATTCAGATTCAACTGAAGAACGAATTCGTTCCAAAGTGTATCCACGTTGCATGCCAAAGAATGGTTCATGGCCTATGTATCCGCAATCCGCATGTTCATTACCAGCGCTGACTTCATGGCCAGGATTCAATGATATCCAGCAGTCCCTAACAACACCAGACCTAACTTTATATGATGATAAGGCTCTAAGAGCAGCCTGGTTACCCGACATAACAAATATCCTATTCTTCCTTACTCTCCTTATCATACATTCATTAGTCCATATAAGGATGGCGTAAATTTCTGCGTGAAATATAGATGGGATTGTACCCCTTTGAAAAATTGGGCCCATAAATACCAGAGTCTCCATTAGCCCTCCTCCCCTTGGGGCATGGATAAGCATCTAGGTGAAGCTCCACAACTGTTATGTCTCAAGGGAAAATATGGAGCGAAACCGGGGCTCCGAGGTGCGCGGACCTCATTCCTGGTAAGAATTTAATTTATTATATTTTCAGCTGACTAGAGTCTTATCTAGTACCACGGGGATCCTATGGCTCCAGGACTTCGGTCCTGTAGGATCATTGGTAAGGTCACTTCCGTGAGCAAGTGATGGGTGTGGTTTAAAACCCAAAGCGATTAGAAGATCGTTGGTTATAGGGCTGATATTTGGGCTAGTGACAAATTTCAGGCCACCAAATGTATCTTACTAAGTGCTGTTGCTGATACAACAGAGCCATTGAAAGCAGCAGATATCAACTGGCGTTGTGCTTGGTTCTCGATCGAGGTCAAAAGTGTGTGTTAAACTACGCTCACTATGACTTTTATCGGCTGGGAACTTTTGAAGTCAGAAACCATACATCGGACTGGATTACCAGGCCGGTAATTGTCCTGGGCTTATTAGTTGACTAACTAGCTATGGATAGCAAGAATTAGATAGCCCGAGCTCTTGAGCAAGGGGTTTGTGCTATGATATGTGCAGTCAATGTATAAGAATTTGCAAATTGAGTGTTCCTTGCAAGTCACTCAATATCGTTTACAGACGCATTGTTTCTGTCCGGTATTAAGGCCCTTGGGGCAGGTACCCACGTAAATCTTAGATACAGTTGTCACAATTAGCCTGTTTGAAACCATCGGTAAACCACACTTAATCTGCATTATCTTGCCACCATGTCATATTTATTCTCTCATATCTTTCAGGTATAAGGACCCTAAACTTCCTATGTAACACAAAAGTTGGTGACATATAGTCTGATACTACAACACTAGAATAAATCCCAAAGATGCCTAGAATACGCATGTGCCCAACCATATAGCCCGGCATTACACGTAATAACACCGGTAGTCCTCCATTATCAATATATGTATGTAAGAGTGGGATGTGTAGGATTGCATCCAGAGCATGAAAGGGGACAGATCCTCATGGACCTAGTAATAGAAATACAGATGAGTCGATAGATCTTATCAAGTAATGATCTCCCAGTTATCTGTTCCACTTGTTATAATTGGCGTAATCACTGTAACAAAAGACCAGTAAATCATCTTAGGTATTAACCCCACGTTCTACGATAAATTAGCTAGGAGGCATATATTGCCCTAGTAGCTTTTTTATAGTGTTGGAGAAGTGGCAGTTCCAAGTGAGGGTTTTATTAAGCGTAATCCCAAAATATTTACCTCCTTAGAAAACCCTATAGATGAACCAATCAATGTAGGCTCTATTAGTCTAATACAGTAGTAAGCAAAAAGAGGGATTTCAGTTGTGTGCACGTATGGGTAAAAAATAATATATCTGCAACAACATCAAGCAACTGAATGAAATATTTGTATTTTTACGCTCTATTACGTTCTATTGATTACATTCGTAACCTATTGATTACATTCGTAACCCCTAATTGCTCGTTGATCTTCCTAGGACCAACTTACTAGCCCTGGATGATAGCACTTCCAAAATCCATTTTCTTATAATCTACGGAACCCCTTTCTTATACAGTGCTAGATCAATAGCATTCGATGACGTGCTGTGGATGCCCCCTGAATGACAATAAACTCACAGCGATATGTGATTGGCTCTTATTGCCTTCTCGATTAACGTCGCTGCATGATGAATTGCAGTCACCTTAGATTTACTAGTTTGATACGCCAACTGGAAACGGTGTATTGGATTCATCAGATGATCTCTTATGTAACTATCAAGTAGCTTCTCCGTCGTTTTGAAGAAAAACGAGCTGAGACCACTTGGTCTGTACGACTTAGGCAGTTGTTCAGATTTACCTCCTGCTTTAGGTATAAAGACTACTTTAACCTCTGGCCAAGTCATTGGCACACGACAAGCCATTAAACCTGATTTGAAGATTCTCGATAGTTGAGGGACAATAATGTCACCTCTTTGTTGTAGAAAGCATGGAAAAATTCAATCTGTTCCTGGGGATTTAAATGAGCTAAGTTTAGATAACGCCCACTTTACACGCTCTAAACCAAAGACCCAGCCTACCAACTGGCGATGGCTATTGGATATTGAGGAAAACCATATGTGGGTCCCAGTTGCAACGAACCAACGAAATACAGGATAAATACATAATAAAATGTATTCAGCCTTTGAATGATTAAATTTATCAACAAATAATAGATGCGAAAACAAGAAAAATATCGCCATGTCATTCATAATTTTGTTAGGCCCTGCAAAATACCAAATATTACCGAAACCGGAAAAGTGAAGTTTAAAAAATTTATATTTTTAGCAATAATTTAAACCCATTTCTTTGTACTGGAAGTTTTCTAAGTATTTCTTTTGCTAGACTTTACTTAAAAATCACCCCTAAAACTTAATGCATTTTAGACCATCAACAATTTCATGGAAAACTTTTAACAATATCTTAAATTGTCAGTTGACACTCCCTGTTATTATATACGGTGCTATGTATATCAACTTATTTATGTATAATAGATAAGATAAATATTTGTTTATTTGTGGGAAACACGCAAAAAATATTGACCATTTTGTGGTCTATTGATTTATAATGCTTTTCACATTTATATCCGGTTGAATAAATTTGAGGCTTGTTGAAAGGTTTGTCTGTCACTGTGCAAACAAAGAAGCACAAAAAAAAAAATCAAAAAAAAAAAAACTATAGAAATGAACCAGAGAAGAAGGCTCATCTAGCCGCTTTGCTTTTGAGTAAATAAATTTAAATTTTTCACGCATACAAACCATAAATAGCAGCACGTAAAAAATGTAGTATTATTGTTGTTTGCTTTTAGCTTATGAAACAGACATAAATAAAAAAAAATAAATAAATAAAAAATGGCCACAAAGTACACAAGTCCAAAACAGGCCATAAATATAACCCACTAGGGTGATTCCGATCTATAAATACAGAATGTTTACACAAATTTGTCTTATTTAGTTTAAGAACTTATGAGATTTGTGTTTTTTTAAACCAGTCTACTTTTTAGCAAATTTCTAATAAGTTAAAAAGGTTTCAGTAAAAATGTTCTAAGTACAAGGGTAAATTTAACAAAATTATGGAACATGAAGTTATTTGCAAATGTTATTTCTATGTACAACAAAGATTTAAACTCTCTAGTTATAAGTAATGGTGTATGTAGGTGTTTGCCTTTCTCAGAATTTTTTATTCATGAACAAATTGAATGTACGTCCATATGTTGTCTTGTACAAATGTCTTATTTAATATTGTGCATGCTTTATTTTCAGTAATGAAGTTCAATAGTAAATTATGCTTTAAGATGTATGTTTATATTACGGCCATTAGTATCAGCTGGTTGTTTGGAATTGAAAATGTACCAAAAATGTTTACAAATAAGATGTTATGGTTGATTATAATTTGCTACCTTAGAAAAGATGTTACAATTGAATGAATATCTTAAATTTTAGATTATTTAAAAGAAAATTCAAAAAACTCAAAAAATCATTTTTAACTAAACCACGATTAAAACAAGTATAAAAGTAAAGACGACCACATGCTACCCTACACTGAGTAAATGAGCAAAAACCTCTTTCTCTTAAAATTATAATAATTTATTTTCGTGAGTGATTTCCGGAAATGGGGTTATATGGGAGCAATGACCAATCATGTCTACATCGTCATCAAATTGGGTGGGTGCTGTGGCTTATTTGGTTATCGCGTTTGATCATTAAGCATGCTACGATACTTGCGGCCAGTGCTCGATACCCAGAAGCTGCCAACAACACACAGTGAGGGAAATAAAAAAAAGTGGAAATAATTCTGTAACTTCTAAATCAATCCTCTGAATTTAATAAAATTTTCTACGACTATAAAAGCTGAGTTTAAGTTTTGAATTTTAAACACAAAGGTGGGGCGGAATCTCAAGGACCCATAGTAAGGTATCTCGGGTATATGAAAAATTAAAAATGTTTGTTCTCGATCCAATTTGAAAGCTTTTTATATATGTAAAAACTACAAGAAGGGACCCACAAAAAACATAGCTATTACTACAAGGTGGCGCAAAAGTAAACTTCCGATGTTTTTTGGCTGTAATTAAAAAAAAAAAATGAAAAACTTTGATTCTTCTTGTGGATTATTTTTATTTGGTCTTTTAATTTTTTTTTTACATTAAGTCGAGAATATGATGTCAGGTAAATGGCCGCCGCCACAGTTGATTGTCATTTGAGCCCTTTTTATGGCATTTTTATCACTTTGGCGAAAACTTCCGGCGATAGGTCCTCACATTCTTGACGGATATTGTCTTTAAGAGCTGCAAGAGTCTGAGGCTTGTTGACATAAACCCGCGACTTCAAAAAGCCCCACAAAAAGAAGTCTGGAGCGGTCAAATCAGGCGATCTTGCTGGCCAGTGCAAATCGCCAAAACGGGAGATTAGGCTCCCGGGAAATGCATCCTTCCGCATATCGGTTGTGGCACGTGCAGTGTGTGTTGTTGCACCATACTGTTGGAACCACATGTTTTCCAATCCCAATTCATCAAGTTGCGGCAAAAAGAACACGTTGATCATTGCTCTGTAGCGCTCACCATTCACAGTAACCGTTTGGCCCGCGACGTCTTCGAAGAAAAACGGTCCGATGACTCCTCCAGCGAAAACAGCACACCATACAGTGACTTTGAGTGGGTGTAATGGCTCTTCGTGGGTTACACGCGGATTTTCAGTGCCCCAGAAGCGTAAATTTTGCTTATTTACGTACCCGCTAAGATGGAAATGGGCCTCATCGCTCATGATTATTTTTGATGAAAAATCATCTTCCTCTTGGTTGTGATTAAGGATGGCTTAAGCGTATGTTAGACGCGATTGGCGGTCAGAAATTAACAGCTGATGCACCGTCTGGACTTTGTACGGAAACATCTTTAAATCTTGTACCAAAATTCGCTGTAAAAACCGTTGACTGATACCCATTTGCGTGGCACGTCGTCTGGTCGATGTCGACGGCGCTTCCATGACATCCTCGGCTACAGCAAACACACGCTACTTTCTACACAAATGTCAAAAACAGAACTGAAATTAGGGGCCAATCGCAAAATTTATAGCATTTTCTGATAGGAGTTTACGAGATATTCAAATATGAAAATTAAAATTTCATGTTTTTTTTCTCGATTTTTTTTTTTTTTTTAAAAAGGTACTTACATTTAGTTATACAGAAAATAAAAATAAAGGTAACATTTTTAGAAGTACTATAAATGAAAATAATTCCAAAACTTGTTTAACTGCGAGACTTCCAGAGCGTTCCAAACTAAACCTTTTTTTTTATATAAATTTCAACTTATCCCGAATCTTCTCTAATCGCAAAGCAGGTTTCGAATACTTAAAACCTCTTTTGTACGACCTCTTCTATAGTGTTAAGTCCAAGCTAGTTTGAAGAGGCTCTCCTCAGGAGTGAGTGGGGTAGGGGTAATCTTATATACGAATATGACACCAGGATTTATACTGATGGTTCTAAAATGAGCTGTGGTGTTGGTTCTGGCGTCTTCTGTGATGAACTTGGGGTACGTATCTCATATCGTCTTCCGAATGAGTGTAGTGTTTTTTTCAGGCCGAAATTTTTGCAATCATGGTTGCCCCATGATCATAATACTCGCGGCAATATAGATATTTTTGTCGACAGCCAGGCGGCACTTCTTTTACTGAAGGCCTACACATCTTCATCTTCACTAGTTAGGCAATGTAAGAATTCTCTGTCAAGGCTAGGTCGGCTATTTGACATTACTTTGTTTTGGGTCCCTGCGCAAAGAGACCACTATGGTAATGAATAGGCAGACGAACTAGCCAGAATGGGATCTAACTTAGATATCTCCAATGCTGCCTCAGTAGCAATTCCACTGGGGACTATTAAAGGTATTATCTTCAGACACTTTCTTACAAAGGCCAAGAATAGATGGCGTAATTTAGACACATGTTGGGTAGCCAAGTCAATGTGGCCATCTTCTAACGAAAAACGAACTATACAACTGACAACTCGAAATAGTAGGGATATATCAAGGATGCATGCAAATTGCCTGAGACTCCCTTCTAACGACCATTGTCGTAGCAGTAAGGATAGAGAAAAAGAGGAAACAATTTTCCACCTTTTCTGCTAATGCCCAGCCTTAAGTGTCAAGAGAAATAAATGCCTGGGCAACTATATATTGACCAACCTTGGTGAGATAGCCGGGTCTAAACTCAATGACCTACTGAGATATCTTACAGCAACAGGTTGAGTGTAAGAAACTCGATTTTTTGTATACATTCTACATACATTACGATGTAAACGACATAACATCTGACGAGTGGTGTGGTCTTGTCAAATTGGAGCCCCTTCAACTCTATTTGATTGTTCGCACGCAGTGAACTACCACGTAAACAAACCAAAACGTTTTTGTTGTATATAAAAGGCTACCATACATTGCCGTAATTACTTTCTTATTGGTCAAATCGAGAATAACTTGGATGTACGATGATACAAGGATGTATTTCATGAGACAGATTCAAATGGATCAAACAACTGTTACGTGTTAGATTCTAACAACAAGTTTGCTAAAATCGCACCATTGAAAAATTGAGTACGGTTTGTTTCTATGGTGGAGACTCGGCTTGAGCAGCATGCTGTGGTATAACAATGAACCATAATATCCATGGACCAACATGCGTATGGAACTTGACACTGAAAACACCACTTATTCTACAATAGTACTGATACTCACAAAAAACTTTAAAAAGTGATTTAGGCTTACACAAAAACTTATTTTGCAATGCAGTTTGTTTTACAGCGAAAACAATTTGAATGCTAAATATTAATAACTTTTTCATAGACTTGTTAAATTTATTTCAATCGTTGTGTTTTTTCTGTTTTTTTTTTTTTGTTATTCCGTTAACATTTATCTGCAGTTTGATTCATTTCTAACGTACATTTCAATCATTTGATACGAGTATGTGTACATACACTTTGTAGTCAGTTTCCACGAATTCAAAAATGTAAAGAAAAAAAAGTAACACCAACAATATAAAAACTGAGCAAAAAAGAACACGAAGCAAATAAAACAAATAAACTGCAAACATGATGCTTTCCGTAGGAATACTCGTAAAAAGCTTTTCAACTTTTGTATGCTTTGATGTTAACTATGTATGTCTACTACTGTGCCAACCATTTCATGACTATTAAATTCGAAAGTGTGCTGGTCAGAATATTTCAGCACTGGGAATTTACACAAGAACAATATAAATACATTGAGTTTTTTCAAATAAAATGTAAAATTTTTATGATTTTTTTTTTTTTTTTTTGCTCATGAAAACGTTTTTATTGATAGCACAGGAAGCGGTTGTACTACTATAACAATGATTTAAAAGACATAAGGTGGCGCTGGTATGGTATAACATACATTTGTTCGGGAATTTATAAAACTCTGTGATATTCCAACTATGTCCAACGTAAGTCCACCTGCAAGGTCCATTCGTAACCAAATGCACGTCTATATTAGTTAAAATTTTAAGTACTATACTGACACCACATTTCGAGCATCTTCAAGATTACAAAAATAGTTTTTTTTTTCTAAGCAAATGCACAATAAGAATGAATTTCATATTAAGGATTAAGTGTATCTCTCAAAAATATAGTTTTTCAGCAAACAAGATTTCTTGCAATATATGGTAAATCGATTTGGAAAATACTTTAAACTTGCCCTTTTAAAAGAAACATTATATTCAGATTTGAATTATTTTGACTTCTCATTTCCATGTAAAAACATTTTAAAGAGATTTTAAAAGCGATTTATGGCAACATATTTCTCGGATTAAAGATCTTTTCAGTTGAATAGCAAAAACTTACATTGCAAAGTAATAATTAAATGTGCTAATATATTTACTCTTCACTACTTATATACTGACCTTTTAACTCATTACTTTAACACCGTGAAATCATCATCACGCTCAATTACAAATACGGACTTAGATTAAAGAAATCTATTAAAAAACAGAAATGTAATCATTCAAAGGTTAACTGAATTTTATAAGGAATTAATTCTTAATTTGTTTCTGAATTATATATCAGATTATATGTCAAACTACTACCAAACTACTTCTAAGTAACGCAGATTGTATGCAGTAGTCATTGAAAACTAAGTTGTTTAGTAATTGCAAATCATTACCAAGTTTTGCTGGGAAGCCTTATATTTTTGCATTTGCAGTGCGGTCGCTAGCATTCATCACAGCCAACCATTTGTATAGTACACTTGATATTTTTTTAATTTTTTACATCTACATGTGCTTTAGGGTGGCCCTTATTTTGCAGTTTTCGGATAATGGATTGCTTTTTGGACATCGCGAACAAAAATAAGTAATTTTCAGTGACCATCACCTTTTAATTGGCACAATTCGTTTGAAAGAAGCAGACATCAGAAGAGCAGATAAAGCCCTAAAAAAGTATAACGTCGATAAATTGAAGAACCCAACAATCAAAAACAACTACATAGATTCTCTCAACGCTTTCCTTCTAACGATTCCAAATAATACAGTCCACAGTGGTATAGAAATAAAAAAGTGGGAAATAAATCTGTAACTTCTAAACTGTTAGCCCAGTTTAAATGAAATTTCACGTGCGTAAAGAAGAGATATTATCGAACTTATGTTTTGAATCTAGACCTCATAGACCCAACAGGGGCGCAGCTAGGGGTCCCCAAAGTAGGACAACTCGGGTATGTTACAATTTTAAAATGATCATATTTCCTCGTTTGTGTTCCGAAAAAAATTACATACGTAGAATCTCCTCGTCGAGCACTACCCAAAAAAAACATCGCCGTAGCTAGTAATTATATCATAAAGCATAGGAGATATTCGAATTTCAAAATTAAATTTTTAACATTTTCACCCACCCTACTCCAGTTTTTTGATAACAGCGGATCCAAATATTTACCGATTTCCTTTATTTTTCCTTTGATGGACTAACAACGAATGTATGTGTCAAACAAGAAAATAATTTTTTAATAATAATGACTAACTCCAATGTTATATGCATTTGAATTTAAAAAATTTTAAAAAGGTGATTTTTCGCAAATTTTTTGAGAAAAATTTCCTTTTTCTTTTTAACTTATCTCAAAAAATTTCTAAGAAGATGTATAAGGAATTTATACTTTTTGAAAAGCTAACTTTACATCAAATATTTGAAATGAAAAACAATTTAAAAACTCTTGATACCCAGGGGACCAGATTCATCCAAAACACGCCTATTTTTTTATAAAAAATTCAATTTTAGGGCAAAAGTTCTCAAATCGCATAGTTGATATCAAAATATAGTAAATCATTTTAGATGGCCCAATATGTTCTTAATTATTTTGAAAATGTTTTCGATAATCCCGGGCCTGGTGTGGATATTATAGCCATAAAAGAAAAAAATCCCATTTTTTGGATTTTTCAACACTTTTTTTGAGAATTGTGGGATTTCTGATTATAAATTTCAAAATTTGTTTTTATTTTTTCATTTTCAATAGAAAAGTCTATATAACTGTAAAATTTAATTAAAAAAATATTCATAAATAAAAATTTAATTTCCATTTGAATAATTTGTATTTTTGCAGAAACTTAATAAAAATAATTTTTTGCATTTTTCAAAAATTATTTCATGAATTTTTTAATTGTCAAAAGTCATTCACTGGACTAGCAGTTTAGTAGTAACAGATTTATTTCCCTCAATTTTTTTTATACTACTGTGCAGTGCTTGATTGGAATACAGTTAAAACCTGTTACGCTAACGCAACCGACATATACTTAGGCTAAAAAGAAAATAAAATAAAACAGTGGATCTCCGACAATACTTGGAACCTCATATCCGAAAGAAGATACACAAACGGGTTATTGAATACTGCTAGAACCTGTAATGAAAAAGCTAATCTGCGCTCAATATATTTTACATGACAAGAATGTCAAAAAAAGCGCAAGCCACTATAATAGTAAATGGATTGATGATCTGGCCAAAGAAGCCGAAACAGCAGCTGCAACCCATAGAACAAAAGATTTATACAGAATTGCTAAAAAAAACTAACCCAAAAATCTTTTGCTACATCCAAAAAAGACCACATGGATGTATGGGTAGAACACGTCGAACACTGGTCACAACCTATGTGATTGCATTCAACACAGTGCTAGGGACAATATATCCATAGATTGCCCAGAAACTCCCAAAATTATAGAGGCCATAGTGTGCCTGAAAAATAACAAAGCTCTTGGACCGGATAATTTATCTCCTGAACTATTAAAAGCATCAGCTAAATTTAGCGCTAAGTTTATTTACCAGAATTTTTGGGTAACAAACTCACTGTGCGATGATTTAAAGGAAGGACTTATTAATATACCAAAAAAGGAGACTTGTCACAATGCAAAAAATGTCGAGGTATAACCCTTATCAATATTGCAAACAAGATAATCTCTCAAGTTATCAATAAAAGGCTATCAGTCGAACTCGATCCGCTCCTCCGCATTGAGCAGGCTGGCTTGCGTCCCCGCAAATCATGCATTGACCATGTCATCAGTTTACGGATCGTAATCTGTTGTGTAGAGGATGCTGCTCTACTTGATATTCATCGATTTTGAGAAAGCATTCGATACGCTTTCTCATTCAGCCATATGAAATACGCTGGTATGCAACGGCACCCCAACAAAAATAATTGGTATTGTTAAAGCCATTTATCACAACGCAGACTGTCGAATTCTCTACTCATTCAGAATTAAAAGTAAAGTGAGACAACGCAGTGTTCCGTCGCCCCTACTTTTTAATATCGTCCCAGACAACATAATGAGAAGAACCTCGTGTGAACAGAGGGAAATATCTTGGGGATTCAACAGAAGGCTAGATGACCTCGACTATGCCGATGACATACGTCTACTATCCCACAACTTCAATGATATGCAGGCTAAGATCAATGCAGCACAAACTGAAGCAGCTAAATATTGCCAAAAGTAAAGTAATGAGAATTACTTCTAACAACAGAGCATTCGCAATAGACGAGAAGAATCTTGAAGACGTATCAACGTTCTGCTATCTCGGAAGTCTTCTGACCTTAACAGATGGTTCTGCAGATGACGAACAGTGGCGGCTGTAGAACAGTGAGGTTGCAAAAATCAAAAATTTCATGTGCCCCAAAAAAATATTGAATAAACCTATTTTACAGGAAATTATCCAAAGATTTCAAATATGCTACTCATAAAAATATCAATTTCTATATTTGCCATATTTTCAAAATAAGTTTTTTTATTATTCCTTTACCTAAGCAAAAATTTCCAGCTGCCCGTCATTGCCCCTTTTTTATTAGGGCTAAAGAAAACATGCTTCATGTATGCAACATATTTTTGGGCAATTTAAGACACATAACCGTGAAAACTCATTAGTATACCTTCTTTTATGGATTGTAAGCAATATTTTACAAAAAATTTAAAAATTAATTAAAAAAATAATAATTTTAAATATTTTCTTGAATATTTTACAAAAAAAATTAAAAATTAATTAAACAAATTTTTGACGTTTTTTCAAATGTGGTAAAATCATTTGTCTTGATAACAGCTGTTTGAAGATTAAAAAATATTGTAAGAGTAGACACCACAAATGGCTAATAGCTAGAGGCGTGTACGTCGACCAGATGAATAAATCGTATTCACTGCATGCCCCATATTCTATACGTATTTCATCATCCATGTCACTTTCTTCAATGCAGAAATCCGTATCGAAAATTTCATCATCGATTTCGCTGACATCGTCTTGTTAACATTGTAATGGTAGATTGTTGTTAGGTTGTTGTTAGTTAAAACAACACAAATTTTAATTGGCATAACGAGAAGTCTGCACGTTCTATCATGGGCTAGGACTCGCCGGATGGGGTGTGGTTCTTGACTTTCGTTATCCTAGTTATTACCAAAACAAAAGAGGAACGTGCTCAAAGTAAACAAAATAGGATTTATTATCGTTTAGTACAAGCAGACGGACAAAAGGGCTATTTCTATATCAACGGAATCTAAATTTATAAGACAAAACAATTTCATTTGATTTCACTACCAATGGATCTTTAGATTTTCAAGACCTCTGCCCTCACCAACCAATGTTCTTCATATCTATCCTAATAAAATATTATTGAAGAACCCCAGATATACACTACCGTTCGTTTAAGTTTCCTTAACTTCAATTAATTAAACTTATTCCATTTTTCGATTTTCAAAATATATTTAATAATTCAACATAATTAATACACGATAAAGTTCGATGAGGGATTCTAAAATCTTATTATATAAGAATGTATAACTTATAAAGATATATATATAATTCGAAATATAAAAGAAATCTTACATTTATATTAACGACTAATGCTGAGGCCTCTGCAAAATGTTCGTTGGGTTAACATAGTACTTAAATAATAATTGTGTGAGATTAATAATTATATATTGTAAAGAACACTGATAAAAGGAGAGAAAATGTAAAACAAAAAAAAAACAAATTTGACAACTCCGTTGATCAATGCTTAACAAAATTTATCAATGAACTTACAAAATGTATGAAGATCAGTAAATACTGATAAAACAACAAAAATCACAAATAGAACTTTTTACAGGGATGGAAATTATTAATTACGTTATGAATAAAAAATGTTTAACAACTGAAATTTTTAACAAGACTAGTCTAGACATTTATACATTTAAATTTTCAACAAATAGAGTAGTAACAAATAGATTTAAATTTTAACAAAGGGTATAATTTATGTATGGAAAATTTTAACGAAGAAAGTAGATATGGAAATGATATATATTTCTAACGTGATTTAAGGTACAGATTTTTCTTAAATTTAATGCCGAATTTAATCATGTTTTATAAATTATTGGATTCCTTAAGTCAAATATGACTTGAAAATTAATTACAAAACTTTCACTAACGAATCTCGGTACGGATGTATATTATTTGTACTTTACCAAAGTTTTCAAATCCGGAGCTACTTTACACCAAACTATTCTCCAGGGGAATGCCAGTAAGAGATCCTTTCGAAGTCTCCAGATCCAAAGCACACACGTGGTAACAAAGCAAGTGGTTCCAAGCTTTGGTTTAAAGATTAGTTGACTTATATTCGAGACCACTTTTAATCAGGTTTATTTGGTGGACTTCTTAAATCAATTTATTTGGTTTGTTGTATTTAAAGGTGTTATTTTAAACAATATGTAATTAATTATGTAATTTAAATAAAGGCCACGTTTATTTAAAATTATAAGAATCTACAATCAATTTAAACTTTCTTATTTGACGTCTCAGTTCTGAATAATTTCTGATCATTAATCCCCTACTTGAATACCTATCTATCAATCTCTCAATGAATTCAATAAATTCATTGAAAAAAACTCATTGAGAAAAGTAACGGGAAAATCTAGAATTATTGAATGAAATGTATCATTGTAATTATGAATGAGTGATATATAATTGAGAATAGTGTTGCTGAATTATATGGAGCGAAATGATCAATAAATGAAATAGTATGGAAATGAAACACTAAAACATAAAATTATTCAATTTGCCGTTTTAAGAATTTTAAAAGAAGATACTTGAAAGAGTCAATTTGTCAATCTTTGAATCAAATAGAATTCAACGAAAAGCTACCGTCACAACGCAGATATATTTTAATTGAAATTTTAACAATTTTTAATATAAAATATAGCTGGAAAAGGGGCTTTTAACCAGGTTTTAAGTCTTTGGCATGATAAGTGCCAATGATATTGCCTTTCAAATCTGAGATCTTATAATATGAATTTCCAATACGCTTGCTAACTATAGATTTTAGCCATTTAGGTGCTAGTTTGGAGTTAAAATAATCAGATTTCTTGCTTTGAACAAAATTCCGCCTATAAACTTCATCACCTTCATTATACTGAACAGCTCTTGCACGCAAATTATATGGCTCCTTGTAGTTATTGTAAGCTATTTCTAAATTTGTTTTTACCCTTTCACGTATCAACTGTAATTTGTCCGAATGGTTCAATTCTTCACCTTCTTCCAGTCCACCTATCTTTTTCAACAAATCGTAAGAACTCCCGTGGGTTATCATAGGATATCCGAATAATACATAATATGGAGAGTATCCAATAGAGGTATGAAAATGACTTCTAAGAGCCATGGAGATATTGTATAAATGTACATCCCAATCTCTCTGATCTTGTTTTAAATACGAGCGTATAGCTGCTAAGATTGAACGGTTAAGCCTTTCCGATGAATTAGACTGTGGACTATAAATCGCCGTGAAGATTTGTTTTACGCCATATTTGCTCAACATATCCCTAAATTGTACCGATCGAAATTGAGTGCCATTGTCTGTAACCACATACTCTGGAACCCCAAACTGACTAAATACATTTGTAACAAGAAAATCGCAAATTTCACCCGTAGTGAATTTCTTAATGGGCTTTAATATGGGGAACTTTGAAAAATGGTCCAATATCACGAAAATCCCTACATGTCCTGTTTTCGAGCGGGGATATGGACCGAGGAAGTCCATATATAATCTTTGAAAGGGGCGTTCTGATCTTATTTGATCTCCCATTAATGGTCGTAAAATTGTATTTGGAGACTTAGATTGCCCACATTCCGTACATTTTCCTATAAAATCTCTCACATTCAAAGACATTTTGGGCCAAAATAGATTTCTTCTGATTTTCTCTAAAGTTTTGCCAATTCCACAATGTGAGGAATTTGGTAACGAATGACATCTTCTAATAACCTCATTAGTCAATTCATTTGGAACCCATAACTTCCAAGAGGTGGCTTCACTATATGGATCACCGTTAGCAAAAGTTATACGTTTGTATATGTATTTTCCAATCACCCTCAAGTCAGGAAATCTATCTTGCTTATCATTGATCGAGTTTCTCAAGTTAACATATTCTAGACTATCAAAAGCTGGTGAATCAAGGTCTATTTCTGGTTGGATTTCTACGTTAGATAGAGCCTCAAGGGATAACCTAGAAAGAGCATCGGGTACAGTCTGTAAACTTCCTTTCCGATGGATAATGGAGAACTTAAAACCTTGTAGTCTAAGAGACCAACGTGCTAACCGTCCGTTAAGGTCTGTCTGCCGCATTAGCCACTGAAGGCTTGCGTGGTCTGTAACAACTTTAAAAGTATGTCCTTCGACGTATTCTCTAAACTTCTCTATGCACTTCAAAGCAGCTAAACACTCAAGCTCAGTTATTGAGTAGTTTCGTTGTGATTGGTTTAATTTGTAAGAATAAAAGGCTATTGGTCTTTCAACTCCTTCTTCATCCTCCTGAGCCAAAACACCACCAATGCCAAGAGTTGAGGCATCGCATTGGATCACAAAGGGTTTATCGAAATTAGGTGTTATTAAAACTGGGGCTGTTGTCAAACAAGTTTTTAGCTGCTTGAAGGCTTTGTCTGCGTCGTCAGTCCACGTAAAGGTCTTTGTCTTTTTCGTTAAGTCAGATATGGGAGATGTTAATGCAGAAAAATTATCAATAAATCGTCTATACCAACTGGCAAGACCTAAAAACTTTCGGACTTCACGGACGGACTTCGGAGGTGGTAGGTCTTTTATTGCAGAAATCTTGTCCGGGTCGGTTTTAACTACTCCATAACCTATAATATAGCCCAAATATCTAACTTCTTTAAGGCACCACTTGCATTTATCAATATTAAGGGTTAGACCTGCTTTTCTAAGATGATGGGCGACGTCGGCTAATAGTTTCAAATGCTCTTCAAATGTTTGGGAAACTAGAAGGAGATCATCCAAATAAATAAATACCTGATGTCTCAAAGATGGTGGAATTACAATATCCATCAGGCGACTCATCGTCTGAGGAGCATTAGTCAACCCGAATGGCATAACCCGAAACCTATACAAGGGTCTATTTGGAACCGTGAAGGCAGTCATATCGCGTGAGTTCTCAGCCAATCCGATTTGCCAGAAAGCGTGTTTTAGATCCAAGGAAGTTATGAATTCTGCCTTGGGCAAACGGGAAAGTATATTACTTATTTTAGGTTGGGGATAAGCATCCCTAACCGTTACCGCGTTTAACCTCCTTGAATCTAAGCACAATCTGACCTTTTCGTTTTTTCTAACTAGAGTCACCGGACTGCTCCATGGGCAATTAGGTGGTGCGATTTCAATAATTCCCATTTCCAACATACGGTCTATCTCCGAGTGTATCAGTTTTTCGATTGCCGGCGAAACAGAGAAGTATCTCTGTTTGACAGGTTTTGATCCCTTTTCTAGTTCTATTGTGTGTTCAAGTAATAAAGTTTTGCCTAACCCTTCTCGCTCATAAGATGGAAATAAGCTAATAGTATTATCTAATTGTTTTGACATTTTAGGTGTTAAAATATGACTATTTTCAATTTCCTTGCTACAAATTTCCCTAACGTCCATAATATCTAAATTCAATATATTAAAATTTCTAACAAAATCAATGCCGAGGTAAAGATCATTCTTTAAATCAGGGATAATATAAATTTTCAAATTCCTACTTAAACCACGAAATTCAATGTCCTTATTCAAATAACCGAATACTCGATACTGAGAACCGCCAGCAGTTGTTACAAATTCGTTTATTTTTTTATAAGGTATTTGCTTTTCTAAAAATGATTTTGCTGCAGAACCAGCAAGACAAGTAATAGAGGCTCCTGTATCTATGAGTCCTATTAGACTCATATCTAAAATATTTACTCTTACGTAAGGTCTCAAATCATCAGTTACATTTTCTATAGCATTCAACGAACTATTTATAAATTTCCTGTTTTTAACGACATTCGTCCAAAATGAACGCAATCTTTTAGTATTACGTTTAGGTGTTTTAATTGTATTCATTGCTAATGAAAATGAATCGCAAAATATCCTTTTCCGAATGTCATTATATCTAGAAAGTCTCTCGTGATATGGTAAGATAGTTTTAAAAACAGGTTGGTTGTCATATAAAAATTTAGTGTTATCTGTGTATATGGTTTGGGTTGCAATTGATTTAGTCAAATCTATTTCCTTGAGCGGTAACCGCTCGTTTTCAAGTTTCCCTGGTTCTGACAATGAGTACAATTTGGCCTGAAAATATTCTCTGCCCCACAACCGTAGCAGAAAATCGTCCTATCTTGTAAACAGTCAATGAACCTATGGCCTTGTTTCCGACAATTCCAACACGTCATATCCTTAATGTTCTTAATCTCTGATATATCGTCCAAATGACTATCGTCCTCACTTTCATATTCTAACTCGTTTACTCGTCTTTGTTGCTGGGGTCTATTTAAGTATTTTTCCAATTCATTATTCAAAACTTCTCTTTTCAACACTAAATGGCGAAGATGGGCTACTGTATGGATTTCAATATAAAATAATTCCTTTCTTAACTGTGGTCGCAAATTGCGTCTTAAAGTTTCAACCAAATCTATCTCCGATAACTGATATCTCATCCTATCACAAAGTTTTAAAATAGCTGAGTAATATTCATCGAAACTCTCTCCCACTAATTGTTTACGGTCCCTTATCATTTCTCTAATGTCATTATCGGATAGATGGTCAGCAAAACTAGATCTAAGGGCATTAGTAAGAGGTTCCCAAGTCATTCTCCCAGTAGAACTTCGGTATCTCCAATACCATTCTTTCGCTCGTCCACTCAGTAATATGTGAAAATGATCACATAAAAGTTGAAAATCTCCCCCTAAGTTGTCTGTGGCTAAGGCTGTAATTACATACAAAAACTTTCCAACAGGAAAGTTCGAAGAACTACCATCAAATCTAATGTTCCAGCTATTTATAACACTAGCTACTTTACTACTATTAGCAAGTGATACTGAAGATATTGAAGAGTTATTTCTATTATTAATACCTGGATCATTAAGATTAGTATTTGACAAATTAGTGTTATCTAAACTATTATTTTCATTAATATTTAAAAAATTCGGATTAGAATTTTGAATATTATGATGTGAACTGTGACGAGTATTGGTAGGAAACAAATCTTGTGGAAAATCTGGCTGAATTCTATTTAGATTGACTTGTTCAAGTTTTCGAGATAGATTTTCTATAGTTTTATATATTCTTCTTATTTCCTCTCTTACATTATCGGAAGAGTCATGTTCAGGTGAATTATCAGCATTAATTACTGTACAGTTGTTTTCGTCAGGTAAATTTGAATCATTGGGCGTAAAAGACAGATTCCTATTACTATCTATTTCCTGGCTTCTAGTTGCAGAACGAGTTTTCCTAGTGGCACTTTTGGGTTGAGAGGTTTTGGCTTTTGGGATGGCCCCCTGAGAAGCAGGTGTAATCCCCGATAGCCTGAACTGGGTTAATGAAGAATTATTGACAGAGCTTTTACAAATCGGACAAATTGGAGACTTTTCCAAATATAGCAGTAAACAAGCTTGATGAAATGTGTGATGACATTTCGTTGAAATTAAATTTTGAGAATTGTCGAAAGATTTCGAACAAATAGAACAGATTGAATTAGGTATTTGTGACATTTTCCTTTAAGTTTATAAATTTGTAAATATAATTTTATCAAAATCAAATTCGAAGTTAAGAAAACGAACGAAGGTAGTGTATTAGTTTGTAGTGTGAAATATGTAAATGAAATGATTTATATTTTAATGAGAAATGTTTTCTAACCAAAACATCAAGAGCAAAGACTGGACAACTAATTTGTTTTATGCCAACAAAGAAAGTTGTACTCCAAAGAAATTGACTACAAAGAAATAAAGATTAGAATAATAACATATTACCCAAGTAGCTATTGAAAGAGTAACAAAAAAAAATGGTTGTGATAATGTACAAATAAATATCGTTTACGGATCAGTCAAAATAGTATTTCATCACAATTGATCTGGTAATTCCAGTAAATTCCACTTAAATGTTTATGAAAATATATAGGAGCTAGACAAATCCGTATACAAAAGATGACATAATAATAATATTTACTGGATTGTCATGCCCCACGTTGGGCGCCATCTGTAATGGTAGATTGTTGTTAGGTTGTTGTTAGTTAAAACAACACAAATTTTAATTGGCATAACGAGAAGTCTGCACGTTCTATCATGGGCTAGGACTCGCCGGATGGGGTGTGGTTCTTGACTTTCGTTATCCTAGTTATTACCAAAACAAAAGAGGAACGTGCTCAAAGTAAACAAAATAGGATTTATTATCGTTTAGTACAAGCAGACGGACAAAAGGGCTATTTCTATATCAACGGAATCTAAATTTATAAGACAAAACAATTTCATTTGATTTCACTACCAATGGATCTTTAGATTTTCAAGACCTCTGCCCTCACCAACCAATGTTCTTCATATCTATCCTAATAAAATATTATTGAAGAACCCCAGATATACACTACCGTTCGTTTAAGTTTCCTTAACTTCAATTAATTAAACTTATTCCATTTTTCGATTTTCAAAATATATTTAATAATTCAACATAATTAATACACGATAAAGTTCGATGAGGGATTCTAAAATCTTATTATATAAGAATGTATAACTTATAAAGATATATATATAATTCGAAATATAAAAGAAATCTTACATTTATATTAACGACTAATGCTGAGGCCTCTGCAAAATGTTCGTTGGGTTAACATAGTACTTAAATAATAATTGTGTGAGATTAATAATTATATATTGTAAAGAACACTGATAAAAGGAGAGAAAATGTAAAACAAAAAAAAAACAAATTTGACAACTCCGTTGATCAATGCTTAACAAAATTTATCAATGAACTTACAAAATGTATGAAGATCAGTAAATACTGATAAAACAACAAAAATCACAAATAGAACTTTTTACAGGGATGGAAATTATTAATTACGTTATGAATAAAAAATGTTTAACAACTGAAATTTTTAACAAGACTAGTCTAGACATTTATACATTTAAATTTTCAACAAATAGAGTAGTAACAAATAGATTTAAATTTTAACAAAGGGTATAATTTATGTATGGAAAATTTTAACGAAGAAAGTAGATATGGAAATGATATATATTTCTAACGTGATTTAAGGTACAGATTTTTCTTAAATTTAATGCCGAATTTAATCATGTTTTATAAATTATTGGATTCCTTAAGTCAAATATGACTTGAAAATTAATTACAAAACTTTCACTAACGAATCTCGGTACGGATGTATATTATTTGTACTTTACCAAAGTTTTCAAATCCGGAGCTACTTTACACCAAACTATTCTCCAGGGGAATGCCAGTAAGAGATCCTTTCGAAGTCTCCAGATCCAAAGCACACACGTGGTAACAAAGCAAGTGGTTCCAAGCTTTGGTTTAAAGATTAGTTGACTTATATTCGAGACCACTTTTAATCAGGTTTATTTGGTGGACTTCTTAAATCAATTTATTTGGTTTGTTGTATTTAAAGGTGTTATTTTAAACAATATGTAATTAATTATGTAATTTAAATAAAGGCCACGTTTATTTAAAATTATAAGAATCTACAATCAATTTAAACTTTCTTATTTGACGTCTCAGTTCTGAATAATTTCTGATCATTAATCCCCTACTTGAATACCTATCTATCAATCTCTCAATGAATTCAATAAATTCATTGAAAAAAACTCATTGAGAAAAGTAACGGGAAAATCTAGAATTATTGAATGAAATGTATCATTGTAATTATGAATGAGTGATATATAATTGAGAATAGTGTTGCTGAATTATATGGAGCGAAATGATCAATAAATGAAATAGTATGGAAATGAAACACTAAAACATAAAATTATTCAATTTGCCGTTTTAAGAATTTTAAAAGAAGATACTTGAAAGAGTCAATTTGTCAATCTTTGAATCAAATAGAATTCAACGAAAAGCTACCGTCACAACATTCTTCAAAAAACTAATATATGACCAAATCATTGAGTTTTTTATTTTTTAATTTAACATGATCTGTACTCATAAACAGCATATCATGTAATTTAAAAAATATATATAAAATAACAAGCAAACTGACGAGGAGTAAAAATAATACCATGAAAATATTACGTTAATTTTAATGTGGGGTAAATTTTTATAATTTATAATGGATTTGTGTAGATGTTTGTAACGCCCAAAAATATTAGTCTAACACCCACCTCAAAGTATACCGATCGACTCAGAATCACTTTCTGAGTCGATTAAACGATGTCCGTCCGTCCGTCTGGCTGGTTGACTGGCTGTCCATGTAAACCTTGTGCGCAGAGTACAGGTCGCATTTTTGAAGATATTTCGATAAAATTTAGTTCATATCATTTTTTCTGCCTAAGGACGAACTCTATTGAAACTGGCTGAAATTGGTTCATTATTTCACCTAGCCGCCATACAAATGTCCTCCAGAAATTGGACTTTATCGGTCATAAATGTTTAATTTATATATGTACCTACACAAGTTTTTCTCTAAATAAGTTTTATATTTTTTAGAATTTATGTCACCAAATTTTATGATGATCGGTCCATAATTAGTCATAGCTCCCATATAAGGCCTGCTTCCGATAATCACTTTAACGATCATAAATCTCCTAAAAATGTTGGTATACACATAAAATGCAACATAAATAACTTTCATATAGACATTAATCACACTACCTCATTTCATGGTGATCGGTCCATAATTGGTCATAGCTCCCATATAAGGCACACTTCCGAAAATCGCTCACGAAAATAAATTATTGAAATTTATAAAGAAAAATGTTTTTGTTCATTTACTTAGTGTAGGGTATTATATGGTGGGGCTTGGCCGACCATACTTTCTTACTTGTTTTCTATTAAATACTTACTCTAACGCTGACTTGGTGGTAAAATATTATCAAAGATAAAATTATGTAAATGCTGACGAGTTGTAATTTTTACACCAGCAAGAGGGTAGCTCCACTCGAGCTACGGCTAGCTCTGTCACTACACAACTGAGTAACAACGATTACGATATGAGAAAATACCAAGGGAATTAAATTGATAGAGCGTAATGGAAGAGAGTATTTAAAAAAAAAAATTAAAGAGGTAGGGCTAAAAGTTATGATTTTTGCAAAGAAAAAACACAAACGGTGCCACTGTGCGACTGTAACTTTTCTACTTGTTAATTCTAAATTAGTGTTTATAAGAATTAAAAATTTTGTTCGTAATTTTTTGAAAATTCTTAAAAACACTTTTTGAAAGTGTTTGGATTTTGAGGTAAGCAAAAAAAATTAAAATTTTTATATTGGATCATCTATTGAAATGAAATTCAAAAACTATTTTTAACTGGTTTTTTTGGCAACATTTTAATTAAAATTTTTTGGGAAAATATTGTTTCTTTGACCCAGAATTTGAAATACTTTTAGATGGCGGAACAACATAGCTGAGAGCATAAAAAATCGAACAAGTGCAAATTATGGACCACCCTAATATACACGTTTAAGCCTGTGTATATAATATGAACTCGAGTATACACATATAAATATGTATAGCAAAAAGTCATGTCCTTTGTAAGTATATACGTAGTATTTCTGTATGTGATAGAGTACGAAAGTGATACAAATATCAATACAAGTTCATTAGTAATCAAAGATGCAATTGTTGTAAAACAACTCATGTCAGTGTAGTTCGTTTTAGTTTCATTTGTTGTAAAAGTTTTCCATATAGAAAAAAAATATATATATATAAAAAAGCCAACAACAAGTAAAAGAAAAAATACATACATACAGTGGTGGCCATGAGGTTAGCACACTTCATACTTGCTGTTTTCTAAAGCAAATTATTTCATTTCATTGCAATTATAAACTAAAGTTTTTGGTAATTAGTGTTGTTTATGGTGTGATCAATAAGTCCCGTTACTTTTTTTTTGCATTCTATCGCTATTCTCTTTCAAATTTGCATTTTAGTGCAGTAATATGTAAAATAAGCTGGACACAATTTTAGCACATATAAGTATAATTAAATTTTTTAAAAGTTTTTTGAGGGTATAAATATTAATTGGTAAGTTTAGGTATTATTTAATCAATGAGGAAGACAAACTGACTTAATAAACATTATTTAGATATGGCTAAAAAAAAATGGTGTACAGAGGAACAACGAAAGATTATTCAACAAATGAACTCGAGAGGAACAAGTATAAGTGAGATTGCTTATACTTTGGAATGCTCCAGGAAGATGGTTTATAATGCATTAAGACATATTCAGAAATATAAAACATCTAAAAATGTTACACAGGCTCCTCGGCCCAGAAAAACTTCACGTAAAGAGGACTCTTTAATATACATAGCCTCTGTCGAAGATCCTTTTAAGAGCTCCACCGTAATCCAGAGAGAAATTTCAGGAAAATATGGTATCAACGTGTCCAGCAAAACGATAAGAAGAAGACTTAATGAAAAAAATTTACGTGGATGCATTTCTCAGCATAAGCCACATGTTTCAAAAAAGAACATACAAGCTCGGTTGTCCTTTGCTCGTGAGCATTTGGAAAAGCCGTTAATTTTTTGGAAAAATGTCCTTTGGAGTGATGAATCTAAATTTTGTAGATTCGGATCGGATGGTAAGAGGTATGTATGGCATCCTCCGAACATGCAACATAATCCAAAGTACACCAGTAAAACAATAAAACACGGTGGGGGTAATGTGATGGTGTGGGCAGCATTTTCTGGGTATGGTGTTGGTCCTATAAAAAAGATTGATACTCGTATGGACCAGTATGTATACCAGAATATACTTCTAAATACAATGATACCTTATGCAGAGGACAACATGCCACTTAGGTGGCGATTTATGCAAGATAATGATCCAAAACACACCTCACGCTTAGTGAGGTGTTGCTTGGAATCGAACAATATCGACGTGTTAAAATGGCCAGCCCAATCTCCGGATCTCAATCCTATTGAGAACCTTTGGAATGATGTGGAGCAGCATGTAATAAGAGAAAAGCCTAAAAATTTGGCCGATTTATGGAAAGAAGTAGAAAAAGCTTGGAATGATATTTCAGTGGATCGCTGTATGGCCCTTGTAGAAAGTATGCCAAGGAGACTAGCAGCTGTGATCAAAAATAAAGGGTATCCAACTAAGTACTAAGTTTTTAGTGAAATAAGTTTTTTTTGTTTTGTTACTTTTTTAATATGAATAAACTTTTTTATTTTGTGCTAAAATACTGTCCAGTGTTTTTTTGAGGTTATTCTATTCTGGATAGAAAAACGCAAAATATATATAAAGGAATAATGCTGGACATGATGGGACGTGATCTTAGAAGGACAAGTAACACACATGCAAAAGATATCATAAAAAAATTAAGAAATATAGGAAATATTTGCGTTTAAAAATAGCAAGTAGCTAGTGTGCTAACCTCATGGCCACCACTGTATGTATTTGCTCAAACTTTTTACACAACGACATGGGTAGCAAAATATAATATCAACCAGAGAATGCTATAAAGTTTACAAATGTTGACTATTATTTAACAGATATTTGGGTATAAAAAAAAGATATTTAATTTTGTTTGTTTCTAGTGTTTTATGAACATTTAAATTAGGCTTTGGTTTGGAGTAAACAACAAGAACTGCAGTTCTTCTTTCCAAAAAAAAAAAAAAAAAAAAAAAACTTTGAATAAAATCAATCAATTGAAGCATGGAGACATATAAGGGCGTAAAGACCACTATCTTCAAAACACCATTTTGTGTGGAATAATGTTTAACAGAGCCATTTACATATATTCATAAATATTCAATTGAAAATCCATAGTTTTCATTAAAATAATTAGCTTTAGAAGCATACATTTGCGAATTTTTAATTTTACTACAATATAATATTACATACAAATTAATTCATAAATAATAATACCTTAGTATACATTTCACTGAGTGAACATATACATACAATTACTTTTCCAAGGATGCCAAATAATATTATGGTTCAAAAAAACTTTATAAACCATTAGTTTTTCATGACAGCATTAATATTACATTGGATTTGTTTTCATTTTACCCTAGTATTAAAAACTATGCAAAAATTATGAAAACAATTTCTAAAATCGGGAGGTTAGAACACAAAATTAAGTAAAACTTAATTAAAACCACATAATGGCTTCCGCTTAAACAAAACTGAAACATTCTCTTCAAGCGCCCCTTGAAAAAGAATGCAAAAACTCAAAGCCAAAAAAAAAAGAAATAAACAAATCAAAATACAAAATGTTGCATGAAAATAAGCAAATACAGTCATTATGTGCCATGCAACTAAAACTGTGGCAGTAACACAATACATACTAAACCTTCCAAACGTTCATACTTTTACATATTTATGTTTATAATGTTTTCCCTGCTCCTGACATTCTATACCTCTGTATTTAGAATGTTGGCATTTAAGTATGTGTGTGTGTGTGTGTTTGTAAGTAGTATGAGAATTTAAAAACGTAAAAAAAAAAATCATAAATTTTTTCAACTTTAAACTACATATAGAAATTTATTAAAAATTCCATATGCAATAATAACATTTCCTTTTTATGCATGCACTCGCATTTATGGTTAACTGAAACTAAAATGCATCCATAGAATTCTTGTGCATAGAAAATAAACTTTGAAGAGTGTTTTATAATGTTAAATTTGTTTGGTTTTTGTTCACATTTTTAATTAATAAAATTTTCAAATCCAAGGGAATAAGTCTAAAGAATTTGTTTAATACTGTGTATTGCAGCTGCTCAGCGGGGGCTGAATGAAATATTTTAAAAGGCCAATTTTAATTAGCTTTTCAAATTAAATTTAAATTCAAAAAAAAAAAAACCAACTATGAAAACCATAGAGAATAGACATAGAGCGTAAACTCTCCTTTCAAAGACCTAACTCAGTTGTCAGAAACCTAAGTGGTGAGAAGGTATTAGCTATGTGAAAACAAAAACAACACTCGTGTGTGTGATTATTTTAATTATTTTTTTTGTTTGAGTTTTTTTCTAGTTTCCGCTCTATATTTATCTATGATAAAAACTTCTACCTGTTGCTACAGATCTCCTGTCACCCGAGCCATCCAAGGGTGCCAAATTATGTTATCAACCACATGCTTTTTAAAAATTAAAAGATTTTTTTAATTTTACAATTATTGGAATCCGGTGCAGTATTCAAAACTTTTTCGCTTTAAACTAGTGAAAACTATCTTTAGACAACACTTTTTTCCCAAACATAATCTGTCAGTTGTGATCAATCTAATGCAAAAATGCAAATTAATATCGGAAATTATTTCGAAAATTTAACTTTTCGCAACTATTAAAAAACAAGTAAGAGAGCAATATTCGGCTGTGCCGAATCTTGTACACCCTCACAAAGCATACTTTAAAATAAAAATTTTTAATATTTTTAGGTAAACAAAATTAAATTAAATTTTTATTTATTTTTCAAAATTTTTTTTTTAATTTTTTTTAAAATTTTTAAAAAAAAAAGTTTTAAATTTATTAGTGAAAAAAAAATGTATCACAAAAAAAAATTATTTTGCTAACAAAAAAATTCGGATTAAAAAATATTTTTTCCGATTTTGACCCATTGTAAGTCCAAATTACTATAGCCTTATATACATCGTAGCAATGGACTTTGAAATATCTATCATTTTTCCTTATATCTCAGAGTTCATTGATTCTGTAGAGAGTTCTTTAGAAAGATTTGATAGCTGCTAGTGTTGCTGATGCTGTTCAAAAATCTACAATGGCGAGGGGACGATATAATTTTACCTGGTACAACGGACAATCAAATGTTGTTATCACATCCTGCATTTTGATAACTTTTACATATCGCTTCCGCTGTTAGTCAATTTACGAGTCAGAAAAATGTATAGTTTGGGCACAATTTGTTTTGTCGTATTTCTTGCTGATCATGATTTTCGTTTTTATATTAATTGCCAATCATATACCAGAGTGTAAACTGCCGACCGACAGTGAAATGAACAAAACGCAGAGTGGATTTTGTGTAGAATACATTAACACAATCCATAGAGTCAATGTGAATACTGTATTATGGAAGGATATCAAATGTGTGTGCCTGGCATCGACATATGTAGATAATGAACGCTTCAGAAGAACCAATCCTGATGAACAACAATAAAAGGCTCCTAAGTATGATAGAAAGCAGAAGAAGTTCATCGAAGGTGGAGTAGATCTCATGTGTTATCTCATGGGTCGATACTATATTCGAGCTAAGACTAGCCATATTATGATTAGGTTGTTCTACCATTTTATGGATATGGCCTCTACAAATGCAATCATTTTATTCAAATGTCTGCACGCCGAGCAGCCCAGGAAATACTTAGCTGTTGGACTCGTTTCCTTCAAAAATAGACTATAGGTCTATAAGACGATTATTTATTCAAAAGGTTCATCGATATATACCGATGAACCTTTCTCACCACAGCCTAACATATTGGAACATTTTGGAAAATAGCTATTTATCAAGTTGCTGATGTTTGGTTCGATGGTAACGAATAAGTTTGGGTGGATAGCCAAAAAAAAAAAAAATTTCAAACATTGCAAGAAATCTGACACCCAAATTGTTTATTCCAAATGGGACCTGACTTTATCAGGTCAGATCGATTAAAATTGTTTTTTGGACTACCGCCATCGAAAATAATATGTTTTTTAACTTCGTTTGCTTTCTTCTCGCAATAAAACTTGTTTATATTGGGCATATGACCTAAAAATGCGGAAGTATAGGCCATTGTTAGTTATGACCTTTTCACGTCTTTCGGGCAACATATGAATTCCGCGCCAACAGAAATGTTTATCTTTTGAGGACAAGGACGCCATTAGCATGACCTATTCTGAAGTGAAGCTTGTCCCAGAGAAATTGTACTTTTTAAAAGGTATTGCAATATGTGGCCTAGCGTAGTCATGATGGTATATTACGGTTTCATGTCTGGACTCATATTCTGGGGGCTTTTCGGCAAATGCTCGTTTCGGGATATCGTAATGGATCCATTCTTTATCGCAAGTAGTAACTCGGTGAAAAAATTATTTTCTTTTCTATACAGAATCGTCTTTCAAGGTCTCTCATTTTCAATTCGTATGGTACCTAATTTCCCTATTTTTAGATGAATTCTGGTGCTTGCAAACGTTTTGAAATTGCTAACTGAGTAGCTCCCAATAATATTGCGAGCTCTAGTTGAGTTTGACAACAATATTCAAGCAGTAATGCCTCCGATTGTTGGTCTTCAAAATGTTTTTGGCTGGCCTGGGCGATCTTAGTCTTCCACTTCTGAACCGCACAGACCTTCTCTACCATATTGAAGATGATGAAACACAGTCACCGTAAGATTTGGTGAGTATTCGGTGTGTTTAAGGCAATACTTTAAGAGTTTGAAAAGGTCGAATTAAGACATATGTACCTTAAACTGTTGTTTTGCGGCAAAAAGTATTACCAAAATTATTTATAAGCTATAACATTTTTCAAAGTCTAGTGAGTCTTATTTATGCTAAATGTAATATGTGGATAGTATGTAATATGAAAAAGTTCCTGTTAGTTTCAAAGCATATTTTAAATGTTTTAACTTTTAAAAGGTCATAACTTAAAGAGGTAATAGATTAGTGACCCAAAATTGAGCACTTACATATTTATTTCTATAGTCTACCTATATGCGTCACTGATTTGTAGCATTTCGAAATACAAGCAATCTGAATTCGAATTCAAAGATTCTTAAAATTTTCTGATTCTCTACATTTACTCTGGCGCTCAGGGTGGAAAATATTCAATGGCAAAACTACTAGTGTAAGATTGTATTCATAATAAAAAGCTTTATTTTTATACACACACAAATCTTTAAATACAAAATATTTTCTTTATTCTGTTAAAAATAACACACAATTTACCAAAAAAAAAAAAAAAGAAAAAAACCTTTAAATATATCATCACCATCCAGCCATTTACACAATTTTAGTCCTTTTCTAAACAATTCATTCAACCGTCCACCCATCTACACGTCAGCTACACAACACAACAGATCACAATTTTGAATTCTCTTTGAAGTTGTTATCGAAAACAGAAGATAAAACAGAAGAAAACTGAGTTGATTTTTTTTTTTTTTTTTTTTGTAACAAACCAAAAAAAAGAAACTTGGCCTTAAGCTGCTGCTGTCTAGTTACAATGACAGCGACAGGTTTGAATCGTGAAATTTGTTTGTTATACTTTTACGCAGAAACAATTTTGAGCGTGAAAGTAGAAAACTTGCTATGGAATGCTGATGACAGTTCTTCAGATTAGATGTGCCATGGAAAAAGAAAACAACATTTTGTTATAAACTCTTTAAGCATTTAACTGGTAAAAGTTATGTTGTTTGTACATATATGGTTTACTAAACTGTAAGGCAAATGTAATGAAATATGTTGCTTATGTGTATTGTATTATATCTGTGAAATATTCTTATCAATAATAAGTTTCTTTAAAATTCTAGGAATAAATCAATCACATTTCTTTAAAAAGTTCAAAGATATAAAATTCAAAGGTCTATATGTATACTTTCATTGTTAAACTTAACCAGAGCTTGTTGCTAAATCATTGGAAGCTACTCAAGCATCAATTTCGAAATGCTTGCAAGCAGCAGGATTCATCGAAAAGCAGAGAAATTGAAGCAGAGAGACCTTAAAAGACGATTTTGGATTCTCTAAATGCTGTTTGCACGCTATAACAGAAAATCATTTTTGCGATGAAAAATTTATCAATTTTGATAACCCGAAGCTTAAGAGATCGTAAGTGAAGCCCGGCCAACCAGCTGAATCAACACCAAAGCCAAATATCCATGGCGCTAAAGTAATGCTCTGTATTTCGTGGGATCAACAGGGGCCGATCTATTATGAGCTGCTGACATCTAGTTAAATCATCACAGGCAACCTGCACCGAATGCCACTGAATCGTTTGAAGCGAGCATTGGCCGAAAAACACCCAGAGTAGGCCAGACATGAAACTGTAATATTCCATCATGAAAACACTCGGCCACCTGTTGCAATACCTGTTAAAAACTATTTACAATGAAGTGGTTGGAAAATTTTGGATCACCCGCTTTATAGTCCAGACCTTGCCCCGTCCGACTACTATATGTTTCGATCAAAGCAGAACGCTCTCTTTGGGATGCGCTTCACGTTGGAACGATATTGTTCTTGGCTTCAAAAGATGAGCAGTTCTTTTATCTCGGAATCCATATTTTGCCAGAAAGATGGGAAGAGATCATAGCTAACAATGGCCAACACTTTGGTTTTTACTCAATCGATATTTTAGCTAATTTCTCTTAAAAATTTCGACCTGTCTTTTCATAACAACATATTTTTCAAAAATTCTTGGAATTTATCCTTTATTTCAAACAGATTTTACATGTTTTTAATACGAATATTAATTCTTATGAGTTAAACTAACTATATAAACAATTTCATTTTCGTTAATATGTTCAAATTTATATATTAAAATTATCTTCTCTATTGTCTTCCATATCTTGTAGTTGTCATTGTAGTAATGAAATTTTAACTATAAATAATTTTACTGCTTCACAAAGAAACATAACATGATTCTTCTTTGCAACAATAAAACTTAAACGAAACCTCGAATTAAAATATCTTTTTTTTTTATATATAGAATTCATTAAAATATCATCAAATACAAAGATACTAAATGAAACATTGTAAGCAGTAACAGCTTGTTTCAAACCAAACCATATTAAACATTTTTTACGATCAAATATATTTTAAATTTATACGCGTATCTTATTTAGTAGGACGTTAAAACAAAATTGTTATATGTAGAGATATGACAGATAAATGAAATAAAAACTGTTATGACACTGTAGAAGATTTAGGTGGTAGTTGATATATTAATGACATTGCAACGTAGCTGAATTGAAATTTTGTAATGGTATTGTGGAAAATTTTACCAGTATCTGAATTACTGCTCAATTGAAGTTTTAAATTTAGTAATTTAGACCATCATCAATATATCTTAACGTTTTTTTTATAGTTATGTGTGTGAATCGTAAAATTCGGTCACTAAAGCAGAATCATGTTTGAGGCCGAAACTATATGGAATCACTGAACAAGGACCAAAATCGGTATACAGGGGTTTTCAAGGTTGCTGATTTCGAATCTGTTGTAAAAGTTTTCAAATTCAAAAAGGCGGCGAAAAATTTAAAATATCTTCTGATTTACATGAAAATTAGTACATTGAGGTATTCAAGGTTGGTGATTTCGAATCTGTGGTAAAATTTTTCAAATTCGGATCCAATATGGCGGCGAAAAATTTAAAATGCCTTCTGATTTACATGAAAATCAATATATGGGGATTTTCAAGGTTGCTGATTTCAAATAGCGGATCCAATATGGCGGCGAAAAATTTAAAGATAAATTAGAACCTTGAGAAGTAGATGGTTCTTTAAATCCCTGCTTATAATATGAATGTTGAATGCCGTCATCGAATCCATAGCTAACAATTACATCTGCCTTTAACATATTATTTTCGGTCATTAATGACGCTTTTACCTCTTTCTGCATTGCAACGATTCTTTTTGCAGTATGCTTCAAAACCATTTGAAGAGCAACCATTGCCTTGGTTTCACTTATTTGAATACAATATGCATTTCATTTTACTAGCTGCGACGTTGTTATAAAGCGGATATGTATCAGAATTTCTAATTTTGCTTTCACGTCTTATGCTCAGATATTGTTGCTCTTTTGTGAAATTGTTCTCCAACAAAGAGGCTAGTGCTTCGTCTACAGTTAAGCGAAATGGAGCATCTTCATCAGTAAGTGCATGTTTTCTTATTTTCGATGGCCTTGTTGGACTAATTTGTGTTTCATTGACAACTGCTGCCATATCTGCTTGCTTTTGCTTTTGAGCCGATGTTGAAGCTGCACGAACCAGCAACTCTGTTTCATAGCATTGACTTTTAAAGAGATCTACTGCTTCTTTCCTCTTTGTTTTTTCTGATTTCTCGTGATATTCTTTTTTTGGACGCCTTGCTGAAGAAGCAGTTCGCTTTGTTTTAATTAATAAAATAAATTCAGCGTTTAGCTAGAGTATGTTTTGCCTCTGAAATATCCACCTAACTGAGATATTCTTACAAAAACTTCGCACTTTCTCCTTCACATAAGCCCCATTCAAAACATTTCCGCATTCAAATTTAGCAACAACAAAATTGCAAACAGAAGCATTCTTCTCCTCTTTGTTTTGTTCATACACCCAAACTTACAAATTAAACTCAAAATTCTTCATTTAACACGTATCTGAATGTTTAAACCCGCCCAAATTAGGCCAACTTTTTAAAAGTTATAAAATTAAAGGTTATATAGAACTTTTTTCGCCAAAAACTATTTTTTTACATTTTTTTTTTAACTAATAAGCACTTAATATCACTTTTGTTTGCCGTATTTAATTTAAATTTAGTTTTGTTTTTTAACTATTTAAATAAACTTAAAAATTCTACAAAATTACACAGAGAAAAAAGATTCGTTGTCACAACCAAATTTGTCGCCAATCGAATTCTGGCGGTTGCATGTACTATCACATAGTTTGGTTGTAGTTGCTGAATATATTGATAGATTGAAAAAATATATTATTTTTTTAATTATGCATGCTTTATTGAAGTCTAGTGGCTGAAACAATTGTAAATAATTGTATATTTCTACAAATATGAAAACGTAAAGATCATTAGATAATCACTAAAGTCGACTCAATACATTTTGCAGAACTACTGATGTATATATAATCTTCACGTGGTATTCCTGAGGACAATAATAAAGACAATGAATATTTTTAATAGAATATATCCTAAGTCATATGTTAGTTTACCTTCCTTTTGGACATTCATGACCAGGAACTAATACAAACTATATACAATAAGAAACTTTCCTGAATCGATAGTCAACAGGTCGCAATAGACAAACAGCCATTTTTTCGTTACATGTTAGTACTTGGGTACAAATGTATATGTAACCACTTCACCATGTAGATTTTCAAAACGATTCTCACATGGTCCACAGTCAGAGAATTTCTGAGGAGAATTTACAAAACTGTCTAAGAAATATCTCACAATTTACCTTTATTACGTATATTCGTCATCAGGGAGTAAGTCACATCATTGACTATGCTTCGTTTGTCACCAATCTACCACAAATACAATATAAGGCTGTAATATTTCCACTTCAATGAAAAGATTAGATATGTCGATCACCAAACGACCAATATCAGAAAAGCCAGCAGGAGGTTGTGAAGAATTTTAAGAATGCATTTAATCAAAATTTAGACTGACCCATGTTGCTTGGTATAAGCGGTGTTTACAAGAAAATACATAATGAAACAATGAACATACGCAAACTTACTCTTGAGAATTCTAAACAAGATGTACCGCTTTCTTGAGTTAATTCACATTAATTTATTGTTTAATTCATTTAAATTTTTTATTTAAACCATTTCCGATTTTAATAACTTTTATTTTAATAAATATTTATTTTTGAAAAAAGTCAAACAAAATTAAAATTTTTGGGTTTACGTATTCTATTGTTGGTTGGGAACACAGAATTTGTGAACTTATTAATTACCACAACTGAAAATATAGTTAAAGTTAAACTTATTTGAATACAAACACGTTTACGATTGCAACTACCAATATTTAGGAATAAGAGCTGAGTTTAATTAGGTTGTTACAACTGATTTCCTTGAATTTAATTTAAACTAATACAAATTGATTACAATAACTGCTGTTGCTATTGTAGTAACCATATTTCCATTATAACTATATTTTCACAGCTATAAATACCAAAAATCTGTTTATTTTATGAATTCTTAGTTATGATAATAATATTTTGGTTATATTTATAAAATTATCGTAATAGCAACCGTTTTCCAACCAGTTTGTTTTCTGTGTGTACTGCTTTCAACACTTTTCTCACAAACAATGACTTTGATCACTTGCTAAGCGGTCGCCGTTAATTTTTTACATAAACAAAAGTTGATTTAAACATTATGTCCTAATCGCGAAAAAGTTGTCGCAATGACCGAAATTTGTTTTGTTACATTTGTTGTGACTACACAGTCAGCAACTTTAGAAAACGGATTTAGTGAAAAACACGTATTTCAATTGGTTCAAGATGGAGATTAAAGACCTGAATAAGCCTTGTGTGCCAAACATTTAAGTCAGTGGGACAGTATTGTATCTATGATTTGAACAGAACCGAAAAACCACATTGATTACTGCTATTTTTGTGTTTACGAACAGTAGAGCAAAAATTGTTGGATCAAGAGAGAAAACATGATGGTTGAAAAACAAAATGTTATAAAGCCACCTTTAATTTTTAGAGATAAGATCATTTTGCCTGCATTACACATAATGCGAAGGCATTAGATAAAGCTGGTCCATGTTTTGCATATATTCCAAGAAAGTTTGAGTTTCAGAAAAACTAAAAGCTGATAATTTTGAGGGCCCAAAAGTAAGAATTTTAACGATTTCATACATTCAACAAATGATTTAGAAGCAGCGGCTTGGAAAACCTTTGTCGCCGTTGTAAAAAATTTATTTGGAAGCCAGGAGGCTGAAAATTCGTTATAGACCTTTTAATTAGTTGTGCAAATCTTGGATGTAATATGAGCATAAATGTAAACTATCTGCTTATGGCTATATGAATAAAAAAAACTTATTGTAGATTTAAACCACAAATTTGTTAACAAACACTTTAGCTTTAAAAATCATTTATAAAAGTATAGTATTCATAAACGTTTGTTAAAGGCACAATAACTAATGTACTGTTTTTTGTCTAAGCTGGCAATGCTTCTCTGTTATTTCCCATTTTTCGTTGTTAGTGTTGTTTGCAATTAGGATAAAATATTAGTTAATTCTCTTTTTATCATTGTTTGTTTTTAGTAATAATACATTTTTGAAGATAAAAACTAATATTTAGAGAACAAAATTTGATTTGATTCTAGTAAATTTATATTAAGCTAAAATGCATTAATATACAAACGTTTTTATATATTTTAGTTCAATTATTATTAAAAGTATTCGAATGACGAATATTCTGTGATAAAATAAACATCACTGTTTTATAATTTGTTTTCTTAATTTATTTTTATTGTCATTTTGTTAAATTTTAAAAAAATTTAAAGAATTTCTATGTGGAAACACATAATTTTAATTCCGGAGTGGGTGTATTCGATTCTGTGGATCTCCTTCCACAATGTTTACACATTTAGTTACTACATGCCGTTACAGGTTAACAATAAATTACAAAAATGGCAATAAAACTCACTTGCGAACCTCATGTAGTTCACTGCCGGAGAAATATGGAGCAAAATCTTATATTATTAAAGTGGACCATATTTCCCATCGGAGTTAAAATTATGTTTATCAATTGCAATAGTATCGACTATTATTGCATATTTATAAAGAATTATCTTTAAAATTCCCTTTTTTCAAGATAAAATGTAAAAAGAATACTTTATAGTTGGTTTAAAGAAGGGTCGAACGAACTTTAAAATTTGTACACTTATTAAAGGTTTATTAATCGTTTATGAATACAACTTGATGAAAATTTGCTTATAATTGGTTTATAAAGCTCTTGTAAATTTTTATGCATATGGCTGTTAGTCTTTTAGATAAGATTCCTGAATAATTTGGATAGTATAGCAAAGAACAAGGAGAATGTTTCCATCAAGATTTAAAAGTGATGTAAGACAGATACCAAGGTGGCTGTTGCAAAAACACACGAGAAGAAAATAAACTAACCTGTAAAGTAGATCAACGAAATATTGAAAAATCTTTTACTTTCATTATTTTACTCTTGTTATTTCTCGAAAACTACAAGTAGCATTGAAAAAACAAGTATACAGTTAGAATTAAGTTACCAAATAGACTTCAAATCAATTTTGGCAGTACCAACATCATTGTAGACCTGTGTTATTTAAAATTGCATATTTTAAAACTCTCAAACAAATAACAAATAACAGCACACGCCTAAATTTGTTTACTACAATATATGTACAGCAAAAATAGTACAAGTATCAATAATTTTTTTTAAATATTTGACAACTGTCTATCGCCAGATGGTACTTGTCAGAATGAAACTTGTTTGAAAACTACGAGTGCCATCGTTAAAATTTCCAAAAAGGATGTTTGCAGATTTCTCACGTACATATAACTAAAGTTATATAAAAACTTTTTAACTTCTTTGTATTACATTTGCGGCACTCTTGTCAACAAAATCTGTCATTCGAGTATATTATATGTTTATATGTATACAAAAAGAAAAAGAAATCATGTAAATGAATCCTTTAATAATGTAACAGAAAAATTCCATAAACTTTGTCGGTTGTTAAAATTTAGCCCCAAAAACTCATATAAAAAAAAAAAACAAACAAGCAAACAAACAAACAACCTGGCTTAATATACTTTCAAGCTTGTAAATTTATTTGTATATATATTTTTTTGTTTGGGCTGATGAGAAATATGTGTCAGTCAGTAGCTGTGTGTGTATGATGAACTATAAATGCGTGTATAAAAATAATGAAAAAAGGAATTTAAGTTAATTGAAAATGAAAAAGAAAACAAAAATAACGAAGTGTAAAAAAGTCACATGTAAAAAGTTTGACTTGTATTTATGAATGTAAGTGTATGTATGTATAAATCCATACTAGGTTGGCCCTTAATGCTCTCAAGATCTAAAATTGTTCTCTGTCATGTAAAAATTAAATGCTAAAAATTTGAGTAAAATTGTATAACGGGTTTTTCTTTTATATGACGTAGAGGAATTCTAGACTTTGAGAGCAATGAAAAGGTGCAAAATAAGGCTCACCCTAATGTATGGGTACATATATATAGGTATACGCACTTATACGCAAAGAAGAGGGAAACGATGAAGCTATATAATATGAGTGTATGTACACCCCAGGATACAAAATAAGAAAACAAAAAAATACATCTTTTTTTTTATTAAATATTTAAAAAGAAAACTTTTTCGTTTCTCTCATGAAATTGGTGGCATGAATGCATTAAAGTTTTCTGTTGGGGTTTTATTTTATTTTATCTTATTTTTTCTTTTCGTATTTTTATACCCTACACCATCTTTAGGGAATCGGTTATTGTGCGTTTGTGCTGATGTTTGTAGCTCTTTGAAATACTTCTCCCACATCATTTATAAAACATGTGCTTGGCTGCCAGTCCCGGTATAGTTTATGCAACAGATTGTAATTTGGAAGATAATTTAAATTAAATAATAAAAATTGGTTATTACACTATTTCATCTAGGCTTCATTAAATTTTCATTTTTTGAAATTAGTTTTGAAAGTACATAAAGAAGCAATTTGTGTGGATCAATTAACAATTGACCACAGTTTCCGTATAATGACTAATAACGCAAATCACTTAAAAATTACCCAAACTCTCATACTAAGGCTGGTATTGAGAGTTATATTTGGTCATTTCACAAGATCTCTTATCATGTCATATTGTCCTAATATTTAACATGGTTTTTTATTGCTTTTAAAGCAAAAACTGTGCTTAAATAATACTACATTCAATACTATGTTTACTGTGTTACCGTATTAAATAGCAGAGACCAACGCCGAATGCCTAAGAATCGGTTAAGCCGAGCCTCCGAGTCGTGATATATTAGGACATTATGACAATATGACTGATAAGAGACCTTGTGAATTGACCAAATGTCTTAATTTATATTTAGCATTTGGTGCAGAGTATTTTATGGTCGAACTTGCCCTTACTTGTAAATATGTATGTCATATACATATTTATATTGTTTTATATTCCTCTTAAAAAAAAATAAATTTATGAAATTGAAATGGTTCAGGTAAAATTTGCAAGTTTTAACGAAGTAAGAATTCTATAGTTTCGACATTATTGAGGAACATTATAAAAAAGTTAATGAATTGTTTGTCAATTGAAAGGAAGCATGCATAATATAGTAAGTGAACGGTAATCACGATTTTTCAAAGCCTAAAACATAATATTATTTTTCGGTTTTCCTTCCTAAACTATTTTCAGTAGAAAAATTATAGAAACAAATTAAACAAATCTCTTTCCGTCGAGACGTTACTTCAGGTTTGGAAACACTCAAAGCTAAATCCGGAGAATAGGGCAGAAGAGGGATTTTTTTGTGGCCTAACTCATGGAATTTTCCCACGGAAACTGCACTGTTGTATACCCTTTCGTGCACCTGATTGTGAACAAACGCAACAGCTTTCTCATACCCAAGTGATCATACAAAATTGAAACTAACTAAACAGCTGGTCCGATTGAGATCAAATTTGATGTTTTATTAGCCAAGGAGTATTTGAGTTTAAGTTATTAAAATGGTTCTTACAAATGTTACAGGGGCGGCGCTATGGGTGCTCAAATTAGGGTACCTTCGACATGTAAAATTTTTAAATACGTGCCATTTTTTGTTCCCACCCAATTACAAAGATTTTTATATTTTGGGAAAGCGCTCGGCTAGATATTGAAAAAACATTTTACAAATTAAAGTGAAATATTTTTGAAGGACGCAGTTTTAAAGTGGCATATTTATAAATCTAATTGAGCTATTTACTTCAATTTTTTTATAATATCACAAATTAACTTATCTATACAAAACAAATTATTACGGAATAAATGTGAATCAAATTGTTCCTAATAAGGACTGAGATCGAAAAATTCTTAACACACGATTTTTACTAAAACTTTTAACCCAAGTATTATTGCATTTTTTATTTCTTTTATTAAGTTACCTTTATAAAGCATGTCAGTTATTATGTTTAATGCCAATTATGTTCATTTGTTGTTAATCTGATTAAAATGAGTTACCTGAAAAAAGTGCGTACTAAAATTATTAAATATTTTCAACAAAATCCAACTTGGCCCTACAAAAATTTGGCCAAACAATCAAAGTTATGCCGTCAAACTGTTTCCAATGTTATTCTACAGTTCCGGGAGAACTTGTCAATTGATAGAAAACCTGGTTCAGGTAGAGGGAATGGTTTACATGATATTTATTAAGCCAAAAAAATATAAAGCATTTTCAAAAGAGCTCCCAACATATCCGGTAGGAAAGCAGTCCGGTTAGCTCAGTCCTCGGACTATTTGGTATGAAAAGTTAAAGCCATTTCAGGTTCAAAAATATACAAGGCTCAAAAAGTTCCTGACAGGAACGCTGCTAAAAATTTAGAGGCCAAAAACAGAGCACGTAAATTGAAGTCAAATTTTATAAAAAAAAAATATTCCTGCTGCATAATGGATGAAAAAACGTACGAATGGAAAATTGATCACAGCTTCTGGGTCAATATTTTTATGTTGCTGATGCTCGAGGGAATGTTGAAGAAAAGTTTAGGACACAAAAGTAGACAAAATTTCCCAAAAAGTTCTTGGTATGGCAAGTAATATGCAGTTGCGGCAAAAGAAGCCAAACATTTGTTACAAAGGGTATATAAATACCGAAATTTACATCAAGGTATGTTTACAAAATAGGATGCTTCCATTCAAAAGACTTCTTAGTGTGTCCACTTATTTTTGGCATCCTGTCACTATGGTAAGAAAGGTGGTATTTGTATAATGTGGTATTTGTACCAAGAGATGCAAACTGCCTGGAGTTAATGCCAGTGGAGAGATATTGGGCTCTTGTTAAAATAGAATTGAAGAGCACAAAAAAGGTGTCCAAAGTTGTAATAGATTTTTAACCGAGCTGGACAACCTGTTCGAACAAAGTGACAGAAATCACTATAAGAACATCTCGAACAAAAATATGTTGTCTTTTCGTAAAATTCTACATATTTTTCTACCACAAACCAGTAAGTATGAGCGAAAATATATGTAATAATGTTTTTTATGCACAAATGTATAATAATAAATACGTACGCATTCGTTTTGTACCAGATTCTTGCACAGACGACAAAAAATAAAAAGTGAATGAGTTTGACATATCAGTTCCTTCATATATCAGAAAATATAAAAAATAGTGAGCCGCAATTTTGTATTGAGTTGCTTACGTTATCGTTCGTATTTGTTTTCTTTTGACTAAGAATATTAGTGAGCCACAAAACAGCTGTTTGTCGTTTGAAACGAAAACGTTCGACATCGTGGGCCAGGCTGCAAATTGTTATATATTCTTAAAGAAAGGTTTTTTTTTATAAAATAAGAATTAAGTCAAATTTTCGCCCAAAAAAACAGCAAAAATCTACTCTTTTTTTAATGTTTAAATTTAAAATCTTTTAATTTTGGATCTATTGCTCTGAAATTTGTTGTATATTATTGGTAATTTAGTTGTCTAACTAAGAAAAAAATTCGAGTCTATTCAGTTCAAAAGTACTTCATTTTAAAATTTTCATATTTTAAATGCATGTAACTTGGAAATTAAAAGATACAATTACACATATGAGCACGTCTTTTGACGTGCTTTCCAAAAATATAAAAATCTTTGAAGTCGGATGGGAAACAAAAAAATGGCACGTGTTTAAAAATTTTACATGTCTAAGGTACCCTAATTTCATCACCCATAGCGCCGCTTTTGGAGCATTTGTAGGGTTTATTTTAAAAACTTGAACTCAGATGCTCCTTGGGTAAGCCAAGGTAAAATCTTATCCCGATCGGACCAGCTGTTTAGAAATGACAGATTTACTTCCAAAAAATTTTGATTCTGCCCACTGTGCCATGTGAGATGCCTATGGTTTTTACAATCTCTTGCACTTTCAATATTGTTACGTTTTCACCTTTTGAAAACGATGGTTTATTTTCTCTAAATAAACCGGATAGTCACTCACTGTCTTTATACACGTTTATCAATTCGCAGAAATGCACACACACTTTTTAATGTACAATTCAGTTGATGCTAACTCTAACACCACCTATGGTAAACTCAACTCACGACTGCAACCTCTGCTACTATTTATACACACGCTATCTATCTGGAATCTTCTACAATGCTCTTAACGGACAAACTAGTATGTTTGAAGTCTAAGGCTTTTAATGTCATTATTAGCAGCTTAAACATTTTGTGATGCCATACTCATAAACAATGCCAATAACCGCATTCTATTAACACTGTTGATAATTAGAAGCTACTACTGATGGCCGTGTTTATAAACATGATGAATGCTGCAGGCAGTCATTACAGACTGTTAAATTCAAATCACTATTTCAAATTCGTAATACTATCCTATCGGTTAACAACTTATCGTGATTTTTTCAATTGTTTCGGTATCGTTGGGCATCTTCCGTGCTTATATGGCCACAACGACATTCAGTAAACCACTTTTTTACCATTGAAATTTATGGTGCAAAGTTCACATAGTATTTCTCAAGCTAAGCCTTTATTTGAGTGCTGGGTTTTTCCACAAAAAATAATGCGGAAACAAAATTCACTTTTTTCCAATTTTTCCTCCTGTCACGAGGTAGTCTGCTATCAATGGCTGTGAAACACTAACTAAATTGAAATATTAATGGAACCAAATAAAATAAATTATAAATGAGGGAGTTTTCATAGCCTAACTCATGGATTTTTTCCATGGAAACTGCACATGTGTGTACACTTTCGTGTACCCGATTTTGAGCAAACTCAGCAGCCATCTTGCGGAAAGCTTTCTAATACCCAAGTGATCATTCAAATTGAAACCACTAAGCCATGTGAGATGCCTGTGTCATCCACGATCTCTTGAATCTCCGATCACCCAACACCATATCGTGCTTTTTTTCGATTGTTTCGTATGTAGAGAACTGGGCGTCCAGAACGTTCGGCATTTTCCATGTCCACAACGAAATTCAGTAAACCACTTTCTTACCATTCAAATTAATAGAGCAGAATTTCCAAAGTATTCATCAAGCTTAGCCTTGGTTTGAGTGATGGTTTTTTTTCCGCAAAAAATAATACTTAACGAGCAGACGAAATTCATTTTTTTCCAATTTCTCCTCAAGTCACCATGTAGTCTGCTGTCAATGGCTGTCAAACACAAACTAATTGACGCAGCTTGTTCAAGTTCTGACATTAGTCAACTGAGAGATACCTGCTGACAGGGGCAGTGTTTTTCTTTCTATAATTCAAAAACTCGCTAGAAAAAATCATTTGTTTTTAAACATTTTAATATTCAGTCACTGTCAAATTGTTTACAAAATACTTTTGATATACATATTTAAAATGAAAAGTAAAAGAATGCGTATATCACATAGAAATACCATACCAATTTTAAGTTTACCATCAATTGTTAAGTTAAAGTTTATCAACAAGCAGCTACAAATTCTCGTAATACGAAAAATACCATCGTTATCTTGGAAATTTTTCAATAAAGATTATCCTAAAAATGTGCTTTGTTATGTACATACATACATACATACTTATATTCCTTCTCCTTTTTTCATTTTCATTTTCATTTCTTTCGTTTTGCATTTCATCTCATTTTCTGAGATTTTCTTAATGCTGTCAGACTCTATGAATTTTTAAAAGAAACAGAAAGTTGTTTCCTTACTCACATTTATAAATATTTCCTGTTATTAAAATGGTTTTTTTTTTTTTCTTTTCTCATTTGTAGTTTTTTGTGCCATTAATTTGTTTGTTGAACTTATAATCTAGTTAAGTTTGTTAAATATTTTTGCAAAAAAAAAAAGAAGTTTTATAGTGATTTTGTTAATTAAAAAAAAAGTTTTTGTTTAATGTGAATTTAAAGGAATTAATTTAAAAAAAAAATAGAAAATTTTATTAAAGGAACTTGAAGAAACCATAAATTCAAATGGCATATAGAGTACAATAAACATCTCAAAATTTAGGGTCTTAGTCCAAGGGTTTCAGTAGGGGTTTCACAGGATTTCTCTTAATTTTATTAATTATTTTCTTACATATATATATTGAAAAAAGTATTCCTTTTGTGTGATAATTGTTCTATTTATTAAAGCAAATATTTAATTGTCATAATTTGTCTACATTTAGCATTTTGCAAAATATAAGAAAAAAAATCTCCTCAGTCATTTATATTATTTAACTTGTCTAAAGAAAAATAAAAATTATATCGTAACAATTATTACACTTGCAACATTTTGGGATAATAAAACTTTTTGGTTTTCTTATTTTTCTTTTTTAAGATGTTTGCATAATTAAAATATTTAAATGTCTTAAATTCGTCAAAAGTTCAAATCATAAATTTTTAAATTGCACTTCTCTTTTGCTCACTTTGTGAAAAGTTTTAGTTGCCAGCTAAGCAATACTTACTTACAAACAGACGTAATTGTTTTGAAGGCGTCTAAAACGTTTCAGCGTTTAGCAGACTCTCTCTCAGAGGATTTTATTAAGTATTTAATTTGTCATGTCGTAGTCAAGTTAAAAGTAAAGATGAAAAACTTTTTTAAAATTTTGTACATAAATCTCTTAAGTATGTGTCGAATGTATGTGAGTATTAAGGTGCTCCTGATTGCATGGAGCCAAATAATTTCTAATGTTTTTTTCATATTTACTCCAAAGATCAATAACAGCATTTGTCATATGGCACAGTGGGGCAGAATAAAAATTATTTTTTGGAAATAAATTTGGCATTTCTAAACGGCTAATCCGATCAGGATAAAATTTGACGTGGGCGTAGCCAAGGACTATTCGAGTTTAAGTTGTTAAAATCGGCCCTAGAGTACCTCCGGCATGTAAAATGTTTAAATACTTTCCATATATTTGTTTCCCATCCGATTTCAAAGATTTTTATAAATTTAAAGCTCTCTACTAAGCCTTGGAAAAACATGTTTGCGTGTGCTATTTATCTCTAATAATTTTCGAATTATAGGCATTTCAAAATTGAAATTTTAAAATTTTGCCATACTTTGGTCTGCTTTTTTAAAAATATAGGTCGTACTTTCGGACCGAATGAACTCAAGTTTTTTTCTTAGTTAGAAAACTAAATTACTAATAACAAATAAAAGATTTCATAGCAATATCAATTACGGGTCCCAAAATAAACGATTTTCAATTTAAAATTTAAAAAAATAGTAGGTTTTTGCTGTTTTTTGGGCGAAAAAATGACTTAACTCTTTTTTTATTAAAAAAAAAAAAAAAAAAAAAAAAAAAACTTACTTTAAGAACCAGTGTTGCCAGGAGCTGGCAAAAAAGAAGCTATATTGACTTTAAAAAAAGGCCAGAAAAAGCTAAAATATTATAAATTAAGAATTTAGTTTTATATTTATTTTTAAATAAAAAATTTGAAAATATGTTCATAAAGTAAATAAAATTATAAAGGTACACTTCAGCAGCAAACAAAAAATAACATTAATCATTAATAATAAATAATAAATATACAAATATACATAAGCGACCAAAAACCTCTTAAAGCAATAAGCTTTCTTTTGAGCAAAAAAAAAAATTAAAAAAGGGGCCCATTTTGGAAAAAAATTTAGATTTTGCAAAAAAATTTCAAAAATTGTATGTCTTGAGTTACAAAAT